>JAGDYQ010000022.1:3249984-3363065 GCA_021962125.1 Bulinus truncatus
TCGAGGAAAGTAATTTTTTTTCACAAGCCACTTCAAATACATTTATTTGATGCTTGAATTATTTTTTATACAATCCTAGACTTGTCTGTCGAGTTTCTGTTATGATAAAGAATTGTCTTATTTATTATTTTATTGTTATTGTCCCCGTTTTGTCTGTCTGTCTGTCCGTCTGTCCGTCATCACCTAGATCTCAACAACCATAATTCCTAGACCCATGATGCATATATCATTTTGTAGGTCTTGGCCTGCCAAGAATGACTTTTTTTCCATTTCAAGTGATCTGACCTCCTCAGGGCCGTAAAAGGGGGCTTAGTACCGTTTTTTGCTATATAAGCTATATTAACATTATTATTAAGAGCGCTCTATATCTCAACAATCATAAGTCCTAGACCCATGATGTATATATCATTTTGTAGGTCTTTACCTGCCATGTACATCAAAAGTTCATTTCGCGATAGGACCTCTTGAGGGCCGGGCTTCAGGGCTCCTAAGGGGCTTACTATATTATATATATGGCCCCATTCTACACCTTGTACGTTCAATAACCCATTCATTTAAAAGTGCGAAATACTGCAGCACGGGTTTCACCAAGATTTATTAAGAAACTCATCAAATAAGAGGTTCTGAGTTTAATTGAAAGTATCAGAGCTATGCAACAATTGACGGAGTTTTCGGACGATTAAAATGGACTACAATTTCGAATGTTTTCAATTATGAGTCCTATTTCAGTAAACACAAACCACTTGTAGTTAGATTTAAGAGAAAATAATTTTTTTTTAAATATAAAGAAAAACGTCTTTATAATATTTTTTTTACAGATATATGAATTACACAATTGAATTTATAAACATTTCCAAAATGTTACAAATATTAACTGAAAACTAACAAACGTACTGATACATAACAAGAAAATGCGCTAACACGTCCTGTGTCCAGAATGGAACAGGCTTAATTGCTTGTTTTTTTTACCTCACTTGACGTAATTTACATCATTCCATTGGTGTAATGTTTTCAGAACTGGAAAAATATAAATAATTGTATTGAGTCTGTAACTCCGAGGGGCCAATGAACTCACTTCTTTTTTTTTGTTCCTTTTAACTTTACTTTGTCGTTTTTTGTTTTGTTTTTGTTTTATACGTGTTTGTGTGTATGTGTGTGTTTAAATCCTAGATTTAATGAATCTATTTGAACGTTTCATGACGTGTGCAGTTTTGTCAGACTATTCGTTTCACCGAACGACCTAGTTTTTAATTGCTGATACCTGAAGTTTTGTGTTCGCTGATACATGATGTTTTTTTTACACCTGCTCATGATTTTACCTTTCTCTTACCTTCTTGACCATATTGTATCCACGCACGTAGTTGCTCGCCCTTCTACCCGTCTCATGCTGCTACATGCACCCAACTCTGTACAACGCTGCACCTTCACAAGACAACGAAACATCAACCCAACTTCTGCACAACGACAGCTACTTTCACCGATCTCTCAACGGACAGCTACTCTTTTTGACCCACAACGGACAGCTACATGTGCACAACGGACAGCTACATTACCCAACTCTGCACAACGGACAGCTACATGCACCCAACTCTGCACAACGGTCTGATACGTGCACCCAGCTCTGCACAACGGTCTGATACATTCACCCAACTCTGCACAACGGTATGATACATGCACCCAACTCTGCACAACGGTCTGATACATGCACCCGACTCTACACAACGGTCTGATACATGCACCCGAAATATCGCGTGATTGTGAGGGTGGGTGGGTGGTTTTTATTTGATCATGACTAAAAATGGTTTCCTAGCATGTTGGTTTACTTAATGTTTGTTTGTACACACAATCTTTAATGTGTTTTTGTCTGTGTAGCTGCCAGTTTAGACATATTCCCCCAATCTTGTGAATGTTATACTACAAAGAGATGACATATTCCCCCAATCTTGTGAATGTTATACTTTACACAGAGATGACATATTCCCCCAATCTTGTGAATGTTATACTACACAGAGATGAATCTTTTCCAACATTAAAATATTTCTGTATATAGTTTATACTTCAAATGCAACATTGAATCACAACCTTATTGTAGTGAACTTGTGGTCATTTTTTTAATTGAATCGGTTAATTATTTGCTTTAAGTACGGTTGACTATCTACTACAAGCAGTGCCGTAGCGAGTTTAACTCGCGCCAGGGGCACAACACCTTTTTTAATACCTTTTTAGCGCCCACCCCCCTTCGAAAACCATATTATATCATATGTAAAATATACCATTTGGCGCCCCTTTGTGAGTAGCGCCCGGGGCATGATACCCCCCTTGCCCACCCTCGCTACGCCTCTGGCTACAAGTACGTTTTATCCTCTGCTATACGTATGGTTTGTTTTTTGATAAAAGTCTCCAAACACTTTCACTTTAGAATATCTGCCATGAAGTATATAAGACACACAATGTCTGCCATGAATTATAAAACACAAAATGTCTGCCATGAAGTATACGACACAAAAATGTCACAAAATGTCTGCCTTGAATTATGAGACACAGTGTATTGAACGAGAGACAGATTTCATCAGATCAGTCTTGATCAAACTCTCTGCGCAATAAGAAAGAAAGAAAATAAAAACACCGGAAATAAAAAAAAAAATTTGCTTTCGGTTGTTTGTTTTTTTCTTCAGCGGCCCGAAAAAAAAATCCATTATCCTTGAATCTTCTGAATCTTTGCGTAAATTATTTGGGTGAGTTGGGATGAAGTCCGGAGTGGGAGAAAAGGGTGGGGGGGTGTCTGTGCGCGCCCGTGTATGTGTGCGTGTGTGTTTATGCCTGTTGTTCTCAACTGGGTATATTTTTAAAACGGAATGTCATCATCTCTGAAAACAACGAGGGGGGGGGGGTGTTGAGGGTGAAGGGGTGGGGGAGGACGGGGGACTAAAAGGTAAGTTCACTGAACCTGCTCATTCCGTCAATTCATTCTACTTTGTTAGTGAATGACCTGCTACAACTGGTAGCCCGGGGGGGGGGGGGAGTGCAATAAATGGGTTGGCGTTGTTGGTGGTGGTGGGGGTGGGGGGATGTTAAAGGGTAAAGGTCAGCTGGAGTTCAAATAAACACGTCCTATTGGATATAATTGTGCGCGTTCGTTTCATTCATGATGAAGTCGTCCCTTATTTTTAGTTTTACATCACTGACTTTTTTTTTATTTTCTTCTCAAGTATCCCCCCCCCCCCGAACCTACCCTTGGTAACAGGTCGATAGATCGGTAGTTGTTTTCCCCGTATACTGAAATAACGTCGTAGTAGGAGTGTGATTCATGTTTGTACCTACCTAGTGGACATTACATTGGTCATCATTCATGTATGTACCTACTGATAGGCGTTACATTCTTCTTCCTTTGGCTCTACAGCCCATTTAGGGCCCTGGCCTGCCATATACTACTCCACTTTTCCCGATCCGTGGTCTTCTTCCTCCACTCTCTCACTCCTATGGCTTTAAGGTCTTTCTCCACTTCCTTCGTTACATTTAGTCATAGTTAAAACAGTGAAGGCTAAAAGCGGCCCTTACGTGCGTATGTATCGGGAATGTGGGGGGGGGGGTGATACCATAGGTGAGGGGAAGACAGTCTTAGATTTGTTACAGCCAGGTGTCAAAGAAAAATTTCCTATCGCAGGGACTTTTTTTTTCTGGGCGCGTAGCCCATGGTCGGTGGTCCATATCGCCACCGAACCCATTTCGCCGTGCTTTACATATCGGGGGCGGTGGGGGGGCTGAATAGCGCCCTTATCAGACGCTCGGACCTCCAAATTAATTTTTCTTGTTCTCATAAGCAACGTAGATAAAAAGATCTATTCCCCTGGCCAGTTTCATAGATTGTGTTTGTACTCACAGCGTTGTACATAAATGGGAAATCGTACGTGTGAAATATATACGTCGTCATGGTGATAAATACAAGGTTCAAACACACACACACACACTCTCTCACACACACTCACACACACACTCACTCACACACACTCACACACACACACACTCTCTCTCACAAACTCACACACACACAGTCATTGTAGTTAGAGAATTATGGACATGGTTACAAAAAGTGAAGTGACGATACCTAAATATTTCCAATACGATTACTGATTCTTCTCCGAACTATCGATCTCAATTCGATTCCCCGAAAATTCCGATGCATGGAACTTACACAATAAAAGGATGCTCATTACTAAGCAATGGCTGGGTCCAATGAATCAAATCATATAAATGAAAATGGGTTAGATATCTGATTCTGATAACCAGAAATAAAATGTTAGGATATTTCCGATTCCCGATTGCAAATATCGTCTCATTACTTTTTATAAAGTGTGCAACTTTTATCTAAAATAAAAACACTTTATATTTAGATTACATAATTGCATAACACATAAAAACAAAATAACAAAACATGTCAGCCATCATATTAGTGTTCTCGATCCTCCATGTTTTATCATGATGCTAGGTTGAGAGATAAATCCAAACATAGAATGAATTGTGATTTTGGGAATTCCCAATAGTTCACCCCAAAAAAAAAATGAAAGAGGCTAAAAAAATTACAAAAAAAAAATCGGTCAATCCTGCTGAAAATACTCCATCTGTGAGATATCACTGAACAGAATTTGTTGTTGACCTTGATGGACACACTGACCACTCAACCCATTTTTATTCTCTCCACTGTTTTTTTTTTTAATCTCTTGCAAATTTTCTTCCTGTTTTTCTCGTGACTCCTCCTAAACACAAAAATGTTCAACGGCACGTGACGTGTTTAGACTGGTCCACTTTTTATATATTGGTAATTAGAGTGAACGTCAATGGTACATTTTTTTTTTTTAGAATGTTAATAAATATGAAAACATGAATCGCTATCTTTGAATGAATTATTTCTATGTTTCTTTCAGTTTTGGTTGATTTATTTTTCAATGCGCTAAAATAATCCAGCATATACAAACGTTATTGAGTTAGCATATACAGTATAATCTAATGTTTCTGAAATCATTCAGGTCGGGAGCTACATGCCGTTTCTTCGAGCTCAGGGTGACCTGCGCACTTTGTCAGCAATCCCTCCCCCCTCCTCCCCTTTCTGAGGCTTTGTTGCCCCACCCTTTTCGATAATTTGTTATTAAATTACTTTGAAGTTGGTGTGGGGGGGGGGTCCCGGTTTCATGAGATTCTCAGGAGGATCAACGAGAGATGGGAGGTTTTTTATGGCGACGGTGACATGTCCGTTATTTGACATTGTTCTGGACAGAGGCGGATGTAACGGAAGTCGCGCGCTCTGGGGTCGTGACTTCTGAAGAGTTCACCAAAATCCAACTTTATATTTGTACCCCCCCCTTTCCCAGTCTATTTGTTTTCCGAGGGACGAATCTCGACCTTAATATACCTCTGGATTTGGGGGGGGGGGTGTAATTTGTTCGAAATTATTTTATTATTGTGTATTCTGTGTAATCTCTGGCATCTGCTTATGATCCAGGTTCATCATACACATTTAGTCGCTGTTATTTCTTCAATACTACATTGGGGGGGGGGGGGTCGCTGGGTGGGAGCCTCGTTCCGGTGATATATAGAATACAAATACTTAACAGAGTGTGACGGTAGTTTATTTATGATAAGTTAAAACAACAATAAGTCACTAAATTACAAGAAAGATTCGGCACACTGGGAGCCGCGCACATCTCAATTTAAAAGAGCCGTAGGTCGCTCAAACAGCATTTGAACAATAAAGTGAAATTATTTGCCAATATAAAGCTTCCATGACTAGGGTTTATATATATACATATATTTCAATTTCTTTCTCTAGTTGTTCTGCGAAAGACTTGTGCGTGATTGAACTTGAGTAATTAGAGTTATAGACCACCCCCACCCACCCCCCTCTCCCACCCAAGGGCGCGCCCCGAGCTTGAGTTTCCCCGAGTGATAAATGCGTTGCGCAGGTACAGTTTTATTATTTAAGCACGATTCCCCCGTAGGACACGATGCACTGGACCGCGTTACAGAAGCGATTACCGGGAGCCGACTAGAGAGTCCTTACAGCCGCGCATCTTCACGTTGAGAGGTGAGTTATAAAAGTCTGTATATACAGACATGATCACCGGACAAAGAAAGATTAATTGCACTACATTAGCGGTGTTTGTTTGTTTTTGTTGTTGCTTATTAGTCAATAAAATAAAGACGGGTATCGGTGGAGGTTCTTTTATTATACATATCAGCTGAAGATGGTGATTTAAAGACACACGCTTTTTTGTATTTATGGTTTTTTTTTTGAAAAATACCTTTTGAAATAATTCACGTGAAAACATTGGAATTTAGACGTAGGGCATATGAAATGAGGTCATCCTAATACAGGTTAAAATAACAGATACAGATAGTAGAATCTGAAATTTAAAATTTGAAATCTTATTCTGGATTGATTGTATAGTCTAAACATGATCTTGATTGATCATGCAGTCTGAATATTTTCTGGATTGATTAAATAGGTTGGACGTGTTCTGAATTTATAATACATTTTAAATATGCCGTGAATTGATCATGTAGTCTAAACATGTTTACATCTGTCTGTATTCACATTTAACTCCACATCTCCCCCCCACCCCCCAAACGCTCAGAATCCCATACCCCCACATGCTTCAATAATATTATTTTCTATTACAGTTTTCCAGATCTCACTACCCCCGTGTGTTGCTCTACATTCACAATTTCCATTTCTGGAAAGAAGAAACAACATAACAACCCTAGTGTAATTCTGTAATTCATTGAATGCATTAAATCTTTCCTTCCGTCCACTCATTATTTCTGGCCTGCCTCGCTCCTCCCTCCCCGGGGCTCGTTGTTTGTCATCAATCAGTTCACACTTAAACCCTCAATTTTGTGTGTCTGTTTACGTCCCACCTTCACACACACCACACACACCCACACACTCTCTCTCTCTCTCACACACACACACTAACACACGCGCGGCACTTGATTCTAAAATGGATAAATTTAACTCACGCTTATCAAAAATGCCCTTACTTCCCTTCCCCCACCCCGCTCCTTTGACGATTTTCTCCAGCGTCGTTAACTGAGCCCCACCCCTTCCCCTCTCATCCTTCCACATCACCCCCCCCCCCTCCCAGAGAACGACGACTGAACTACTCTTAAAACAACATTTCCATCGCTAACGTTGAATAAAACAAGACACTTTATACACGTATTTATTGATCTTATTATTTATACCAATTTCCCTCACAAGCTTTTTCCCCCCTTTGCCTCAGGTAAGTAACTGATAGACCTATATTTCTCATGCCACGAAACTGTCTTTTTTTTGTAATAGGATGCAAGTTTATGTGTGTGTGTGTGTGTGTGTGTGTGCGTGTCTGTGTGTGTGAGTGTGTGTGTGTGCAAGATCATTATTGGCCTATGTAGGTGTCTGTTTTTTTTTTTGGAAGATAATTAATTTTTCTTATTTCTGATATTTCTGTTGATTGCCTATCATCACTCATATTATTATTATTGACTGTTAATTCTCGTCCATAAATTTCATTTCATTCTGTTGGGCAAAAGAAACCGCTGACATTGTTTAATGCTTGATAGAACTGCAGTATTAATGACTGAATGGATTCTACTGTGTTGTCTATAATTATCAAACTCGGTTTTGAGCTTGTACCTTTAACATACTTAGTGAAAGTCACTGCCGGATAAAGACACATGCAACCGGGGAGTATGTGCTTGAGGGGGTTCTATAATTATTATTATTATTTTTTAAATACGGGCATTTTTTTTAAACGAGGCATTGACGTACAGCTTGCTCAGGTACGGCCGTGGCCCCGGGGCCCGGAAATCAAAAGGTTGGCCGTGATGAAAGAAGAACATTTCAATGACGATGCGCGTACATTGATTCTACAGACCACGGCTGATTTAGAAAAATTAAAACCAAAAAAGAAAAACCCTCGTATTTAAAAAAAAAAATCAAATAAAGAAAGGACAATTAAAACAGATGCTTTTGAACTAATTGAAATAATATGTATGTGAACTGGACATTTGTGCTGAATTGAGGTCGTTGGCCTCTTATTGAACGTAACGGGCTGTATTGCTCTTGTTCCTGCACACATCCTTGAATAAGGCAACATGGCAACAGTTGGCTCCAAAATGTACATTTGTAGCAATTAGATGGCATATTGCCCCCACCCGCTTGTAATTTTCAGCCCTAGTGTGAGTCACAAACAGTCACAGACAGTCACAGACAGTCACAAACAGGTCACAAACAGTGACAACGTCTTAGTATCGATATTTAATATACGTGCACATTGTCGACTGGACAACACAGCTTGACCCCAGAGTTGACGCGATGTAAACATTGGCCACTGACAGGCTCCACCAAATAGGGCCTCTCTGATCTCACAGACACCAATTTATAGAAGATCATTCATCCATCAGGGTGCCCTTAAATGCAGGGGCCCATGGCATGTATTCATGATTGGCCCATTCTCCCCGCCTTCTCTTCTCAAGCCATCGCTGTTTACTCGATATTTTCGGAACCCCCCCTCCTCCCACACACACACACACGTTCAAAGAGATTCCCCCCATAACTGATCTGTTGTAGTTTATTGTAAATCTAAACCTGCTTGATCTTAATCCGTCGGGCCCTAAGCCTCTTATGTGATTTCAATGTTGAGTGTCGTTAGGAAACAGCTGTGTACATCTATACGCCTGTTACACCCCCAATTGTACCACTTTTTATTTACTTCTCAACGATTTCTAAACGGTAAACGCACGATGTAATTACAGTTAATGGTTCACGACGCTCCATTATCAAATTCTTCAACAGATTGAGAAGAGATCTTGGAGGGGGTGGGCAAGGGTGGGTGGGTTGCATTGGGTTGGGGGGGGGGCTTCCCATCTTTATGAGCCACATGAAGCGCTCTGTGTATCAGTTAACAGTTAAGGAACCACTGCACTCATTTATTTCTCCACGGACACTCCCACCAGGCGGGCTCGACAAAAAGACCTTGATCTCGAGGGCCTCTGGTAATTTTTTGAAAAACAGAAGGGTGTGGGGGGGGTGCGTCCACCATCCATGAGCGCTGGGTCGATTCACACACACACACACACACACACACACACATATATATATATATACACGCGCGCACAAAACACTTTCAGCAAACAATTTATATTCCGTAATTCTATCATGGTTAATGTTAAAACTTAAACACCTCCCCCCCACACCTACCAATATCTCTATGGAAGTCTCTACATAGGACTTACAGTCTCTGCCTAGCCCTTCATCCCCCCCCCCCCCCAAGACCTAAGATCTAGAACGATCAGACCTTTACTCCCATGTCTCGCCCTAACAAGTCGTCTGGTGTCTTGGACATAAAAGAAAAAAAAATTGTTGTTGTTGACATTTCTGCTGGACTGTGCGTGGACAGAATAAATAAAAACGTAAACTTAAGGTTGCCACGACCTGACCGGCTGAACGTTTGACTCGAACTTCCGGATTGATCAATCGCACTTCCCACTCACCCTTCCCCCCCCCCTCCTCTCCCCTCCACCCCCACCCCCGACGTTGACTCATCCGGATTCATGAAGACCCTATCGATTGTGCTGACCCTAATATCAAACTATCGTAATTTATTCCTCTTTCTAAAGGCTGGGTTCCGTTTACCAGCCTAGGGCTGGGTTCCGTTTACCAGCCTAGGGCTGGGTTCCGTTTACCAGCCTAGGGCTGTGGGTTTGTGTGTACATTGTTTAGGGGGCGCGGTCGTCGCTCTTGAAAATTTGTTCCGTGCCGCAGATGCCGGGCATTAATGGTATTCCCACGTTAATTACGTTTTAGCTTATTTATTATTAATATTATTTATCACCTTCACCGGGTCACCTTTAACACTATAGTATCATTATGATACATCCTAATTACCAATCACCCCACTTCGCTGTCCTTCATTCAATAGTTTAGAAAATTCAACAGCATTACATAATAAAAAGTATACAAACCAAATCTACCATGGTGCGTGCTTTCATTTACCTCTCCAGAAGAGTGAGCAGTGAAACTTTTCTGGCCTCTAGAGATCAGTGAAACTCCTCTGGCCTCAATTATAGAAACACTGTGGGGACTCAGATGTAAACGGGAAGCCCCGGTACACACAAAAAGAAAAAACACCGCAAATGAACCGCCCGATGTTGTGACGTCCTTTCTTTCCTTTGTTACCAACCAGCCCCATTGACCCAAAATATAAATGTCACTAGACTATTTATGTCACATGTCCCCCCCCCCCCCTTACATACCCCACCTTACACCACTGTCCATCCCGCATCCAGTAAGTCCAGGAATCCTTAAGACTTCTATTAAGTCTAGTGGCGAGATTGCGGAAAGACACACACACACACACACACACACACACACAAAATTGGGTGAATGGAACGAGCTCTAGATAAGGCACTCGATACTTTTAAGCCCTCGGAGAGATTTTTTTTGGAGAGAAAGGAAAAAAAAAAAGAAGAGAGAGAGAGAGAGAAAGAGAGAGAGAGAGAGACCGTGCCCCTCCAGTTCAGTCTATCCCTGTTTCGTCATCTCTCTCCACCTCAACCCTCTCCCCCCCCTCACTGTCCTATTCCCTCAGCCACAAAGTATGGCGTGATTGAACAAATACTTAAGTACTTTGAATCAAACTAGAAAAACAAAATAAAAAATGGTCCAAGTCCGCTTATAATATGGACATGTTTTATTGTTTGTTTGTTGTGTTGTTGTGTGTCCATTGGTGTGGGTGTGTGTGGGTGTGGGTGTAAATAATATCTACATTTATTTGTTCTTTCATGACAAAAAAAAACCAACAACATTTAAGGCAATATTGTGTAGATGTACAAACATTTGAGCTGTATTAAAATAGTTTTAATATGAATATTAACATAAATAATCTTCATTCACTCCCCCCCCAAACCCCCCCCCCCCCACACACACACTCACACATACACCTCCCTTTTCGAATAATAAATTTGACTTTCTTAATCGCATGCAGATTTTCTATATGTTACCTAAGGCAACAGTGAATACAACTTTAGGTTTATACTGGTTTGACTCCTGTTCGTTTTGACATCAACATCTATCTGACATGACAATGGTATCTGACCACATTATCTGTCCGTCTGAACGTACATGATTTATTGGAAGTGTATATAAATTTCGTTTTAAACCACCAAGAGTTTGAAGAGCTCAAGTGTGAGGGTGGTAACGGTAGACCTGCTTTCGCACGCTTTGGGGGGGGGGGAGGGTATAATCGCGAAAATGAATTGTCCCTTTATTGACCACACCCATCCACACGACCGGGGGCTGTCTGTCTCGGCGTACACCCCTCGAGATCCCTAGCCCAATGGGGGCTAAGAAATGTCCGCTAGCTGGATGGTCGGTAATTTGTGTGTGTGTGTGCGTGTGTGGTGGAGTAGTAAGCACGATTGACTTGGGTTTTCTGTGTTCAAATCTTAGGGACGCCATTTACTCCTGACACTTTTTTTTTTGGTCATTCCAATGACTGAATTGGTCATTCCAGTGACTGTATCGGTCATTCCAATTACTGTACTGGTTATCCAGTCTTGAAATTGGTGGACATCTTGAAACAAACAGGGGGAGAGGGGTGGGGGGTCTATAGCCGAACTTGGGAATCACGGTCGGGCATCAACTGATGCACCAGGAGTTGAGTTTTGTTACATGTGATGTAGCTCAAGGCTGGCTGCTCTTTAGGCCGATAAAAGTAAAGTTTACCTTAGCACTAGAGGGCCATCGGGGGGGGGGGGGCAGATGAAGTGTATTGAATTCATCTGTTTCTATAACCTCGGCATATAAGAATACGATTTGATTTCTGCTAGTTAGCTATAAGATCGAAACCCCGATCGGTGAGGCTGCCGGGTTCGCACCGCCGGGTTCGGTGGGGAATGCAGCTAAGACTAAAGAAGAGTTTCTGTCATCAAATAGATTGTAGAGAGGAGGTTGAGGTGAGGTACCACTCAAGTACCTATAAAAAAAAAACTATGTTGATCTTAATCAACTACCGGTTGGTTCAGGTCACGTGGCCTGTACATACGTTACCATTACAGCTTACAGTACTGAACCAAAAGTACCTTGTAAAACATGAAAAAAAAAATCTTTTTTTTTACATCCGCATAATTTCCATATCCGTCGTTTATTGGGATTTTAATGCTCTCTCTCTCTCTCTCTCTTGCTCTCTCTCTCTCTCTCTCTTGCTCTCTCTCTCTCTCTCTCGCTCTCTCTCTCTCTCTCTCTTGCTCTCTCTCTCTCTCTCTCTCTCTCTCTCTCTCTCTCTTGCTCTCTCTCGCTCTCTATCTATCCCCCCTCTCTCTCTTTCCAAGTATTACGATTATAAAGTTTCTTCTACCGAGATGTCCAACAGTATGTGCTGTACGGAATCAGGCGTTAAATGAATGGCATCGGCAGCTGAAAATAAACAACCCCCGTGAAACAACCCGTGTGATCCTATCTATTGATCGCCGCCGTTAAGGTCTCGCACCGTTGGGTCAGTTGTATTCGTGAAAGGTGCTTCACGGTTCAGCGACGTCCTGGTTTATTCTTTTTCTTCTTTTTTTTTTACACCCAGCGGTTGAGAGGTGTTTTACAGTTCCTGATTGCCAGGTATGCATTGATGTGTAACATAAACACACACATCTTCCCATTATTGATACTAGCATTTTCAAGCATACACATCTTCAAGTTATATATATATATATATATATATATATATATATATATATATATATATATATATATATATATATATATATGTGTGTGTGTGTGTGTGAATGAAAGGCACATATAACTAAATAACAACTCAACTACCTGTACATACAACCAGGGACGTTCTTACCGATATGTTGGCCCCTAGACCAGATACAGTCACTTCCATTGTTCAAACGTTGTGGAAAAAATGCCGCTTCATCATCTTGGGCCCTTTATTCATTTTTTGTTTTTTTGTGTGCCGGTTATGGCCCTTCTACGCCCCCACCAAGTTGCTTTAAGGCTACGGCAAAATAAAAGTTTCGATGTGGGGGACCCCTTTAGAATCGGGGGCCCTGGAAATCCATAAGAACAGCCCTTTATGTAGCTTATATTTGAAATGACAACAACGTTTGAATAAAGTTTTTTTTTTTAAACCCTTGAAATGAAACGGTTTCGTTCTTTTTTGATCCCTTTTATAAACGTCGTGAAAAAACCGAAAACGTCCAAAACCGTTTTGTCTTATTCATTATTTACATGCTATTGAATATTCGTTCTGACCCTGTTAGTTGACATGTTTCGGGTATTAAGAGACCCGTCTCTCAATATTAAGGAACTAATGCGATAGAATGATCTCTGCCCGTCCCACTTTAACAACAACCTGGGCCCCCCCCCCAGTGAAATCCTGTTACATCCTACAGCCGGCATTGCGTGGGTCTCTTTTTTTTTTCTTCTTCCTTTATAGAATTCTAAAAAAAAAAGTTTTTTTTTGTTCTCTCACCTGGCTAGGTAACAAACAGGTAACCGGCGGTTATCGACGGTTAGTTCTGTCGCACTCTATTTTCGTGACACGGTTTTTTTTTTCTTTTTTTTTTCTTTTGTGTTAGACAGATTGACATGTTAATGGCGTCCTTGTGTACACTAGGTCATGTGCCTTGTATATGTCTATGTAACCAAATATAACACACACACACACACACACGCACACACACACACACACACACACACACATATATATATATATATATATATATATATATATATACAGTCGATTCCGCTTAATTGGGACACATCGGGACCGAGGCTTTTTGTCCCAATTAAGCGGCTGTCCCAATTAAACATACAACTTTACTATTGGCTACTTGGTTTGGTTTCTTTGAGATTTGTCCCAAATAAGCGGCTGTCCCAATTAAACGGTGTCCCAATTAAGCGGAATCCACTGTGTATATCAACATTGTTAACAAATGCGTGACACCCTCTAGACCCTCCCCCCCCCCGTCTATCAGACCCTCCTCCTACCTAACTGTTCTGATACAGAATTTTTTCGTTTTTATTCGATGTTGTTATCGCTGTCAAGTGAAAGCCAGTCACGGTGGTTCTAAAGTTCTCAAATACACAAACCTTGCATTAGTCCGGTTTAACGCTCTTTCCGAAATGTGCATCTAGATTACCGCGGTTCTCAGCCGGTGGTACGCGTACCCCGAGGGGTCACGGAGGGAAACGGTTGCGCTGGGGTGCGCAGCGACATGTAAGTGACCCCCCCCCCCCAAGTATCGCGTTAAAAAAGTCGAAGCACGTTCCGTTATGAAAACAAAACACAGTTATTCGCGAACTTTACGCGTGAGGGCTACCCGAGGACATACTTCCGCATCCGTCGGGGTACAGTCGTGGAAACAAAAAGGTTTGAGATCCACTGATCTAGAACACACTATTTGATCCCCCCCCCCTTTTTTTTTAGCTCTCTTGTGTGTGTACGATTATCATATGTACACACGTCTCTCTCTCCCAATGCTCCATTACATAGGCGTATTTCTGATTCATTACTTGGGGAGAGGAGGGGGGGCGTCTGTATCTGAATGAAATGTAACAAACTCGTGTAAACCCCCGGCAGATACCCGCTTTACTCTCATGTTGGTCAATGTGTGTGTGTCTGGTATCCCTGTTGGTCTCCGGCCAGTAGAATAAATAAGTGCTCATGTTGGTGGAAAACAATGAGGAATGAGATCCAGTGAAGAGAAACAAATAGCGATCAATGCATACAGAAATATATCAGCAATAATAGAAAGATATCAAAATACTCTCAAGGTGAGTGGCAGGACAGAAAGAGAGAGAGGGAGAGAGAGAGTGTGTGTGGGGGGGGATAGGTAGGTAGGGAGGGTAGTGATACACCTGTCACTGTGGCCTTGGTTTAATGTTTTTTTTTTACTTCTTCTTATCTTACCTGCCGACAACCTGATTGACGTAAAGCATTGCACATAAAGCATTGCACTGCTGGTGTCATGTGCACATTTTGTGTTGAATAGATCTGATGACATCATTGTTCTAGCTGCCTCCCCCTCCCCTCCCTCTTAGCGGGATTCGAATTTAAGGGCCTCTGATTGCCCGCAAGAAAATTTTCGCTGGTCCGCAAAAGAAATAATTTTATATATATATATAAAATTGACATTCATAAAATGGTATCTGAAACGATTATTCAAGGTAACCCCTTGTTATAAATAAAAAAAAAAATAAAGATGTTTATACCTAAGTACACACGTTTAAGTTGTCTTTGTCGTGGGGGGTTGGGGGGGGGGTTGGATTTAGTAGTTCTCGTGAATAAAACTTATGTATTTACTGGTATATGACATTGAGGTAAACAAAAAATCCAATCCTAACTGTTATATTAAAGGAGGAAGTTAATTAGTGTGCATGTTTATATATTTTACTAGCTGTACCCTGCAAAACCTTCGCACATAGAGTTATGTCCCCTTAGGCTTGATCGGTAGGCTAGGTTATTTTTTGGTTTCGGGCAGATCCGATTTTTTCATGATTGTATTTTAAACTGCAGTACTGTTGTATTAATTCTTTACTTTCGATTTTACGCAGAACCCAAATCGCTATTATTTTTATTAGATACTAGCTGTAATGCCCGTCTCTGTCACGTCACATCACCCTTCCCCCCCCCCCCCCCCCAAAAAAAAAAAAAAAACTTATTCAAGCGTATTTTTCCTTCACAATTTATTACGTTGTAAAACCGTAAGTGAGTCGTCTAATTGTAATAAATCAGAGCAATGCATACATTATTCTAGAAAATAAAACGTCACAAATACGGCGACATTGAGAATAACGATGAAGTGACTCGCCAGTTTTATTTATTTGCACAGCTCATCAAGTATTATTTTATAGTTGTATAAGTAAGTGACTTTATTCAACAGTGCAAATTATGGCTTTGTAGTACCACGCCCACACTCATAAATCCCACCACACTTCACAGAGTCAGTAAAAAGCAAATAAACACCTTTGCATGCACACATGTGTGACTTATATCAGCAATAGTCGGTGGTAGCAGTTTATATCTGACAGGACAATGTATAATTATTACAAATCGTACAACGTATGCACAAGCAATCTACTTCCCTTACACGTGAAATACTTTTAAAATATTAATTTTTTTTATATAGTAAAGTACTTCCCCTGCCTGAAATTTAAGTTCCCTTACCTCAAATTAAAATTTTAAATCCATAAAATGCATTATAATTTTGTTTCGCAACACACGAAATGATATTTTTTTTTTCTAATTAAAAGCATTGATAAATTTTAGCTTAAGTTGTCAACACGTTTTATTCTAGCTTGAAACCAAGAATTACATACAAAAAAAAAACAACAAAACAACAACTGATATCTGTCAATAGTAATGAAAACTATTATATCGTTAGGATTTCTGTACCGTGCAGTATAACTATTCTAACATACATTCATCTATATATATATATATATATATATATATATATATCTTCAAGTGTGTTTGCACCTACGTATAAATAAATACATCTGATGTAATTCAGATCTGTTTTAAAAATAATTGTGTAATCGATTGTGCTACTTCCTCCCCCCCCCACCCCCTATACCAACACGCTCCCCCCTCCTTACCTCCAACACGCCCCCCCCCCGCCCCAATTTACATCACAAAAGACAGGTTAGGACAAGCTATAAAAGAATAATGACGAGAAATGTCACGTGACGTCCTGGTCGAGACTCACGGGCGAGGTGGAGGGGGGGGGGTTAGGTTCGTGCCGGGTCGACCATTTGATTTCTCGTTTTTTTTTTAAATTGATAATTTATGTGACGGGCAAAACACGAACTCGGTGTGTTTGATCACGTGATGGTTCGTCTGTTGCTGTTTTTTTTTTATTTAATAATTAATTTTAATCCTGGGCTCAGAATATATTTTGTATTTTTTTGTTTGTTTACCTTTTAGTTAATGCGAAAGAAGAAGAAGAAAAAAAAACAAACGATAAATTTTCACGTAAGATGTCAATGTGTGTGTTATATGTGTGTGTCTATTTGTGTATGTATATATATATATATATATGTATATATATATATATATATATATATATATGTTTGTGTATCTTGGGTAGATCGAATCGTGTATTGAATCGAAGGGAAAAAAAAAACAGAAAATATTCATTACAGAGTAAAGGTCAGAATGTATAACGGATGAATCATGTTTGTAATTAGCTAGGACTAGGTGGCCATAACATTCTTTTTTTTTTTTTAATTAAATTTTTTTAGAGCATTAAAATGTCCGTTTCTAACGAGACTAGAGGTAAAATATCCTTGGATTAGTTTTAGTGAGCACCCACACACGTGAATTAGTTGCACTACTTTATTGAGCACGTAGACACGTGAATTAGTTGCACTATTTTATTGAGCATGTATACACGTGAATTAGTTGCACTATTTTATTGAGCCTGTATACACGTGAATTAGTTGCACTATTTTATTGAGCCTGTATACACGTGAATTAGTTGCACTATTTTATTGAGCCTGTATACACGTGAATTAGTTGCACTATTTTATTGAGCCTGTATACACGTGAATTAGTTGCACTATTTTATTGAGCATGTATTCACGTGAATTAGTTGCACTATTTTATTGAGCATGTATACACGTGAATTAGTTGCACTATTTTATTTAGCATGTATACACGTGAATTAGTTGCACTATTTTATTGAGCAGATGAAGTGTAGAATTCATCTGTTTCTACAACCTCGGCATGTGAAGGGATTGTGTGGTTAGCACAACGCCCAGCCGCCTTTACTTCCCCAACTTAAGTCAGGTACCCATTTAAAGCTGGCTGGATTTGTGGGATGACTTTGAAAAAAAATTCATCTGCAAAAATTCCCATGGTTCTCACCGAGGATCGAACCCAGGACTCCCCCCCCCCTCAAACCGTCCCTGTAAAAGTAGCCGATATCCCCCCCCCCCCACCTTCTACCCCGCCCTATAAAAGTAGCCGATATCCCCCCACCCTCAACCTCGCCCTGTAAAAGTAGCCGATATCCCCCCCCCCCCCATCCACCCCGCCCTATGAAAGTAGCGGATATCACGTTGCTTCTAGTCACGACTTATTCTAATCTGTATGAATTGCCCTTGACTCTGGCACACCTTGGTCTGAATTAGAAGAAAAAAAAAAGCTTGTGTTTACATTGGGGGTGGTGTTGACCTAGATTATAGAGAACATGGTAAATGTCTCTGTGTGTTGAGGGGAGGGGGGGGGAGAGGCGTGTAATATTTTAGCCGAGCGGTGTTGTCAGATTCTACGTACGTTTCGTCAATATGCTAATTTTTTTTTGAGAGAGCAAAAAGTGTCCATGTCGCACAAATCTATAATTATTTACATACACCCCTAGGCCTCTCAATAAAGAAAAAATGCACGTGCTACTTTGTGCTACTTGTTGGATGATGTTTTGTGCTAATTTAGTCTATGAGTGAAGCTTTTGTAGCGGAGCCGGACCTGCAAGATATTTCATACGGGTTCAAATCCTGCTTGCCCGGTTACCTACCTTTGTCTCCCGCGTTGCCTCAGTGATGTCTCAATCAATCAACCAGCTCTCTGACTTCTCAATCAATCAACCAGCTCTCTGACTTCTCAATCAATCAACCAGCTCTATGATGTGTCAATCAATCAACCAGCTCTCTGATGTGTCAATCAATCAACCAGCTCTCTCATGTCTCAATCAATCAACCAGCTCTCTGACGTCTCAATCAATCAACCAGCTCTCTCATGTCTCAATCAATCAACCAGCTCTATGATGTGTCAATCAATCAACCAGCTCTATATGTGTCAATCAATCAACCAGCTCTATGATGTGTCAATCAATCAACCAGCTCTCTGATGTGTCAATCAATCAACCAGCTCTCTCATGTCTCAATCAATCAACCAGCTCTCTGATGTGTCAATCAATCAACCAGCTCTCTGACGTCTCAATCAATCAACCAGCTCTCTGATGTCTCAATCAATCGACCAGCTCTCTGACGTCTCAATCAATCAACCAGCTCTCTGATGTCTCAATCAATCAACCAGCTCTCTGATGTCTCAATCAATCAACCAGCTCTCTGACGTCTCAATCAATCAACCAGCTCTCTCATGTCTCACTCATTCAACCAGCTCTCTGATGTCTCAATCAATCAACCAGCTCTCTGATGTCTCAATCAATTTAACATCTCCTTTGGAATGCTATCTTTTTACACGTCTGTTTGTGTTTTTTTTTCCGTTGTCATCACACACTCACGTTGTCAGTAAATGAATTCGACGACTTAGTTATCTCCATGTTAATCATGTCAGAACTATCCCTCCCCCCCCTCCCACAATCAAACAAAACTCCCCTACCGTCCGGTACATAATCACGATTGACCGGGGGCGGGTTGAATTCTACCTCCTTCATTCTTCTTTCTTCATTTTCTTTTGTTTTTTTTTTGCTTTCTGTCTCGTCAACACGTCACAGTGAAAACAAAAATAAAACTTGGTGGCAGCCATGATGTTTATTATGATGAAAAAAATGGCGTCCTTTGTCTGTTTTCATCACACTGCGGTGGTGGGTGTTTTTGTAAAGTGTGTTTGTGTAAAGTGTGTTTGTGTAAATTGTGTTTTTGTAAAGTGTGTTTGTGTAAATTGTGTTTTTGTAAAGTGTGTTTGTGTAAAGTGTGTTTGTGTAAAGTGTGTTTGTGTAAAGTGTGTTTTGTAAAGTTTGTTTTTGTAAAGTTTTGTAAAGTGTGTTTTTGTAAAGTTTGTTTTTGTAAAGTTTTGTTAAGTGTGTTTTTGTAAAGTGTGTTTTTGTAAAGTGTGTTTTTGTAAAGTTTTGTAAAGTGTGTTTTTGTAAAGTGTGTTTGTGTAAAGTGTGTTTTTGTAAAGTGTGTTTGTGTAAAGTGTTTTTTAGTAAAGTGTGTTTGTGTAAAGTGTGTTTGTGTAAAGTGTGTTTTAGTAAAGTGTGTTTGTGTAAAGTGTGTTTGTGTAAAGTGTGTTTTAGTCTTCTTTAACCAATATAAAACAATGATGGGGATGTCTATTAAAAACAACAAAAAAAAAAACGTGCATGTTCATCCCGAGTCATTTTATAAAAAAAAATATTCTTAGCCCCCCCCTTCCCACACACACACACTACCAAAACACCCTCCCTCCCACTTAAAAAAAAGCCCCCATTTCTAAAAATACCCAGCACATCTCATATCAATTCTGGTGTGACATGGATGATTTCTCTTAGAACTTCCAAACCAGATGCGTACCTAGGGTAGGGGGGAGGTGGGTCCACATTCAAAAGTCCCCCCCTCCCCAGGCCCCAGCTTGAGGGGGAGGACTTCAAAAATTTTTTTTACATTAAATATTAAGTACATTATCTCATGTCATGGTGTCAAATGCCAAAATGTGGGGGCCCCCGAAGAGGTCAAGCCGCCCCCCCGGGACTCCAAATCTCTAGGTTCGGCACTGTTCCAAACATCTGGGGAAAAAAATGTCTCTTGGCACAGCCCCAGAAACCTGAAGACCTGTTCTAGACATTCACTTCTATGTTTCACGTATTGTTTCCAAAATATACATTCTGTCGATGAACAAAAACAAGCGCTATTTCAGAAATAAAGACTCTGCTTGAACCTGACTTCAATACGACCCCTCCCCCCCTCTGGTGTGTGCGTGTGTGTGTGTGAATTGATTCCGTGCTCTACTTTAATGTATTGCCCTGTGGGGCTTCGATTGTTTACACTCAGGCGTTGCCTTTGTGGGGTCTTTTGTTTATTCCCATATCAACTGCAGTTTCCTTGAACGCCTTAAGTCAATTAAGACACAATAGTTTATGTGCCCGCGCGTGTTTGTGTGTGTGTGTGTGTGTGTGCAAACTCTGCCATTGTTTTTATTGTAAACCTCTTTCTACCCACATTCACTTTACCCCCATCTTACAATTGTTGTTTTTTTGTGCTCGTATTTTTCTGTCCTGTACAGAGAAAGGTGTCATTATTATCTTCTGAACAAAAAATATCATCCAGCGATATCACCCACCGATATCTCGTGCAATGAACGTTTCGGGTTACGAACCGAATTCCGGAACGAATACAGTCCACGACCCAGGGGCGTACCTAGGATGGGGGGAAGGGGGGTTCAAATTCGAAAGTCCCCCACCCCCGGGGCTCCAGCTTGAGGGGGGGGGCCCTAAACAATTTTTTTACATTAAATATTAAGCACGTTATCTCACGTCATGGTGTCGAATGTCAAAATGCAGACCCCCCCCCAAAGAGGCCAAGCTCCCCCCCGGGCCCCCAAATCCCTAGGTTCGGCACTGCCATGACCCCATGTACCACTGTATATCGTCTTTACTTACTGGACATTACGTTGTGATTATAATATGACCGTGATATATTAATTTTTTTTTATCTCCTGTCTTTTTTGTTTAATATAACAGTCTGTCTATATGTTTCTTTTTTTTGTATTATAAATTATTGATGTCTGTTTGAGTCCATTGAATATTATATTTAGCTTAACTTTTACGATCTGCGCGAATAATGTGCGTGGCAGGTTGAGTCTTTACCTAACTGTGTACAAAACTTCTTTATACCATCTCACCAAGCAGACCGCTGGCCAAGGGGACATAAATCAGCGCGTACAAACGGTTTGATGGACGATGGTCAATAAGTCGTGGCAGCTGGAGGGCTGTGTGGCGCGATGCGCGGGTGTCCCCAGGGAGAAGCCGTGGTGACGGGATCCGGGCAAGTTCATTACGGGGACAGGGGGAAAAGATAATGAGGAACATGGGCGCTAGATGGCAGCCGACGTTAATAGACTTGAACAGGGCGATAGCTGACACACGGTAGTGATAGACTTTTGGGAAGGGCGCTAGACGGCCGCCGACTTTCACAGACCTTGGCAGAGCGCTTTAATGTAGCCCAATGGATAGACTTTAGCCTTAGTAATGCGTCATATGGTAGGACAACATTTACAGACCACAGCAAGGGGGGGAGCTAGATGGTAGCCAACATTTATGTACTCCAGCAGGGCGCTAGATGGTAGTCATCGTTGAAGACCTTAGCAAGGCGTTAGGTGGTAGCCAACATTTGATGATCACTTCAGGGCGCTAGATGGTAGCCAACATTTATGTACTCCAGCAGGGCGCTAGATGGTAGTCATCGTTGAAGACCTTAGCAAGGCGTTAGGTGGTAGCCAACATTTGATGATCACATCAGGGGGCTAGATGGTAGCCGACGTTTACATACCCCAGCAGGGCGCTAGATGTTAATCTTCGTTAAAGACATTCGTTTCCATAGTTTGAGAATCACTGTAATGTGGTTTTGTTTGACTTTTTCGTAATGAGCTTCTCGAGGCTTAGACCAGTTCAAATATACAGTGCTGTTAACTTAGTCATCAATGGCCTGTGGCCACAGTGTGTCATTAACATGTTTCCCTATCACTGCCCAGTAGTGTGTGTCATTAAGATAGTTGACCATCACTTCCCAGTGGCTACAGTGTGTCATTAACATGTTTCCCCATCACTGCCCAGTAGTGTGTGCCATTAAGATAGTTGGTCCAGTGGCTACAGTGTGTCATTAACACAGTTTGGTCCAGTGGCTACAGTGTGTCATTAACACAGTTGGTCCAGTGGCTACAGTGTGTCATTAACACAGTTGATCCAGTGGCTACAGTGTGTCATTAACACAGTTGGTCCAGTGGCTACAGTGTGTCATTAACACAGTTGGTCCAGTGGCTACAGTGTGTCATTAACACAGTTTGGTCCAGTGGCTACAGTGTGTCATTAACACAGTTTGGTCCAGTGGCTACAGTGTGTCATTAACACAGTTGGTCCAGTGACAACAGTGTGTCATTAACATGTTTCCCCATCACTGCCCAGTAGTGTGTGCCATTAAGATAGTTGGTCCAGTGGCTACAGTGTGTCATTAACACAGTTTGGTCCAGTGGCTACAGTGTGTCATTAACACAGTTGGTCCAGTGGCTACAGTGTGTCATTAACATAGTTTGGTCCAGTGACAACAGTGTGTCATTAACATAGTTTGGTCCAGTGACAACAGTGTGTCATTAACATGTTTCCCCATCACTGCCCAGTAGTGTGTGCCATTAGGATAGTTGGTCCAGTGGCTACAGTGTGTCATTAACACAGTTTGGTCCAGTGACTACAGTGTGTCATTAACACAGTTTGGTCCAGTGGCTACAGTGTGTCATTAACATAGTTTGGTCCAGTGGATACAGTGTGTCGTTAACACAGATGGTCCAGTGGCTACGATGTGTGATAAACTCATTTATCCATCACTGTGATAAACTCATTTAGCCATCACTTTTCTAGCGGACACAGTATCACGTCACTTTAGCCATCATCACTGTTCACTGGCTACCGCGTGTTATTAATTTAATCACTGTCCAGTGGTTTTCGTTAAATTTATCATGGCACGTGAACCAAACTATATTTTCTTTTACAAGATGCAGAGATTACACCCCCCCCCACACACACACCAAATCGAGGCTCTATGGGAGTCGCCACTAGCCAGATTTCTTGCAGGTGTGAACCAAAATTGTTAGAAACACATTCAATTATAACCTGTTTTTTTTGTTTCATTCTTTGCAAATATAAGATTTATGAACAGAAAAAAAATCCTTTTCCAGCATTTTTCATGTTTTTATTAAATTGAAGGATAATTAATTTACCCCTCCCCCCCATCTCATTTCCATCTCCGTTTTCTCGCTGATATTCGACGTTTGTTTTGACTAATTAGCATGGGAGTGTTTACTTAACTGGCCAGATCGCTTGTTGAACTAATTAATTGAATGTTGCCAGTTTTAGCCGTGTCTCTATCTATCTATCTATCTATCTATCTATCTATCTATCTATCTATCTATCTATCTATCTATCTATCTATCTATCTATCTATCTATCTATCTATCTATCTATCTATCTATCTATCTATCTATCTATCTATCTATCTAATCTATCTATCTGTCTATCACCGGTAGACTGAATATACAGCCCGGCCATCCATCTTGTGGTCAGCTTTTTAGAAAGCAGTGCTGCGTGTCTATGTTGTTATAATTTTGTGTGTGTGTGAGTGTTTTATTTCAATCGGACGGGGGGAGGTTTACATTTTAATTATCGGTGCCATGCTCATGCCAAAACATGTTTATGCTTAGATCACTCTCACCGTTGCAGCAGCCACCTGCTGTTAAATTTCATGTAGCAGTATTTTATATATGTCAGGGCTGTTATTGTTTGATTTTGATTTGTTTTTTTTTTTTAAACTTACTTTCAGTGTTTAATTGCCATGACAGGAAACATAATGAACTGCGTTTACAAAAAAAAAAAAAGAATAAAAAAATACTAAAGCCACTGGAGAATTATGATCCCCCCCTCCCCCACCCCTCCCGCTCCATTGTCCACCATCTAGGCCTAACTAATCCATTAGTCACACTGGACCTAGCAATGCCCCCCTGTTATTTGTAGCCCTCTTCCTTCCAACCTAGTTAATCATTGAGGTTCTGAACTCGGACAATATCTGGAACTTCTGTGACGTCATCAGCTCTGCGTTATTCTCGAAGGTTCTTGTTTTTCTTTAAAAACTCGCATTACTGACAGAGTGTTTACAATTACCTGTTCTCAAGTTCGATACTTTCTCCAGTGTCCAGTCAATTGGATTTAATCACTGAGTATTGTTGTTAGTTTTGAAATCTTTTTATTATTATTATTTTTTTGTTGTTGTCAAAAGGAAATCTTGTAAGTATGAATGTAATGATTTTTTTGTCAGTGTGTCTGTCTATTAATATGTCCACAAGTCTTATGCTCTTTGTCTGTAATGTATGTGTGTTTTTTTTTTGGCGCGATAATAGACCATTCTTTGTGTTTAATTGTGTGTGTGTGTGTTAAACATGTTATACTATGTGTGTGTATTTGTGTGTATGCGTTTGACGTCTCATACTGTGTGTGTGTGTGTGTGTAATTTTGTGTGTGTTCGACGTCTCATGCTGTGTGTGTGTGTGTGTGTAATTGTGTGTGTGTTTGACGTCTCATACTATGTGTGTGTAATTGTGTGTGTGTGTTAAACATGTTATACTATGTGTGTGTGTTTGACGTCTCATACTATGTGTATATGTGTATTTGTGTATGTGTTAAACGTGTTATACTATGTGTGGGTGTAGACGTCTCTTACTATGTGTGTGTGTGTGTAATTGTGTGTGTGTTAAACATGTTATACTATGTGTTGTGTTTGACGTCTAATACTATGTATGTGTGTGCAATTGTGTGTGTTTAAACGTGTCATACTACCACTACTTGTTTTTTTGTGGATGTGTAATTCAATACTTTGCTGCAACAGGTAAAAACTAATTAATCACTCAGGTCTTTCCAAAATAATAATAATAATAAAAAATTAATTCAATTAAAAAATAAAATCACTAGAAACGAATGATTTCCATGACAGTATGGACATTGGTACTGATCGTAATTGCATGCTATGTGTGTATTCGTTTCAGCGGCGCTAAAACCTAAAAAAAAAAAGCTCTCAGCTCCGGAATGCCTCAGCAGGTGACGTCATCCACCAAAGACTCACTCCACCACCGCCCATCTTTTCGTTCGAGCATGGGACACGTGAACCATCCGAGCCCCGTCGAGGTCTTCACAATGGTCAATCATTTGATTTTATCCTCTCTGCTGCTAATCACTTTTAGATTTATGCTAACAAAAAAAAAAGCGGCTTTTGTTTTCTTTTTTGCATCCTTGTTTCTCACCCCCTCCCCCTCCCCTCATTACTTTTCTTGGTTTTAATATAATCCATCCAACCCTCTGCTCACTTTCGACCCAAGTGCTAGTATAATCCTAACCTTCTCTTCTTAGATGGCTTGACATTTTCCTTGTGTTATAGGTAGCTAAATGTAAGCGTTTAGCGTGCACCAGCAGCAGTTTAAAACAGCTAATAATGTTACTTATAACACTAACGCATCACAAAAATTAACACATTTTTTTGGTTTTGTTTTACTGTTAACACACTGCGATCCATCGGGTCAATTTAACTCTATTTTTTTATTTTTCGCGGTGTCTGAAATGAGCGCATCGGTGCAACTGATGTTCGTTACATAGTTTTATTTTAGTTAAAGTTAAAACCACAGGTTTGAGAGGTCAGGTTCGCCGCAAGTGAAGAGAGGATGCAATAAAGTACACATGTCATGGACCCCCCCCTTCTTTTGGGGGGTCCAAAGATATACTGATCGATGTGTGTGTTTGTGTGTGACCATAGAGGCTCAGATGGTGCAGTAATCTGCCATAACATGACATACTGATTGATGTGTGTGTTTGTGTGTGTGTGACCATAGAGGCTCAGATGGTGCAGCAATCTGCCCATAACATGAATTGGTGTGCGTGTGTGTGTGATCGTAGGGACTCAGATGGTGCAGTAATCTGCCCATAACATGACATACTGATAGGTATGTGTGCTTGCCAGCTCTGTTGATTTGTAAAGTTATATTTTGGATGGAAGACTGTAAAGACAATGTCAAATGCTGAGACTAAATAAAAAAAAAACACAACAATAGCAAAAAATCGAAAACGCCAACCTGGCATCTGTTTGTTGATCTGATTTTCACTGTTTTTAACTTCCCGCCCTGGCTGAATCTCTCAAATACGTTACACCACAACAGCTATAAATGGTTGTATTTTTTCTTTCCCATCCAGTGGCGAAGTGAAGGGGGCATCATGCCCCGGGGGCTACTGACGAAGGGGCGCAAAATGGCATATTTTACATACAATATTATATGGTTTTCGAATTGGGGGGGGGGGGGCGCTTAAAATGTATTGTGCCCCGTGCGCGAGTTAAGTTCGCTACGCCACAGTCTCCATCCTTACAATATAAAAAAAAAATAAAAAAAAAAAGCTTGTAACTTCACAAATTTGATTTCAATGTGGAACTTTGGTCTGCCTGACATAAACATGTGTTAAACTGTGAAAAGCAGTGGATATGTTATTAAAATATACCAGATATGGTTATATATGTGTATGTGTATGTCATATATAGTAGAAAGCAAGGCTGTACTTCTAGACACTTCACCAGACACTACCATTTTGATTAAACTTGATCGGTAACAGTGAGAAGGTGGATTCAGTCCGAGTCATTCCCCCCCCTTCCCTGAACATTTGCCCAAACATTTCCCCTAAACATAACACAACAGCTCCAGGTTCTGTCGTATTCCCGACTGCGCCCGGCTCCCCGCTGGTATCAAGTTACCCGGGGAAATAAACTCTCGGATCGATTGGTCAATTTGTTTAGGATCATAAGGTCGTGGCAGGTTTTGTGTACAGGCTGGGTGCTCGGCGGATAAACTGTTGACCGTTCTAATAACTTGACCCTAGCCTGATGCGGGGGACGGGGGGGGGGTGAGAGAGAGAGAGAGAGAGAGAGAGAGAGAGAGAGAGAGAGAAGGGGACATAACAACACAAACAGGGCGAATTCCCCCCCCCCCACCCCCAGATAGTTTGATACTAATTTTCTCAAATTCCAGATGCGGCAGTTAGATCAGGGCCATTGTTATTTGCAGGGGCCCTGAAGACTGTCCCCCCCTCCAAGCTGTTCGATTGTGCGCGTCGCTGACGTAACTCGTTGACAGCGCACACACACACACACACACACACATTCCAACCGAGCGCCACAAATCTTATATACCGTTCAGTTGCGCACAGACATAGACCAAAATTCCCATCGAAGTTGCGCTAATCGAATTTCTTTTTCAACTCACACAGACTTTACAGGGAACATCGGCATAAAGTCGTAATTGTAGGATATATATATATATATATATATATATATATATATATATATATATATATATATATATATATATATATACACAGGTTTCTATCCCTGATATACAGGTTTCTATCCCTGATGAAGTCAACACTATTCGGGGAGAGGACATGGGCGGCGCCACCAAGTCTGTAGGGGACGGATGGTCATGCGGTAACGCGCTCGACGACTGTCGACCCTGAAGGTACCTGGTTCGATCTCCGGTGAGGACCAAGGATATTTTTTTGGTCTTGGCTCAAGTTCCCGATATATATATCTCCCGTGGTGCCTCCATGGCCATTGCACTATCGGCTAAGGTGGGGGATGAAAGAAGGGCACCATAAAAACCGTCCCATTAGTGGTTAATGGGATTCAAAAGATTTCATCTCATCCTTACAGGGACACCACACACACACACCAAGTCTATAAGTCCACAGAAAGGACGTACGTATGAAAGTTCTCCTAAACGACCTTATTGGATAAGGGTTAAAAAAAAACAACATTGTACCTAAAACCCTTCTTGTGCGTCCTGCCCCTCCCCCCCCCCCTCAGTTTGCCCTAGTTGCCAACCGTTAAGGCCGCAATAAGATTGATGATTTCGGTTCCCATTCAGTTTCTGAAAAGTGTTTTTTTTTTTTAAACTGTCGTGACAGTACTTTCTAGTAGTTTACTGCCAACATTTGGAATCCTATAACACTCAGTTATAGTGATAATAATAATAATAATAATAATCAATGAAGAAGTCGTAGTATTAAAATAGTGGTAAACTAAATAAATATTTTTTTTTTATTATTATTTATGTATGGTTTCTGATTGAGATTCAAAAAAAAAAATGTCAATTTATTAGGCCTATATGGAATATTATAATTCTTCGGTTTGAAATAAAATGAGTTGGTTGTTATAAAAAAAAAGGATTTAGCCGTCCATTATTCCGGCCAGTGAAGTATCGTGTTACTGTTTATCAACACACGTACAATATCATAATTCCCATATTTACACCTTATTGTCCAACTCTCTCTCTCTCTCTCTCTCACTCTCTCTCTCTCACTCTCTCTCTCTCTCTCTCTCTCTCTCTTTCTCTGTTAACATTAATATCAGTTTTATTTTTATAAAAATAATATGGGCTATTCTGAAATCTGAAGTTACGATGTCAATTCGCTGTTGTTGTGTTTTAATATTTATTTTTCTCGTTTTATAGTTTTAATGGTTGGAATAAAAACATTATTTGAGTGAAACCTTTCTCTTTACAACCATCTAGTGCAAGGGTGGGCCATACTTTGAAACCAGACGGCCAGACGTTCGGTTCTTAAAATTTAACAGGTGGGCCGCACCAAGAGCAGAAATTTGAAAGAAGGTCTGGACCAAGAACAGATTCAGTGCAACATTTTATACCTGGCCATTGTTTCCTATATTTTATCTAGTGTTTCTGTGTGTGTGTGTTTGTGTGTGTGTGTGTGTGTGTGTGCTCACCCTTAATCAATAATGGTGCATCATCTTGTTTCAGTGTCAAATAATGAATTAACATTTCAGTCTATAATTGCTTATTAACATTAAAATTTACAGGTAAAACAACTAACGAGAAATACATTTACTTTATATTCCTTAACAAAATATGTTTCATTGGGTTTGTTTAAATGTTGATTTACAAATCATTTCAGTTAAATAATCTTAGAGATATTTATATGAAGAAAAAAAAATTCATGTTTAATAACAATAGTATCTTTTGATATTTTCTCTCATAAATATACAAATGTATTGCTAAATGGTCTATTTATAGAACTGCGTAACATTTTATCTTATACATGCTGATTCCCTGAATTCCGTTTATTTTTAAAATTTTCCCTTCTAATTCCGTCACGTCCAGTTTTCATTTATTGTATAACAGGTCGACAACATTTATTTCGCGGATGTCCAAATTGTAGTAACTTAGAACGTTCGAGGCGACCAGATTACCAGGCAGACGACCAGATTACCAGGCAGACGACCAGATTACCAGGCATTTTAAGTTTTATAACTCGTTACACTCAGGTGTTGTACACACTGAGTTACACACGTGGATATGCGGCGAAAGCTTTTTTTTTTCTACTCACTGTCACAACCATACGCGCGCGCATTTAGACACCACTAGAAACATTTTTAAAAACACTGTTGTTTACAACCTGTGTAGTATTGGTTGCCACTGATCAACTGTGTCCACTCAGGAGGCGTATAATTGGTTTCATTTATGTAACAAAAATAAAACCGACTGACATTGTTATAGGCCAGTATCTAGACCAGACTGACATAGATATAGGCCTGTATCTGGACCAGACTGACATTGTTATAGGCCTGTATCTAGACCAGACTGACATAGATATAGGCCTGTATCTGGACCAGACTGACATAGATATAGGCCAGTATCTAGACCAGACTGACATTGTTATAGGCCAGTATCTAGACCAGACTGACATTGTTATAGGCCAGTATCTAGACCAGACTGACATTGTTATAGGCCAGTATCTAGACCAGACTGACATAGATATAGGCCTGTATCTAGACCAGACTGACATTGTTATAGGCCAGTATCTAGACCAGACTGACATTGTTATAGGCCAGTATCTAGACCAGACTGACATAGATATAGGCCTGTATCTAGACCAGACTGACATAGATATAGGCCTGTATCTAGACCAGACTGACATAGATATAGGCCAGTATCTAGACCATACTGACATAGATATAGGCCAGTATCTAGACCAGACTGACATAGATATAGGCCAGTATCTAGACCAGACTGACATAGATATAGGCCAGTATCTAGACCAGACTGACATAGATATAGGCCAGTATCTAGACCAGACTGACATAGATATAGGCCAGTATCTTGACCAGACATGGCCCAAATTATGACCCGCGTGTCAAGCACGTGCCGTTTGGCTGTTTGATCCGACACGCTGTGCTCCCATCAGCTGGTTCAAATAATTGACGTTGGGCCGGTCTTACACACAGGTCATATCTCTCTCTCTCTCTCTCTCTCTCTCACCCGGTGTCCTTGTTGTCCTGACTAGTTTTGTCAAACATCATCTGAATGGACCGGACTGCCAGTGGAGTAGATCATTAGCCCTTAATCGGACCTGGCTCGACTGGTCAGAGCTGTAGCTTGTCGAACGTCTGGAGTCTGAACAACAAAGCTACCCTCTCCCCCCCCCCTGCCCGTTCTTTCTCTCCCCCCCCCCCGGGCTCAGTGCCGTCATTGGTATGCAGGTCTATATCGTGTATTCAATTATTCAAATGCTGTCGGAACAAGGAATCGCGTCGATTGATTACATTTAGAGATTCAATACCGGTATCCGACTACTACACAGATCGATGCGGGGCGATTGGATTCGGTTTTTTTTCCCCCACCAAATGTTACGCGAATGAAGTATCGGCTTGGCAAGTTAGATCTCCGGATTCGATTCCAACTGACAATTTCCGTCAATTGTATTGACACAGGGCCCATTAAATTATTCCCCGTGTCCCCGACGTTAAACTGATGTCACGTGGTTGTCAGAGGCCGCGCATCGATTGGTCGGTGCAAGGGACAAACTACTACTTGTCAGCATGGCTGACTCGGTAGTTGTGGCCTCGTTAAGCCTGGTTAGGCCTGATAGGTTTATTCCTCCCTATCGACTCCAGGTAGCGATGCCCTCTAAAAGTGCCACTGCGGTCTAGAATGTATATAAACAAAAGCTGGGGGGTCAAGGTCAAGGCTACCCAGATAATGGCCATAAGATCAAAAGATGCCACATGTTATCCTTTAAATTTGAGGTTAGAAGATTAGCAGCTTCAGAGATTGACACATTGGATTTGTGTGTGTTGTGCCAATGTTTAAAGGTTTACGGCACTCCGTTTAGTTGGCCCAGAGTTTGGGAAAATGGTTTATTTGTTTGAGATTTGTTTAAATGAAGTTTGCCACTTTTTTTTTTAAAATCACTGCTGTACCCATGACCCCCAATTATATGGTCCATTGGGAATCACTGCTGTACCCATGACCCACAATTATATGGACCATTGGGAATCACTGCTGTACCCATGACCCCCAATTATGCGGACCATTGGGAATCACTGCTGTACCCATGACCCGACTATATGGACCATTGGGAATCACTGCTGTACCCATAAACCCCGACTATATCGACCAGCAATGCTGGTGTGGTGACGTGGAACTTCTTGAGAGAACCAATTCCACTGGAGTACAATTTTCCCACTCTGGTTTACAGTGTTCCTCCCTTCATCAACATTCCACTCCAGACCACCGCCTGTCCCGACACTCTGGTCATCCAATGTTTATATTATACGCATCTATATTGGTTTTCCTTTTCGTATTCGATTTATCAAGAATGTTAAAAAAATAAAAGCACCTTGGGGCTGTCTATAGCCACGTCCTGGGAAGTACCTGATGCACCCTCCCCCACCGCCCCCCCATATACCATGTTGACCCGCCCCTGTCCTCCTCCCCCAACCACCCCCCATATACCATGTTGACCCGCCCCTGTCCTCCTCCCCCAACCACCCCCCCCCCATATACCATGTTGACCCGCCCCTGTCCTCCTCCCCCAACCACCCCCCCATATACCATGTTGACCCGCCCCTGTCCTCCTCCCCCAACCACCCCCCCCCATATACCATGTTGACCCGCCCCTGTCCTCCTCCCCCAACCACCCCCCCATATACCATGTTGACCCGCCCCTGTCCTCCTCCCCCAACCCCCCCCCATATACCATGTTGACCCGCCCCTGTCCTCCTCCCCCAACCCCCCCCATATACCATGTTGACCCCGCCCCTGTCCTCCTCCCCCAACCACCCCCCCATATACCATGTTGACCCGCCCCCTGTCCTCCTCCCCCAACCCACCCCCCATATACCATGTTGACCCGCCCCCTGTCCTCCTCCCCCAACCACCCCCCCATATACCATGTTGACCCGCCCCTGTCCTCCTCCCCCAACCACCCCCCCCATATACCATGTTGACCCGCCCCCTGTCCTCCTCCCCCAACCACCCCCATATACCATGTTGACCCGCCCCTGTCCTCCTCCCCCAACCACCCCCCATATACCATGTTGACCCGCCCCTGTCCTCCTCCCCCAACCACCCCCCCCCATATACCATGTTGACCCGCCCCTGTCCTCCTCCCCCAACCACCCCCCCATATACCATGTTGACCCGCCCCTGTCCTCCTCCCCCCCCCCCCCCCCATATACCATGTTGACCCGCCCCTGTCCTCCTCCCCCAACCACCCCCCATATACCATGTTGACCCGCCCCTGTCCTCCTCCCCCAACCACCCCCCATATACCATGTTGACCCGCCCCTGTCCTCCTCCCCCAACCCCCCCCCATATACCATGTTGACCCGCCCCTGTCCTCCTCCCCCAACCACCCCCCCATATACCATGTTGACCCGCCCCTGTCCTCCTCCCCCCAACCCCCCCCCATATACCATGTTGACCCGCCCCTGTCCTCCTCCCCCAACCACCCCCCATATACCATGTTGACCCGCCCCTGTCCTCCTCCCCCAACCACCCCCCCATATACCATGTTGACCCGCCCCTGTCCTCCTCCCCCAACCACCCCATCATCCCCCTTCCCATATTCCCAAAAAAACATCAATCATTAGAAAACAAAAATCTTTGAAGATGTCAATTACCTCTTAAGTCAGCCCCTTCCCCCCCACCCCACCCCACCCACCTCATCAACTGAATCAATTAATTCATCGAGTTACGTTTTTAAGGGCGATTAAAACAAATTAAATTAGCCCCTCCCCCCGCCCTTCCTCCTCCAACTGCCCCACTTCTTTCCACTTTAGGAACAAAATGGAGTGAATGAGTGACACGTTGAGAAACACAGCAAGTTTGATGTCACGGGCTGTAAGAATTAAGTCTCAGTCCGCAGTTCTAGTGAGAAAGAGAGAAGAGAGGGAGGTAGAGAGAAGAGTGAGAGAGAAAGAGAGAGAGAGAGAGAGAGAGAGAGAGAGAGATTTTATCAGTCGGTTTTCTAAACTGGTTTTTTTTGGGGCCCCGGGGGGGGGGAAGGGGGGGCAAGCTTAGTATTTCTAAGAGATGACAATTTATCATTATGATAATGTTACATAATACAGTGAGTGATACTTAAGGGGTGGGGGGTGTCCATCCAAATTAATCAGATTATTTTTGTTATTTCACACATCTCATCGGGTGGGGGGTGGGGGGAGGTGGACGCAACATTTGATTAGCGTTTTAACTACCAAATACTCCAGTGTTACACCCAATTACACTTCTAGTTGACCGGCCACACTATCTCATACTTCCTAATGTGACATGGCATTTTGTTGAATCCGGGGTGGGGGGGGGGTGGGGCGGGGTGAGGGATGGGTGGGGGGTGGACTTGTGTCAGTCGAGAGGAAGAATGTTTAAAGGGGGATATGTCTACTGGAGAGGATGAAATGTGTACTTACTTAGCCTACAAGAGTTGGTCCGGCACTCTGACCTCTACGTTGTCTGGCACTCTAAACCTCTACGTGTGTAGTTTGCATCAGTTGAAAGAAGAAATATGTTTGGGGAAAAAAGGTGGTTAGTGGGGGGGGGGTGCGTTTTAGCTGTAACAACAATAAAAGAAAAGGGTACAAAAAAAAGAAACTGTAAATTGCTTGGAGGAAATAAAAATGGGCATTACAGTACAATCACCCACTGACATGAAATAGGCATGATACTACAATCGCCCACTGACATGAAATGGGCATTACAGTACAATCACCCACTGACATGAATTGGGCATGATACTACAATCACCCACTGACATGAATTGGGCATTACAGTACAATCACCCACTGACATGAAATGGGCATTACAGTACAATCACCCACTGACATGAATTGGGCATGATACTACAATCACCCAATGACATGAATTGGGCATTACAGTACAATCACCCACTGACATGAAATGGGAATTACAGTACAATCACCCACTGTCATGAAATGGGCATGATACTACAATCACCCACTGACACGAATTGGGCATGATACTACAATCACCCACTGACATGAAATGGGCATTACAGTACAATCACCCACTGACATGAATTGGGCATTACAGTACAATCACTCACTGACATGAAATGGGAATTACAGTACAATCACCCACTGTCATGAAATGGCCATTACAGTACAATCACCCACTGTCATGAAATGGGCATGATACTACAATCACCCACTGACATGAAATGGGCATGATACTACAATCACTCACTGACATGAAATGGGAATTACAGTACAATCACCCACTGTCATGAAATGGGCATTACAGTACAATCACCCACTGACACGAATTGGGCATTACAGTACAATCACCCACTGACACGAATTGGGCATGATACTACAATCACCCACTGACATGAAATGGGAATTACAGCACAATCACCCACTGACATGAAATGGGAATTACAGTACAATCACCCACTGTCATGAAATGGGCATGATACTACAATCACCCACTGACATGAAATGGGCATGATACTACAATCACTCACTGACATGAAATGGGAATTACAGTACAATCACCCACTGTCATGAAATGGGCATTACAGTACAATCACCCACTGTCATGAAATGGGCATGATACTACAATCACCCACTGACATGAAATGGGCATGATACTACAATCACTCACTGACATGAAATGGGAATTACAGTACAATCACCCACTGTCATGAAATGGGCATTACAGTACAATCACCAACTGACACGAATAGGGCATTACAGTACAATCACCCACTGACACGAATTGGGAATGATACTACAATCACCCACTGACATGAAATGGGAATTACAGTACAATCACCCACTGACATGAATTGGGCATTACAGTACAATCACCCACTGACATGAATTGGGCGTTACAGTACAATCACCCACTGACACGAATTGGGCATGATACTACAATCACCCACTGACATGAAATGGGAATTACAGTACAATCACCCACTGACATGAATTGGGCATTACAGTACAATCACCCACTGACACGAATTGGGCATGATACTACAATCACCCACCGACATGAATTGGGCATTACAGTACAATCACCCACTGACACGAATTGGGCATGATACTACAATCACCCACCGACATGAAATTTGGCATGGTACTAGATTCACACACGGACATGCTAACTTTCATATTTAGTTAAAAGCGCAAACACACACACACACACGCACTCAATAACACAGCTGAAACTACATGTAAGAAACACATCTCACGCAAAAAAAAAATAATGAATAAAACTAGAGATAAAACAAAAGGCATTGTACAAACAAGGCTGTGTCTACAATTACCTTTGTTAATGTGCCCGGAGAGTAAGCAAAATAAACATCGCCTACTGTGGGGTGTTAAAAATATCATCATTCAATATCAGCTTTCTTCAGGGGGAGAGGGGGGGGGAACAAAAAACAACCACCACAAACGCGAACAATAAAGCGCGCGCTAAGTCAAATGATCCATTGCGCATGACTTAACATTTATTGATGGAGATTTCAAGTGGCGTTTAACAAGTTAAGAATTTATCGGTCGTTCACTTTGGAAAGAATTTTGGTTTGTTAGCTGCTTTGCTCGGTACTATTATATAGAATGCAGAGTGCTTTCCCACCACATCTTTACCAATACAACATACAACTCCTCATTGCAATTGGAACTGTTTAATATATATATATATATATAAAGTTCCTTATCTTTGAGCTCATAATGTTATCAAGAAGGAATATACATGAATAAATTGAGAAATGTATAATAGAGACCAGTGGTTCTGAAAATGTGGTTCGCGACCCACGTGTGGATCGCGGGCTGATTTCAGGTTGGCCGCCCAACTAATTGACTAAATACTTATTCAAGAATATATTTCTTTTCGCTTTTCTTTCTTTTTACCTTTTTCTTATTTTTTTTTATTCAGTGCAAGTGGGTCCCCCAAAACCGACCATGTTCATTGGCTGGTCTCCCAAAATATATTACCAGAGGTGTGGCTTAATTCTGAGTTTATTGCAGGCTCCAATCAATATTGTTTTGTTTATGTATTATTATTTTATCACTTAATATTGTAAAATATAAGTACCCAAGAGTAGCCTGTGATTTCAAAAGTTAAACTACTTCTGGTTTAACATGTGACCCCCTTTGGTTGGCAACTACAGACATACATAGATTCTGTTAATAGTTAAATCTCTCTGTTGGATTGTATCCCCTTGAATAATTTTTGTTGTTGTTAATTTTGTTTGCTTAAGAATCAACCTTATCTTTTTTTTTTTAAGATATTAAATAGCCCTGAGATTTTTCGCCCCGCTATTCTGCCCCCTTCTGTCTCATTCTATTCACTCAACAGCCATACCACCCTGGTATTACCTTTTTACCAGCCTACCATTCCCCTATACCACCCTGGTATTACCTTTATACCAGCCTGACATTCCCCTATATCACCCTAGTATTACCTTTATACCAGCCTGACATTCCCCTATATCACCCTAGTATTACCTTTATACCAGCCTGCCATTCCCCTATACCACCCTGGTATTACCTTTATAACAGCCTGATATTCCCCTATTCCACCCCAGTATTACCTTTATACCAGCCTGACATCCCCATATACCACCCCAGTATTACCTTTATACCATCCTGTTATTCCCCTATTCCACCCCAGTATTACCTTAATACCAGCCTGACATTCCCATATACCTCCCCAGTATTACCTTTATACCATCCTGTTATTCCCCTATTCCACCCCAGTATTACCTTTATACCAGCCTGTTATTCCCCTATTCCACCCCGGTATTACCCTGTCGCACCATGTTATTGCCCTGCACACACTCACTTCCTTAATGCACACTACAATAAACAATAAACTTGAAAACAAAAAAAAAAACAATCCATTGTCCACATCTGTCGATGTCATCCAGACCTCGATGATCTGCCCATCAACGGACATTTTAGCGAATGAATAATGAATTGTGTTCCTATTGTCCAAATGTTAATTTATTGGCGGGATTGTGTGACCGCGCTCGTTGAACGGGTGATCTGACATTTTTTACATCACGTCCCACAGTGTATTGCCCAAAATGTTGTGGCCGCGAAATAATCCTTTTATCAGGGGGCTCAAAATCTGAATGAAAAAAGTGGGCGTTGGTCAATTCTGTCGACTAGCTGTTGATTTTGTTGTTTTATTGTTTGTTTGTTTTTTGTAAAACCCCATATGGCCTTCTTCAGCAATCATCGTGCATGTCATTCATGTCTGGTAACCAGTAGCGTAACACCGTGTAAGCGGTGCGCTTGCGTGGGGCTCTGTAGATGCTGTCTCCTGCACGTGCTGAAAAGTACTAAAGCACCACATGTGTGCCGCCCATGGAATATGGGAAAGTAAGTGTCCACCATGGGGGGACAGCAATCTACAAGCATCTCCTGTAAGAAGATGAGGGTGAGTTACGGGCAGGTTATGTGGCCTGGTTACGAGCAGATTTTATGGGCTGGTTATGAGTAGGTTATGTGACATGTGCTGGTTACGAGCAGGTTGCAAGATATGCACAAGTTAGGGCTGGTTACGTGGGCTGTTACAAGATATGTACGACCTCCGAGCAAGTTATAAAAAAGGGAGAAACACCGTTATAAAAAAGGGTTTCGCTGGATATATCTCAAAGATCCAGGCATTCCTGTTTAATCGCTGTCTGCTATTTTATGTGCCACTGGATGTGTGATAGTTTTACTCCTGTAATTTATAGCCACTGGCTTGTGGTGGAGTTTTATTTTGGCTTGACCTGGGCTCGCCTATTAAGTCAGCTCCCTTTGTTTCCTGACATGTAAAACCTGGGAGGTAGTGGGGGGGGGCAGTATTATAATAGTCTCAAGTGTGTATGCGTGTGTGTGTTGTTGTATTTTTTCCGCATATATATGTATTTATGTGTTTCTGGGACTGTTTTTTTTCTTCTCTTTATATGTTATAAATTTTGTGGGCGTGGTTTGGTCCGATGGACGGGGGATAGAGCACCGTGTGTTGTTTAGAGAACGGAGTTATATTTCAAAGTGTCTCAGTTTTGTGTGCACTCGTTTTGAAAACGGGAAAACATTACAAACGAGGTTCAATCTCCGGCAATCAGCACGACACTTTTAACGGTACTGTATTTTGTGTTAAACTAGTAAACAAATGCCCGGTTCCCCGGACCGGCTTGTAGGCATGCAGTTGGAGTTGAAAATATTGATATTTGAGCATATCAAAGCTTTAAACATTGTTATAGTTCTGGTGGTAAGCCCCCCCCCCCCCCAAAGTAAAAATGAGTTAGTCTGCATTGTCTACATTGTGTACGGCGCTACTCAAACTCAACACTTATACGATTCAATTATGTGACGTAATAATTAAAAAAATGAAAAAAAAAAAGAAAAATAATTGTGGCGTAGTTTGAGATGGCGGCGGCAAAGGGCGATAATTGTACATTAGATGTAGACATTTTATCTTGAGATAGACAAATGTTGCCGCCATCTATTGTGACAGACAAAAAGGATTTATTTGTATTGTAGATGGGAATGTGATACGCGATATTTACCGGCTCATCGCCCCCCCCCCTAATGTGGCTCGGACAATACCCATAGATTAGAATATCTAATACATAATCGGCTAGCCTGGCGTACGTACGTGTGTATAACTTCCGCAGCTAAAAAAATGACTGGGGAATTTGTAAAGATGGTCAAAGGGATACAACTCAATTATAAGTAGTCAGTCGCCGGTCCGGGTACCGGGCCTTTGATCTAGTTTAGATAATTAATCCACAGTCCCCCCCCCCCTTTCCCCCCAATCCCCCTTTTATAAAAAAAGAAGAAAGAAAAGAATGGGAGTCACTTTGGTCTACAATATTTTTGAATTTCATCTTAGTTGTGTTGATGTGTAGTGCAGCGGTTGGTTGTGTTGATGTGTAGCGCAGTGGTTGGTTGTGTTGATGTGTAGCGCAGTGGTTGGTTGTGTTGATGTGTAGTGCAGCGGTTGGTTGTGTTGATGTGTAGTGCAGCGGTTGGTTGTGTTGATGTGTAGTGCAGCGGTTGGTTGTGTTGATGTGTAGTGCAGCGGTTGGTTGTGTTGATGTGTAGTGCAGCGGTTGGTTGTGTTGATGTGTAGTGCAGTGGTTGGTTGTGTTGATGTGTAGTGCAGTGGTTGGTTGTGTTGATGTGTAGTGCAGCGGTTGGTTGTGTTGATGTGTAGTGCAGCGGTTGGTTGTGTTGATGTGAAGTGCAGCGGTTGGTTGTGTTGATGTGTAGTGCAGTGGTTGGTTGTGTTGATGTGTAGTGCAGTGGTTGGTTGTGTTGATGTGCAGTGCAGCGGTTGGTTGTGTTGATGTGTAGTGCAGCGGTTGGTTGTGTTGATTTGTGTTGCAGTGGTTGGTTGTGTTGATGTGTAGTGCAGTGGCTGGTTGTGTTGATGTGTGGTGCAGTGGTTGGTTGTGTTGATGTGTGGTGCAGTGGTTGGTTGTGTTGATGTGTAGTGCAGTGGTTGGTTGTGTTGATGTGTAGTGTAGTGGTTGGTTGTGTTGATGTGTAGTGCAGTGGTTGGTTGTGTTGATGTTTGGTGCAGTGGTTGGTTGTGTTGATTATAGTGCAGTGGTTGTTAATTTTTTTGTTACTCACCTGTATAGAAGGGAAAGGGATACTAATGAATTGGTGGGGAATGAAAGAAGGGCACTACAAAACCTAAAAATTGTCCAGTTTAGGTGGGTGATTTTTTTTTAGGGGACGGATGGTTGTGCGGTAAAGCACTCGACTGTCGACCTGAATGAACCTGGTTCGATCTCTGGTGAGGACCAAGGAAATTTTTCAGGTCATGGCTAAAGTCCTCGCTATATCTCCCGTGGTGCATTCATGGCCATTGCACTCTCGGCTGTGGTGGGGGATGAAAGAAGGACACCATAAAAACCGTCCAATTAGTGGTTTATAGGATCTAAGAGATTTCATCTCATCCTTACAGGGACTTCACACACTAATTAATTGAATCTGTTCACTACAAATCTGCCACACTTTAACCACTTTTCAAAACAATACAGATACTAAAAATAGATACAAATTCCCAATCTCAACCTATCGTAAGGAACTCTCGTCCACACATCTCTGCCAGCGCACCACACACGCCACACTGACCAATGACCAAGTTGGTCTCACACTGTCCACTAGAGTGACAAACAGAAGCAACAACACCCAACTACATTCGTTTTTTTTCCCCCTTTTTAGAAAAAAAAAATATTAGAAAGGTTGTGTGTGACAGTCTTTTAATGTGATGTACAGTTAACGTTGTAAGTAGCAGATGCTGGCTGCAGATCAAACCGTTGTCACGTGAACAATGTTGTTAACCTTGGTTTAGAGACAATCACTTGTTTTCTCGGCCTGAGTAACATGATTTCCCATTAGGTCGGACAAGCACTTGAAAGCCTTAAACAATATTTCTACGCTAAATATGCGCGTTAATGAGATTTTAAGGGGAAGTAAACTCTCACCGGAAAAAAAGAAAATGAAACCAGAGTGATTTGTGTAACGCACTGGCTCCACGACCGTCATGTGACGGACGATGTATTTTTTTTTTTTACCGCTTCCGTCAACAATTGCATAGCCGAGCAATTATACATTAAAATGAGAGGTTAGTTTGTGTGGCGCGCTAGTGATGTAGGTTTGGCTAGCTGTGTGCGGGTTCGATTCCTGATAGAGACATACATTTTTTTGTTCAGATTGTATTTTTCAGGATCAGGGTTAGGGATAGGGGGTTAGGGATAGGGTTAGGGTGTGGAGCAATATCTATTGATGGTCATTTTTTAATAAATCATAAATTTTTTTTCCAGATTTTTTTTTCAGGATTAGGGTTAGGGATAGGGTTAGGGATAGGATTAGGGTTAGGGTTAGGATTAGGGTTAGGGATAGGATTAGGGTTAGGGATAGGGATAGGGTTAGGGTTAGGGTTAGGGATAGGGTTAGGGATAGGGTTAGGGATAGGGTTAGGGATAGGGTTAGGGTGTGCAGCAATATCTATTTATGGTCCTCGAAAAAAAAATATCTCCGATTTTTAACAGTAAATGACGTCATCAACGTCTGCAGTAAATAAGAGTTCTCATTCATTCTGTTTACTCTTTAATTGTGTTTAAACGATCGCCGATTTTGAGCACCATCATTGTGTAAGTAATAATATCATGATATAAACTGCATTTATAACTTTACATCATAAGAGTTCATTCTGTTGACGGAAGCGGTAAAAAAAAAATACATCGTCCGTCATATGACGGTCGTGGAGCCAGTGCCTTTGTGTAATGTAACGGGACAAGGTGGATGATTTCCCCCTGATTTCCCCCCTTCCCCCCAAAACCATCCAGCATCTTTGAAGTGGCGCGGTCGTCTCACGCTACGTTAGGCTCAATCTTATTACTTGAACATCAATGAACTCCGTTCAGGCTCTGTGTGCTCGGGGATGAGATGTTGAGAGAGCTACTAAAGGGTACTTCGGATGAGAAATATAGATGGACGGAAGGGGACAAGTGTGTGTGAGGGGGGAGGTGGGGGGATAGTTCCACAGTATCTTTGATGCTCTCTTTTGTGATGTAGTTGATTTGTAGGGGCGCCACATATCTATGGGAATGTGTGTTACCCAAACATATGTCAGGGTTGGGTCCCCCGTTTTCAGGGGTCCCATAGGGTACAGTAATCGACTTTAAAATAACGTGTGCGCTTGTCATGAGAGGGATCCAAGTTGGTGGAGATGGTCGCGGGCAGGCCTTTATGAGAGGGCCGGCTGTCCAGCCGGGACCCCCACAACTTTGAAGAGAGCACATGCTTTTACGTATGTGTTGAAATAAGCTTTGGCCAATTTACATCTTTTGAAGGATTTGCGGAAATTTCCGAAGCCTGTTAGGTAAACATCACCCAATCAGAGTTTGAAATAGCGTGACCAAACACACCGTATGACAATACACTAATTGTGTGTGTGTGGGGGGGGGTTACTTAAGGATAGCGACGAGTGTTAACAGACAAGAACTATTTCGGTTCTGTACCTAGCAGGTCGTTAGTTCTGTACCGAGCAGGTTGTTAGTTCTGTACCGAGCAGGTCGTTAGTTCTGTACCTAGCGGGTCGTTAGTTCTGCACCTAGCGGGTCGTTAATTCTGTACCGAGCAGGTCGTTAGTTCTGTACCGAGCAGGTCGTTAGTTCTGTACCGAGCAGGTCGTTAGTTCTGTACCTAGTAGGTCGTTAGTTCTGTACCTAGCTGGTCGTCAGTTCTGTACCGAGCAGGTCGTCAGTTCTGTACCGAGCAGGTTGTTAGTTCTGTACCGAGCAGGTTGTTAGTTCTGTACCGAGCAGGTTGTTAGTTCTGTACCTAGCGAGTCGTTAGTTCTGTACCGAGCAGGTTGTTAGTTCTGTACCTAGCAGGTCGTTAGTTCTGTTCCTAGCGGGTCGTTAGTTCTGTACCGAGCAGGTCGTTAGTTCTGTATCTAGCAGGTCGTTAGCTTGGATTCCAGAGACTTTGGCATTCCCAGAGAACGTTTCTCTGCCTGCAGGTCTCAGTGACCTGTCCACATCCCATAACCATCGTCCAGTTTGTAGTGACCACGGGGACCAAGATAGAAGTGGCACACCATTCTGTTTTAACGGTAGACTTGTATCTCATCCAGCCATATTTGCTGCACTTTGCTTTATTTTTATATCACTGTGTTTTTTGTCTTATCTCTCAGTCTATACCTTTCTTCTCTTTTCAACTGTCTTGTCTGTTTTTCTTTTCTCTATTTTTCTGTTTCCTTTCTCTAAGTCACTCTTGATCTAGTGTCTCCCTCTCTCTCTCTCTCTCTCTCCCTATTTGTGTGTGTGTGTGCTCCCGTCTGTCTCTCTTATCAAGCCTCCGCCTCTGTTTTAACTGCCTCTGTATCTCTGTTTATGTCCATCCCGCCCCCTGCGTTTGTCTTGTACACAACAGGGTCGTATTGCTATAATCTTGGGTTTTATCCTCAGATTGGTTCACCTTCGTTTTTTTTTTACGTTCATACAGAAGTGAATTAAATGTTTATTGTCTAGTATCAAAGTCAACTGATTCTTTGCACTGTTAGTACTTGTGTTCTTGTAGTGGGGCGTGTGTGTGAGGGAGGGGAGATGTGTAGGTGTGGGAGGGGAGATGTGTGGGTGTGGGAGATGTTTGTGTGGGTGTGGGAGATGTGGGTGTGGGAGATGTGGGTGTGTGTGGGTGTGGGAGATCTGTCACTTGTAATGCCTCCACTAATAAATGAATGAATTATTATTGTAGGACAAGTCACTCTATCACGCAGGGCCGTCGTTACGTTGGGGGGCCCTTCCCCGAGGCCATACTTCTGTGAAGGGGCCCCTTGCCCAGCGAATAGTTACATTTCATTCCTGTGGTCGCCTATCGCCCATTCCCAACTGCTTTGCCGGCTCAGCTAGTCACGACGATGACGTCACCTGACTGCAGTGTTAATCCGATCGTGCTCGTGGTACCCGTATGTAGCAAAACTGTCACATAAGTACAATTTCCCAATGGCCTAAATATGTCTGGATGTGTTAACGTGTAAATGTCGTTACAGAATAAAGACAAAAAAAACAACCCAACCCATACGTGTTTCTCCACACACACACACACACACCCACACACACACACGGGGGAGTCACAGGAGTCCACACTCTGCTGACTCGTGGCGTGTCCTCATGATCCCCAGAGGTCAATTACATGAGACACACGACAACAAAATTACCTGACCAGATGTGCCTCCCCTCCCTCCCCCCGATTCGAGTATCATGGGATATTCAACTGTCAACAAACTCCCCAGACACACACACTCACTGTCATCCTTGCCGTATTATATAATCCGACTGAAGGTCTGGATTACACACCTGATGTCTGTTATATTACACTAGCCGTGAGTGACTGGGTAGGGTAGGGGAGGGGGGGCAGAGAGAGAGAGAGAGAGAGGGAGAGAGAGGGAGGGACGATTTAATATTGAATCAAACTTTTTTAAAAAAAGTTTATTTTTGTCTGATAAACTCAACAAACCGTTTACACACGCTGCGATCTTAGGAGAAAAAAATATTTTTTGCGTTAAAAAATTCTATTAGCAGTGATGTAACCAAATGTGGTATTCACCCACTCCACCTGAACCTTGGCGTCTTTTTTGTTTTTGTTTTAATGTAAATTAATATATTGGCACAAGGGACATTGTTCGTTACTGATCTTTTAATTTTTGAACTTGTGAAGAATTTTATAAGATGGTTGGACTTCGTTCATAATGTACCAGGCAACTATTATTCAATTGCACCTTTTACACGACGCAATAATGTCAGTTGGATCGGGGGCACCATTACTCAGTGACCATTTGTGTCGGATTTATCAGCCACAGTCGTCGAGTTATCCGATTATCGAGTTATAAGAGATCGTTATATATATATATATGTATAAAAGGCATACCTCTTTATGTTTATTTCGGACATGACAGATTTATGGAGTTAACCGGTTTAAGTAATTTTTTACAGGATTGAACATTGCGTGTTTGTTCGTATTTTATCTTAAACCATGCACACATTAAGGCAAATATATACTGGGTGTGTCACAACTTTGCTTTAAATAAGACATAAATATAGATTCGTGTACTTTTACGCATGCTTATACGTATGTATTAAAATAAGTTTTGACCGATTTCCATCTTTTAAAGGATTGGCGGAAATTTCCGAAGCCTGTTAGGTAAACGTCACCAATCAGAGTTTGAATTAGCGTGACCAAGAAAATTACTGCACTCGTGTTCCTTCTTTCTGATCCGCAATCCGATTGGATAGATCTCAGCTTGTAATAAAATAATGACAGAATGAATTTTTACAGAAAGTTAGGGGGTCGGTCACGTTGAACACAAAGTTGTCATTCATCATTCACTCGTTTCCCCCCCCCCCCCCCCCGTACACGTTCTGTCGTTTGCGGGAGGGGGGGTCGCTATATTTTGGCCTGTCCGTTCTTTAATGTTTGTTGTTAAATATGTTGCTAGTAAGATGTTGTTAGTAAGTTGGAAGCTGGACCAGACCAAATCATGACCTGTGACAGACCTAAGATTGCCACTTGGTGACGACCACACACTTCAGCAGGTTTCAAACAGCGATTGTATGCATTAATTTGGAAGTTGTGCTGCGAAAATGAAATGAATTTATTGAACTCTGAACCTTTTGCGCTCTGAACTCTGAACCTGTTTTGTTTTTGGGTTTTACTATGGGTTTTACTATGGATTTTACTATGGATTTTACCATGGGTTTTTACTATCTTAATCAAAACCCTCGCACCTTTTTTCTAATTGTTTATCTCTGTCTGTCTGCCTGTCTCTCTCTCTCTCTCTCTCTTTGTGTCTTTCATTCTCTCTCTCTCTCTCTCTGTCTCTCATTCTCTCCCCCCCTCTCTCTCTCTCTCTCTCTCATCAGTACCCCTATTTGAAGCAAATTCTAAATCTACTGTTAAAGTGAAAGTTTCATTAACATGGTAAACCCGATCACTCTCGTCTACTGTAAAAGTCATAATCCATACCCCTCCCCCCCCCATCCTCTGATGCCCCACACAAAGTGTTTGTCCCCCCCCCCACCCCTACCCCCTCCATCCAATATATTCTTCGTTTGAGACAATCCAATCAACTTTCCCCGCTGAGCGTCTTCTGGCGGTGTCGGCTTACAACTTTCACCTGAGCTAACATCTCCCACCTCCCTTCCCGGTGTATCAGTTTCGCGGGTGACATTTTCCTATCAAAACAAAACAAAACAAACAAACAACTTCTCAAGGCAGTTCAATTATCAAACTTCTCAAGGCAGTTCAATTATCACATTTCTCAAGGTAGTTCAATTATCAAACTTCTCAAGGTAGTTCAATAATCAAACTTCTCAAGGTAGTTCAATTATCAAACTTCTCAAGGTAGTTCAATTATAAAACTTCTCAAGGCAGTTCAATTATCAAACTTCTCAAGGCAGTTCAATTATCAAACTTCTCAAGGTAGTTCAATTATCAAACTTTTTCAAGGCAGTTCAATTATTAAACTTCTCAAGGCAGTTCAATTATCACATTTCTCAAGGTAGTTCAATTATCAAACTTCTCAAGGCAGTTCAATTATCAAACTTCTCAAGGTAGTTCAATTATCACACTTCTCAAGGCAGTTCAATTATCAAACTTCTCAAGGTAGTTCAATAATTAAACTTCTCAAGGTAGTTCAATTATCAAACTTCTCAAGGTAGTTCAATTATCAAACTTCTCAAGGTAGTTCAATTATCACACTTCTCAAGGCAGTTCAATTATTAAACTTCTCAAGGTAGTTCAATTATCAAACTTCTCAAGGTAGTTCAATTATCACACTTCTCAAGGCAGTTCAATTATCAAACTTCTCAAGGTAGTTCAATTATAAAACTTCTCAAGGCAGTTCAATTATCAAACTTCTCAAGGCAGTTCAATTATCAAACTTCTCAAGGTAGTTCAATTATCAAACTGCTTAAGGTAGTTAAAGTTATCAAACTTCTCAAGGCAGTTCAATTATCACATTTCTCAAGGTAGTTCAATTATCAAACTTCTCAAGGCAGTTCAATTATCAAACTTCTCAAGGTAGTTCAATAATTTAAACTTCTCAAGGTAGTTCAAGTTATCAAACTTCTCAAGGTAGTTCAATTATCAAACTTCTCAAGGCAGTTCAATTATCAAACTTCTCAAGGCAGTTCAATTATCAAACTTCTCAAGGTAGTTCAATTATCAAACTTCTCAAGGCAGTTCAATTATTAAACTTCTCAAGGTAGTTCAATTATCAAAATTCTCAAGGCAGTTCAATTATCAAACTTCTCAAGGCAGTTCAATTATCAAACTTCTCAAGGCAGTTCAATTATCAAACTTCTCAAGGTAGTTCAATTATCAAACTTCTCAAGGTAGTTCAATTATCAAACTTCTCAAGGCAGTTCAATTATTAAACTTCTCAAGGTAGTTCAATTATCAAAATTCTCAAGGCAGTTCAATTATCAAACTTCTCAAGGCAGTTCAATTATCAAACTTCTCAAGGCAGTTCAATTATCAAACTTCTCAAGGTAGTTCAATTATCAAACTTCTCAAGGTAGTTCAATTATCAAACTTCTCAAGGTAGTTCAAGTTATCACACTTCTCAAGGTAGTTCAATTATCATACTTCTCAAGGCAGTTCAATTATCAAACTTCTCAAGGATGTTCAATTATCAAACTGCTTAAGGTAGTTAAAGTTATCAAACTTCTCAAGGCAGTTCAATTATCACACTTCTCAAGGCAGTTCAATTATCACATTTCTCAAGGTAGTTCAATAATCAAACTTCTCAAGGCAGTTCAATTATCAAACTTCTCAAGGTAGTTCAAGTTATCAAACTTCTCAAGGTAGTTCAAGTTATCAAACTTCTCAAGGTAGTTCAATTATCAAACTTCTCAAGGTAGTTCAATTATCAAACTTCTCAAGGTAGTTCAATTATCAAACTTCTCAAGGTAGTTCAAGTTATCAAACTTCTCAAGGCAGTTCAATTATCAAGCTTCTCAAGGTAGTTCAAGTTATCAAACTTCTCAAGGTAGTTCAATTATCAAACTTCTCAAGGCAGTTCAATTATCAAACTTCTCAAGGCAGTTCAATTATCAAACTTCTCAAGGCAGTTCAATTATCAAACTTCTCAAGGCAGTTCAAGTTATCAAACTTCTCAAGGTAGTTCAATTGGCTCATTCCGCTTTTATTGAGAACATTTGATCTTGTAATAAACACGCAGATGTTTTGCAGCAAAAAAAAAATGTCTAGGTTGGCATTTTTTGAGTTCATTACAAAATGTGTATGTAGTGGGAGCCAATGATAGACACACGAGCACCTGTGTATGTAGTGCGAGCCAATGACAGACACACGAGCACCTGTGTATGTAGTGTGAGCCAATGATAGACACACGAGCACCTGTGTATGTAGTGTGAGCCAATGATTGGCACACGAGCACCTGTGTATGTAGTGTGAGCCAATGATAGACACACGAGCACCTGTGTATGTAGTGTGAGCCAATGACAGACAAACGAGCACCTGTGTATGTAGTGTGAGCCAATGATAGACACACGAGCACCTGTGTATGTAGTGTGAGCCAATGATAGACACACGAGCACCTGTGTATGTAGTGTGAGCCAATGATAGACACACGAGCACCTGTGTATGTTTCATGTTATATCATCGCCAGAGTGAGTTATATGAATGGTGCGTGCAACTGTTTGGGACTTTTGATGCAGCTCATTTTTGGTCCAGATAAACATGTCCGAACTAAAAGGTGGCTTGTTTTAGCCTGTGCAGGTCCACAATTGAAGAAACGAGTCAGAGATATCGAGTATCGCACTGCCACACCTATGTAGTAAATATTTAGGGCCCCCACTACGACTGAGATAAGGGGTGGGTGGCCGAGTGGTGTAGAACGCTTGATTTAAATAAGTGTCCGACTTAAGTTGGGGAAAGTAATGGCGGCTGGGCTTTGTGCTGTCTACACCCCCCCCCCTTTACATGCCACGGTGACAGAAACGGGAATTCGACACTCCAAAAGATGGCGTAAACCGATATGTACAAATCGAAGGGATGTAGATGGGCAGGGGAGCTTCAGTATGGGCCCCCCTCACGCCAATCGACCATCAATATTGTATTCATTTGAGAGATTCATTAGCACAGTGCCGCCCCCCCCAACCCCCCAATAATGATTTCTCAACGGCCCTGGTTGGAGAGTGGTAGTGTTTTGGGTAGACCTACTTATCTCTGGCCCCGGGGGGGGGGGGAGGGAATAATCGGTTGTACTGAACTCATCTATTTAACATCATTGGCATCAAATGCTTAGCTCGAGTCTAATCCTCTCGTGCAATCTGTCTCACGCTGGTTTGTGCAACATTCCTCCGGGAGTGGGGGGAGGGGAAGTGAACTTTTTTTTTTTCCTCCAACCATGATCAAGTCGTACACTATCTCTAGCTTGTTGAATACACTCTTGATCTATCGACACTTGTTGAACATTCTGTCGACATACTCCCCCCCCCCCCGACCCTCTCCGTCCCTATCTTCCACCTCACACGATATGCATCTCCCCCACCCCCAGCCTCCCCAACTCCCCCCCTCTGCCCAATCCTTCCCCTCCCACCGTTGACACTGCCCGATATGTTCCACCTGTTGCCCGCACGTGCTTGAGAACAACAAATATCGTCTTACTCTACTCGATTGTGCTCGGCTTCTGTTAACAGCAATGCAGTGTGTGAGCGCACGAGAGCAAAATATGTTAGCAAGTGTGTGTGTGTGTGTGCGTGTTGTGCGTGAGTATGCGTATGTGTGTGTGTCAAAGGAGTGGATGTCTTTGCTAAGTTGACATTTTTTTTTTACAGCGATATATGGCGTGCGTTTCTCAGCATTTTAACTTTTTATTATTATTATATATATATATAAGATTGTAATGATTATATGGGAGCTTATTTATTTTAAGATTGTGAGACGGGCTTTATGACATCTTTATTTATTTAATTTTTTTTTTTTTACTTCTTGTGAATGCAACATTACAACAACAACAACAAAAAAAAAAAAAGATTTGTGTTAAATGAATGTATTGTTTGAATGCTACCTTTCTATGTTTATTTTTAATCAATGACTCACCCTAGATATTCCATTCTATGATATTGAGAGCCTGATGGTTTCAAAAGACTTTGCTAGCAGTGGCCGATGGGCCTTTATGTCCACTCGTCCAATGGCGATTGGGCCTCATGAACAGTACATTGTATGGGGGGGCCCATGCTATTGGTGTGAACGGCTAACAAAATTGATTTATGGCATCATTTAGTGGTTTCCCCTGTTACATACTGGTCGCCAATATTTTAATATGCGCTACACGTTCATAATACTTTGACGTAAAACATTCATACTAGTGTACTTCGACTGTATAGTAACTGATTGGCAGTCAAACTTGAGTTAACCGACTGTCAGGTTTGCTTGTATTAATTTCACGTCAATCATGTTGAAATATACATTTACAAAAAAAAAAAAAAAAATTGACCATATTTCTTGTCAAATCAGTATGGAGATCAACTTAGCTACCATTTTTTTTTAATAGTCGTGTGGTCCCCCTGGTTCGATTCCCCCGGTGATGACCAATGGGTATTCCACGTCTTGGCAGTCAAAGTTGAGTTTACTGACTGTCAGGTTTGCTTGTATGCTTGTATCCAGTGATTGACCTAGAGACGTAAGTTGCTCCTGGGCTGCAAATCTGTCGCAGGCTGTTGATAGCACGAGACGGTTTATCCCATCCATTCCCGTCAGCGTGCATCGTGCGGGGCTACCCGCTGTATTGCACAGCCCTCGCTACCCCCTCACTCACTGATTGCTAGTCTCAACTTGATAGTTATAATTAGTATAGGGGCGCATCGGGTCACGTGATGTGTACCAACCTATCGATCAATTAATAAATACGGACACGCCAGACAATGTTTGGATGCATTGCTGACATTTCAATCTCCCCTATAGCGAAGATCAGGTTCTCTCACATTTTTGTTTTTTTTTTGCTATTCGCGGCCAGCTAAGAAACCTGTTCCTGTTCGGTTTAGGCGACCGTTGTGGATAGAAATAAAATAAAAAAAGTATAATTTTAAAGAAGAGCTTAAATTATGTTAATTTATTCATGTTTAATCAAACTGTAACAGAAGTCAGTGACCCACTTTTTTTTAATTAGCTCGTTAGCTACAATGGGATGGGGGTGGGGGGGGGGGAGGTCGCGAGCCACACTTTGAGAACTGCTGGTTTTGAACACTTTGATAGAGTCGCACGCGACATACATCCGTATTGAGAGTACACGCGTCCATGATTCGAGTGTACTACCGATTTTTTATGTAGTGGGGACGAGAGCTGAATTGAAGTGAATTGCCGAATGTTTTCAATACCGCATAATCGATAATGTACACAATTATTTGTTTCACTTTTCTCGTTCTGTGTCGTTTTCTTTTTCTTCCTTTTCCTTATAGGCTGGTCGCGAAAATCGAGCATAATGTCTGGGTTGGTCGTGAGTACTCGTGAGTCGTACAATTTGTGAACCACTGTTCTGGTATATAAGTTTATAAAGTGGGCGTATTCTTTAAACAAAAGAAAAGGCTCTTGTACTCGACCTGACGTTTGCGAAGCACGGCTCGAGGGCCACGTACGGCCCCGTTTTGCTGTTTGATTCGGCCCGCGATCCGCTCTTATGTTAATCTACATCCTTGTGTTCACATAATCGCTTCATCCATCTGCTCTTTGTTCGCCCCCCACCCCCCTTCCCCCTCTGTCAGACGATTCTAAAAGTTGGCACACCCCCTGCGATAGACGGAACGTCTTATATTTTTAGTATGCATACATCTGGTCAGTGTTGTTACATTCGGGACAAGTCCATTGCACTGTTTTGTATTTATTTCACTCGTAGACCGTTTTTTACCCGTGGTACAACAAAAAAATGGGGGCCACACACATACACACACTGTGAGACAAGTGAACAAAACAAAACAAAACAAACAAACAAACACTGCCCTTGTGTGAGTCCATCAGGTCGATTGGGGATAATTGGTCAGCGGCGTGGGTTTATGTATTCAGGTCCAGGGGTAATTAAAGATCTCCTTGCCCCCCCCCCACTTCCCCACCTGCAATCAGTTCAATATAACCCCCTTCCTAACCCCCCCCCTCCCTTCACGTGATACAACACTGGTAGATGTCAGAGAGTCAGCTTAATTGGTGGAGTCAATTATTTCTTGTCCCATCCCAGGCAGTCCAATTGTCCTCCCACCGAGGATGGACTCGTCTCTCGCTCTGGCCAAATGGTGCTTATTATTTAGTAGTTCGGTTGTTTGTTATCATCATCTGATTTTACGTCCCTCCGTCCCTCCGTCCCTCCCCCCCTTATTACCCCAGATGTTCATGATATATTGCTGAGGGGGTGGGGCGGGGACGGAGCCCGTCACACACGTTGAATTGAAGATGTTGTAGAATTCTCGCCGTTTAAATCAGTGCCTGAGTTAACGCCCTTGTATTGAAATTTCGTTGAATTTATTTATACGAGGGCATTTACCTCCCGTTTATTTCTGGATCTGACGGACAGTGGACTTTTTGGTTTCTTTATATTTTTGTTTTGTTTTAGTTCAGTTCTGGACCTAACCAGTTTACATTGACGCTTCGCATTGTCTTGTACTTGTTTTAAAAAGAGATCAGTTTTCTGGATGAGTTTATTTCTTGTGTTGTTGGGTGTGTGTGGTTTTTTTTTTGTTGTTCAAAGAGAATACATTTCTTTTTACCGTGTGATGTCTAGGAGAGAATTCGTCAAAATACATCAACATCCTGGCAGACCGTAGAATTCATGCTTGTAGTCTGACCAGGTTATGCATTCAGGTAGTTGGACCAGGTTGTGCATTCATGTCGTTGGACCAGGTTATACATGCAGATAATTGAACCAGGTTATGCATTCAGGTAGTTGGACCAGGTTATGCATTCAGGTAGTTGGACCAGGTTATGCATTCAGGTAGTTGGACCAGGTTATGCATTCAGGTCGTCGGACCAGGTTATGCATTCAGGTAGTTGGATCAGGTTATGCATTCAGGTCGTCGGACCAGGTTATGCATTCAGGTCGTTGGACCAGGTTATGCATGGATGGAAGTCATTTCTTTGTTGTTTTTTTCAGGCGCATATATTAATGTTTAGCGCGTTGTGTTTTTGTTTTGTTTAGGGAGCAGTGCAGTCATCATACTGTCACCTCAAAAATTGACCATATTTGTTTATCAAATTAGTATGGTTATCATCTTAGCTCCCTTTTTTTTAGTCGTGTGGTCCCTGGTTCGATCTCCGGTGATGACCAATGGATATTTCACGTCTTGGCTAAAGCTCCAGCCCTATCTCTTGTGGTACCTCAATGGCCATTCCGCAATCATATACGGTGTGGATTAAAGAACAGCACCATAATAAACCGTCCAATTAGTGGTTTATAGGATCTAAGAGATTTCATCTCATCCTTACAAGGGACTTCACACACACACCATTTTAAAGTCATGCCTTTTGTTTCGGAAGGTTGGGAGTATTTGCATTGCATTGTAGGTCCTTTTATTGCAACCAAAATTTCTGTGTAATCGGAGCTTAATAATCATTTGAGTATTTCGATATTGAAGTCATTATTATACTTGTGATACGTTTACACTTGAAACATTGAAAATGTAATCAGTAACAACTGTTATTTTATTCTTATACACATTTTTTTTTGTTTATTGAAATTCATTGCTTATTTTGCTCACTCTTCCACTCTATGCATACAGTTCGTGTTTGAGTCTCGCTCACAATATGTTGGAATCAATATGACGCTGATAAAAATTGTTTATCACACTTGATTCAAGAATAACAATTCGCTATTAGTTTCCCTCATAAAAATCGTCTGTGCGTTTTATGGGAATTCCCGCGGTATTGTTTGAATCATCATTCCTTAAGTGGCCAGGTAACCAATTTTTGTTGGACAAACTTGTTGCCAAATATGAATATATAAGTATATATATATTTATATATATATATATATATATATATGTATATATATATATGTATATATATATATATATATATATGAGATGGGACACACGGCTAATGACGTTGAGGCTGAATACTGGTTGAGTACTGTTGTAATGTTTGTGACACTAAGTAAGAGAAAGGGGTAAAGAGAGAGTGAGAGTGAGCGAGAAAAGGAGTGAGAGAGAGAACGTGAGAGAGAATAAGAGATAGTTAGTGAAAGTTAGTGAGAAAAGGTGAGAGAGAGAGAGAGATAGAGAGAGAGAGAGAGAGAGAGAGAGAGAGACACACACACACACACACACACACATATATATATATATATACACACATAGCACAAACACTTTCAGCAAACAATTTATATTCCCCCCCCGGCCCCCACCCACTAATATATCTTGGAAGTCTCTACATAGGACTTAAGTCTCTGCCTAGCCCTTCATCACCCCCCCCCCCCCAAAGACCTAAGATCTAGAACGATCAGACCTTTACTCCCATGTCTTGCCCTAACAAGTCGTCTCGTGTCTTGGACATGGGAAAAAAAATGTTGTTGTTGACATTTCTGCTGGACTGTGCGTGGACAGAATAAATAAAAACGTAAACTTAAGGTTGCCACGACCTGACCGGCTGAACGTTTGACTCGAACTTCCGGATTGATCAATCGCACTTCTCACTCACCCTTCCCCCTCCCCTCCCCTCCACCCCCGCACACCCCCCAACGTTGACTCATCCGGATTCATGAAGACCCCATCGATTGTAGTTGACCCTAATATCAAACTATCGTAATTTACTCCTCTTTCTAAAGGCTGGGTTCCGCTTAACAGCCTAGGGGCTGGGTTCCGTTTAGCCAGCCCAGGGGCTGGTTCCGTTTACCAGCCTAGGGGCTGTGGTTTGTGTACATTGTTTAGGGGCCGCGGTCGTCGCTCTTGAAGATTGTTCCGTACCGCAGATGCCAGGCATTGATCGTATTTCTACGTTAATTACGTTTAGCTTATATTTTATTATTATTATTACTTATCACCTTCACCGGGTCACCTTAACACTATAGTATCAATATGATAAACCCTAATTACCAATCACCCCTCTTCCCTGTCCTTCATTCAATAGTTTAGAAAATTCAACAGCATTACATAATAAAAAGTATACAAACCAAATCTACCATGGTGCGTGCTTTCATTTACCTCTCCAAAGAGAGCAGTGAAACTTCTCTGGCCTCAAGAGAGCGGTGAAACTCCTCTGGCCTCAATTATAGAAACACTGTGAGGACTCAGATGTAAACGGGAAGCCCCGGTACACACAAAAAAAAAAACCCCACCGCCAATGAACCACCCGATGTTGTTACGTCCTTTCTTTCCTTTGTTACCATCCAGCCCCATTGAACCAAAATATAAATGTCACTAGACTATTTATGTCACATGTCCCCCCCCCCCTCCCTACCCCACCTTACACCTCTATCCATCCCGCATCCAGTAAGTCCAGGAATCCTTAAGACTTCTATTAAGTCTTGTGGAGAGATTGCGGAAAGACACACACACACACACACACACAAAATTGGGTGAATGGAACGAGCTTCTAGATAAGGCACTCGATACTTTTAAGCCCTCGGAGAGATTTTTTTTTTGGAATGGAAAAAAAAAGGAGAGAGAGAGAGAGAGAGAGAGAGAGAGAGATCGTGCCCTCCAGTTCAGTCTATCTCTGTTTCGTCATCTCTCTCCACCTCAACCCCCTCCCCCCCCCCTCAGCCACAAAGTGTGGCGTGATTGAACAAATACTTAAGTACTGTGAATCAAACTAGAAAACAAAACAAAAAATGGTCAAAGTCCGCTTATAATATGGACAGGTTTATTGTTTGTTTGTTGTGTTGTTGTGTGTCCATTGGTGATTATGTGTGTGTGTGTAAATAATATCAACATTTATTTGTTCTTTCAACAACAACATTTAATGCAATATTGTGTAGATGTACAAACATTTGAGCTGTATTACAATAGTTTTAATATGAATATTAATATAAATAATCTTCATTCTCCCCCCCCCCTCTCTCTCCCCCCCCACACACACACACACATACACCTCCCTTTTCGAACAATAAATTTGACTTTCTTAATCGCATGCAGATTTTCTATATGTTACCTAAGGCAACAGTGAATAAAACTTTAGGTTTATACTCGTTTGACTCCTGTTCGTTTTGACATCAACATCTATCTGGACATGACAATGGTAGCTGTTTGACCACGTTACCTGTCCGTCTGAACATATATGATCTATTGGAAGTGTATATAAATTTCGTTTAAAACGACCAAGAGTTTGAAGAGCTCAAGTGTGAGGGGGGTAACGGTAGACATGCTTTCGCACGTTTTGAGGTGTGGGGGTATAGTAGCGAAAATGAAGTGTCCCTTCATTGACCACACCCATCCACACGACCGGGAGCTGTCTGTCTCGGAGCGGTATCAGTTGTAAATAGATTAAACTATCGTTACGGCGTACACCGCCTTCCGAGATCCCTAGCCCAATGGGGGCTAAGAAATGGTCGCTAGCTGGATGGTCGGTAATTTGTGTGTGTGTGTATGTGTGTGTGTGTGCGTGTGTGGTGAAGTAGTAAGCACGATTGACTTGGGTTTTCTGTGCTCAAATCTTAGGGACGCCATTTACTCCTGACACATTTTGCTCATTCCAATGACTGGATCGGTCATTCGTATGACTGTATTGGTCATTCCAATGACTATTGGTCATTCCAATGACTGTATTAGTCATTCCAGTGGCTGTATTGGTCATTCCACTGACTGTATTGGTCATTTCAATAGCTGTATTGGTCATTCCAATGGCTGTATTGGTCGAGAGCCGAGTTGTTTGACCGAAGTGTCCCTTCATTGACCACACCCATCCACACAACCGGGCTGTCTGTATCAGTGCAGTTATCAGTTGTAAATAAAACAAACTCTCCGTTACACCGTCCGCGACCCCCCCCCCCCACAGCTCTCTCCATGTCTTTTAATGGACATGTCTGGTCAATTAGTTCACCTTCGCTGGACATTAAGGGCAGATTCACGCCCAGATAGTCTCGCGTTTCCAATCTGGGTCAATCTGGGAAAACGTTGTTTGTTGGGCTCTAGGTTAACTATCGAGCGTAATGGAGACAACTCTGGTTTGAATTTAAAAAAAAAAAAAAATCAATAATAAATACAATGTTTACGAATGCTGGATCTTGGACACGTAGGTTGAGAACTATGACAGTACAGCAATAAATAAACTTATTGGTGTGATAGAATTAAAACCCACCTGCACCTCTGAACTGGGCTGCCAACTTGTCCCCCCAAAAATAATCCCCCCCCCCCCAGAAATAAATGCAAAAAAAAAAACAACATCCTAGATCTTTACACCTATGCATCAAATAATCAAAATTATTTATCGAAATGTACATAATATGTACATGTATTCTATTATGTATATATATATATATATATATATATATATATATATATATATATATCTTTTTTTTTCTTATATGAATATTTCACAAATGATATCTAGATTTGGAAATAAAGTATCCGGGGTTGGCAGCCATTTATATGAATCACCGTACTTTTAAGATACCATTAAACTTTTATAGTCTCTCTTGATAACCCAATGGATGGAGGGGGGGCCAAAATATGGCTGCTGGCTGGATAGTCTGTTGATGGTTATTTGTATGTGTGTGTGTGTGTGCGTGTGTGGTGAAGTAGTAAGCACGATTGACTTGGGTTTTCTGTGTTCAAATCTTAGGGACGCCATTTCTTCCTGACACATTTTGCTCATTCCAATGACTTGATCGGTCATTCCTTTGACTGTATAGGTCATTCCAATGACTGGATCGGTAATTCCAATGACTGTGTCGGTCATTCCAATGACTGTATCGGTCATTCCAATGACTGTATCGGACATTCCAATGACTGTATTGGTCATTCCAATGACTGTATCGGTCATTGCAATGACTGTATCGGTCACTCTAATGACTGTATCGGTCATTCCAATGACTGTATAGGTAAAGACCAATGACTCTATTGGTCACCAATTACTGTACTGGTTATCCAGCCTTGATATTGGTGGACATCTTGAAACAAACAGGGGGAGAGGGGGGTCTATAGACGATCTTGGGAATCACGGACGGGCATCAACTGATGCACCAGGAGTTGAGTTTTGTTACATATAGCTCAAGGATGGCTGCTCTTTAGGTCGATTAAAGTAAAGTTCACCTTAGCACTAGGGGGCCTTCGGGGCAGATGAAGTGTATAGAATTCATCTGTTTCTATAACCTCGGCATATAAGAATACGATTTGATTTCTGCTAGTTAGCTATAAGATCGAAACCCCGATCGGTAAGGCTGCCGGGTTCGCACCGCCGGGTTCGGTGGGAATGCGGTTAATACTAAAGAAGAGTTTCTGTCATCAAGCGCGCTGGCTGCATTGGTCCAAGTATGAGGATCTGAAGATAAAATTCTTATCTTAAAATAGATTGTAGAGAGGAGGTTGGGGTGAGGTACCACTCAGGTACCTATACAAAAAATAACTATGTTGACCGTAATCAACTCCCGGTTGGTTCAGGTCACGTGGCCTGTACATACGTTTCCATTACAGCTTACAGAACTGAACCAAAAGTACCTCGTAAAACTTGAAAAAAAAATCTCTCTTTTTTTTTTACATCCGCGTAATTTCCATATCCGTCCTTTACTGGGATTTTAATGCTCTCTCTCTCTCTCTCTCTCTCTCTCTCTCTTGCTCTCTCTCTATCTCTCGCTATCTCCCCCCCCCCACTCTCTCTCTCTTTCCAAGTATTACGATTATAAAGTTTCCACTACCGAGATGTCCAACAGTATGTGCTGTACGGAATCAGGCGTTAAATGAATGGCATCGACAGCTGAAAATAAACAACCCCCGTGAAACAACCCCCGTGAAACAACCCCCATGGAACAACCCGTGTGATCCTATCTATTGATCGCCGCCGTTAAGGTCTCGCATCGTTGGGTCAGTTGTATTCGTGAAAGGTGCTTCACGGTTCAGCGACGTCCAGGTTTACTCTTGGTAGCTGTATTCTTCTTCTTCTTTTTTTACACCCAGCGGTTGAGAGGTGTTTTACAGTTCCTGATTGCCGGGTATGCATTGATGTGTAACATAAACACACACATCTTCCCATTATTGATACTAGCATTTTCAAGCATACATATCTTCAAGGTATATATATATATGTGTGTGTGTGTGTGTGTGTATGTGTGTGTGTTCACGCGTGTGATATACTGCGAGTGTATTCGAGATTTTACCTTGCATATCTGCACGTTGTTACATAAGAATATAAGGATGAGATGTTAATCTATTGGTTCAATTAATCGCTTACACCTAGGCCGCCGTTCTAAAAGTCCCGCGGGCCCTGATAGCCCTCCCCCCTCATTACAATCAATGATAATCCGGGCTCCCCAGCCGTCGTCAACTGCCGGGTCATTGTGTGGTGGAGTATGTCGCGGGGGCCCCTATCTATCTATCTATCTATCTATCTATCTATTTATCTATCTATCTATCTATCTATCTATCTATCTATCTATCTATCTATCTATCTATCTATCTATCTATCTATCTATCTATCTATCTATCTATCTATCTATCTATCTATCTATCTATCTATCTATCTATCTATCTATCTATCTATCTATCTATCTATCTATCTATCTATCTATCTATCTATCTATCTATCTATCTATCTATCTATCTATCTATCTATCTATCTATCTATCTATCTATCTATCTATCTATCTATCTATCTATCTATCTGTCTGTCTGTCTGTCTGTCTGTCAGATGTGTGTGTGTGTGTATGATTGGCACATACTAACTAAATAACAACTCAACTACTTTTACATACAACCAGGGACGTACTTAGGGATATGTTGGCCCCTAGACCAGATCCATTGTTCAAACGTTGTGGAAAAAATGCCGCTTGATCATCTTGGGCCCTTTATTCATTTTTTTTGTGTGTGCCGGTTATGACCCTTCTACGCCCCACACCAAGTTTCGATGGGGCCCCTTTAGAATCGGGGGCCCTGGGCATCCGCCAGCTTTACCGATCTATAAGAACAGCCCTTATATTTGAAATGACAACAATGTTTGAATAAATGAAACGGTTTCGTTCTTTTTTGATCCCTTTTATAAACGTCGTAAAAAATCGAAAACGTCCAAAACCGTTTTGTTTATTCATTATTTACATGCTATTGAATATTCGTTCTGACCCTGTTAATTGACATGTTTCGGGTATAAAGAGACCCGTCCCTCAATATTAAGGAGCTAATGCTATAGAATGATCTCTGCCCGTCCCACTTAAACAACAACCTGCCCCCCCCCCCCCCCAGTGAAATCCTGTTACATCCTACAGCCGGCCTAGCGTGGGTCTCTTTTTTTTTCCTTCTTCCTTTATAGAATTCTAAAAAATAAAGTTTTTTTTTGTTCTCTAACCTGGCCAGGTAACAAACAGGTAACCGGCGGTTATCGATGGTTAGAGTTCTGTTGCACTCTATTTTCGTGACACGGTTTTTTTCTTCTTTTTGTTCTTTAGTGTTAGACAGATTGACATGTTAATGGCGTCCTTGTGTACACTAGGTCATGTGCCTTGTGTATGTCTATGTAACCAAATATAACACACACACACACACACACACATATATATATATATATATATATCAACATTGTTAACAAATGCGTGACACCCTCTAGAGTCTAGGCCCCCCCCCCGTCTATCAGACCCTCCTCCTACCTAACTGTTCTGATACAGAATTTTTCGTTTTTATTCGAACGCCCTTTTTTTTTTGTTATCGCTGTCAAGTGAAAGCCATTCACGGTGGTTCTAAAGTTCTCAAACCTTGCATTAGTCCGGTTTAACGCTCTTTTCCGAAATGTGCATCTAGATTACCGCGGTTCTCAGCCGGTGGTACGCGTACTCCGAGGGGTCACGGGGGGAAAGGTTGCGCTGGGGTACGTAGCGACCATGGAAATCTTGATATAGCATCAGGAAGGACAACCAATATTTTAAAGAATACGTTTTAGGCTGACACACAATCAAGTGTTTAGCGTTAGTCTTCATGTTTAATAGCAGTTTTAGGCTGACACACTATCAATTGTTTAGCGTTAGTCTTCATGTTTAATGGCAGTTTTGTATATTTGGTACTTTTGTTTTTATGAAATAAACACAAACGCAATTAAAGTTTGAAAACTTTTAATAACAAATTTTTTAATTTAAAATCTTTATTTTGTCAATTTTATTATTTTTCGTTTTTTCATTGGTTTTTCATGAACCTTCTCATTCAATTGTTTAACATAATTTTTAGACGAACAATTTAAAAATTTAACATAAATAATTTCTTTTAAATTATGATTGAAATTTAAAAAATTTCTTCAATCAGCAATGACTCATCAATTGTTACTCTATCAAAAATTTAAACAATTTTTTTTTAATTGTTTGTCCTAGAAATAGTTTCAGACTACTTGCTGATCTTTTCAATGAATTGAATACTTTCCAATTTAGTAGGCAAGTAGAGAAGGTGTACTCAGATGGCTTCAATAGCCCTCCTCTGTTGACATCGTTCAAAAAAACATCCAGCTTTTTCAATCTTAATTAGTCAATGTCTTTAAAATTTTTATCGACTAATATTTCTCTACAGCTTTTATTTTAAAAGTTATGTTATTATAGTATATATATATATGAAAATGTAGTAAATTGAAAGGGCTTTTTAACAATATATGTTTCAAAGTGATATTATTATGCAAGTATTTTATTATTTTTAAAAAGTTTAGATAAAAAAAATAATAAACTAAACAATCCACAAACACAAAGAAGAAAAAAAAATCATTATGATTCATTTCAATATAAGTTACTTTTTATTAAACTACTTTCAATTCTCTGTGTGTAGGATATTTTTGAAGACATTATAATCAGAAACAAAAGATATTTAAAAATTTCAAAAAAATGATGTGTTATAACAGAAAAAGGACCAAAAATCTGCTGGTATCAACATTGACCATGCAACAAGAAAAATTCAAAAATATTATAAATCTAAGTTATAAAAACTAACATTCTAATGTCTATTGATAACAACAAAGCTCAATTTCAGTATGTTTTATAACTTTGCTAAAAATATTTTACAAGATTAGTGTAACTATCATACCAGCTTATGATATTTTTTCGTAGAACATTATATTTATTTATCAACTGGTCACTCTTATCTACACCCCCCCCCCCATATATTTATTTACGAGAAATTGTAGTTAAAATAAAAATTGACAATTATTTTTTAGTAGAAAGTATTTAGAAAGCATTTTTTTTAATAAAAATATTATACTAGAAATAAAAAGTCACATTTTATTGTATGCCATCTGTTGGGCGTTAATCCTTGCGTCAGCCTAAACCGTACACAGCTAGAATGAAATTTTGTTTGGTTGTCTATCCTGGTGTTATATCTAGATATCCATGGTAGCGACATACAGGTGAATTGCCCAAGTATCGCGTTAAAAAGTCGAAGCACGTTCCGTTATGAAAACAGACACAGTTATCCGCGAACTTTACGTGTGAGGGCTACCCCAGGACATACTTCCGCATCCGTCGTGGTACAGTCGCGGAAACAAAAAGGTTTGAGAACCACTGATCTAGAACACACTATTTGATTCCCCCCCCCCTCTTTTTTTCTCTGTCGTGTGTGTGTACGATTATATGTACACACGTCTCTCTCAATGCTCCATTACATAGGCGTATTTCTGATTCATTACTTGGGGTGGGGGGGGGGCGTCTGTATCTGAATGAAATGTAACAAACTCGTGTAAACCCAGGCAGATTCCCGCTTTACTCTCATGTTGGTCAATGTGTGTGTCTGGTATCCCTGTTGGTCTCCGGTCAGTAGAATAAATAAGTGCTTATGTTGGTGGAAAACAATGAGGAATGAGTACCAGTGGAGAGGAAGCAAATAGCGATCAATGCATACAGAAATATATCAGCAATAATAGAAAGATATCAAAATACTCTCAAGGCGTGTGGCAGGACAGAAAGAGAGAGAGGGAGAGAGAGTGTGTGGGGGGGGGATAGGTAGGTTGGGAGGGTAGTGATACACCATTCACTGTGGCCTTGGTTTAATGTTTTTTTTTTTACTTCTTCTTATCTTACCTGCAGACAACCTGATTGACGTAAAAGCATTGCACATAAAGCATTGCACTGCTGGTGTCATGTGCACATTTTGTGTTGAATAGATCTGATGACATCATTGTTCTAGCTGCCTCCCCCCTCCCCTCCCTCTTAGCGGGATTCGAATTTAACGGCCTCTGATTGCCCGCAAGAAAATTTTCGCTGGTCCGCAAAAGAAATAATTTTATATATATATATATATAAAATTGACATTCATAAAATGGTATCTGAAACGATTATTCAATATAACCCCTTGTTATAAATAAAAAAATGCTCTAAAAAAAAAAAAATTAAAGATGTTTATACCTAAGTACACACGTTTAAGTTGTCTTTGTCGTGGGTGGTTGGAAGGGTTGGATTTAGTAGTTCTCGTGAATAAAACTGATGTATTTACTGGTATATGACATTGAGGTAAACAAAAAATCCAATCCTAACTGTTATATTAAAGGAGGAAGTTAATTAGTGTGCGTGTTTATATATTTTACTAGCTATACCCTGCAAAACCTTCGCACATAGAGTTATGTCCCATTAGGCTTGATCGGTAGGCTAGGTTATTTTTTGGTTTCGGGCAGATCCGATTTTTTCATGATTGTATTTTAAACTGCAGTACTGTTGTATTAATTCTTTACTTTCCATTTAACGCAGAACCCAAATCGCTATTATTTTATTAGATACTAGCTGTAATGCCCGTCTCTGTCACATCACATCACCCTTCCCCCCAAAAAAACGTATTCAACCGTATTTTTTCCTTCACAATTTATTACGTTGTAAAACCGTGAGTGAATCATCTAATTGTAATAAATCAGAGCATTATTCACGAAAAATAAAATACGGCGACATTGAGAATAACGATGAAGTGACTCGCCAGTTTTATTTATTTGCACAGCTCATCAAGTATTATTTATAGTTGTATAAGTAAGTGACTTTATTCAACAGTGCAAATTATGGCTTTGTAGTACCACGCCCACACTCATAAATCCCACCACACTTCACAGAGTCAGTAAAAAGCAAATAAACACCTTTGTATGCACACACGTGTGACTTATATCACACATCAGTCAGTGGTAGCAGTTTATATCTGACAGGACAATGTATAATTATTATAAATCGTACAACGTAGGCACAAGTAATCTACTTCCCTTACACGTGAAATACTTTTAAAATATTAATTTTTTTTAATAAAGTAAAGTTCTTCCCCTGCCTGAAATTTTAGTTCCCTTAACTCAAATTAAAATTTTAAATCCGTAAACACAGTGGCTACAGTTCGATCCGACCGAACCCGTATTTTTTTTTTCGGGTACCAGCCATACTTAATATTGCATATTTTTTTTTTGTTTTCGGGGCTAGGGTTAGGGTTAGGAATAGGGTTAGGAATAGGGTTACGGTCCAGCTGTAGATATCTAAATATAGCGGCCGAGTCGCTGCACTGAGCTATATAACAACATATAACTCACTGCACTAACCCTATTCCTAACCCTATCCCTAACCCTAATCCTAACCCTATTCCTACCCCTATTCCTAACCCTAACACTAGCCCCGAAAACAAAAAATATGCCCGAAAACTAAACAAAAAATATGCAATAATAAGTATGGCTGGTACCCGAAAAAAAAAATACGGTTTCGGTCGGACTTAACCTTAGCCACTGCGTTCCATAAAATGCATTATAATTTTGTTTCGCAACACACCAAAATGATGTATTGTTTTTTTTTCTAAATTAAAGGCATGGATCAATTTTAGCTTAAGTTGTCAACAGTTTTATTCTAGCTTGAAACCAAGAATTACATAAAAAAAAAAACAACAACTGATATCTGTCAATAGTAATGAAAACTATTATATCGTTAGGATTTCTGTACCGTACAGTATACCTAGCTTTACGGCCTAGATACGTTCCACGAAATTTGGCCGCTAAGCGAAAAGCCGTATAAGGAATCAATTATTTTAGTACAAATCCAAACAAATTCAACGAGATCGGTTCCAGGTTTTTTTTTTAATATGTAACATGGTTTATCATTCAAAATGTATTTTCTCTTGGTATTTCATTTAAATTAAAGCTACACACATTTGTACATAAAATAATACCAAACTCCAACAATCAACAATAGTCAATAAACAAAAATGAAACAATTTCATGTTACATAAAACATGAATATGTATAATTTTTTTTTAAAATGAAGACAAGGAAGAAATGGTAACCTGCAGATCAATGATGTCATTATTTTTCGCTGTAAGGATGGGCCTAGCTTACGAAAATTGTCCAACGGTGTTTGTCTTGCCTCCTTGTCTATTTCATTCTTCAACGATTTATAACAGCTAATGGCTGAGTTAATTCCTCGAGAAACTTTAGCACTACGTTCAATGTCAGGATCGTTTTCAAGGAAGATTCCTTGTTCGAAATAAGAAAAAGTTTTCGATAAATTTTTGGATGTTAGCTGTTTGTATACAACAGGCTCTGCCTCTTCACCAAGTGCCGGTTCTGCTTGAAACTGAATGAGTTCCTCATATGAAAGGTGTTCCCTATCAGCTTCAAGTAGATCAAGCACATCACGTTCGTTCAAATCTTCCAAGCCGAGATCTTGGACTAGATCCAAAATATTTTGCCTAATTTCAGGAAGAAAATTAACTTCTGTATCCAGTGTCGAATCTAGGGATTTGGAGGCCCCTCTTTGGAGGCCCCTGCATTTTGAGATTCGACAACATGACATGAGATAAAGTACTTTATATTTAATTTTTAAAAAAAATTGTGGGACCCACCCCACCTCAAGCTAATGCACGGGGGACTTTTGACCTCCTCCCCCCACACTAGGTACGCTTCTATCTGCATCAGTACGTTTTACACATTCTCGCCATATTTTTTTCCATACATGGTTTATTGTTATTAATTTTAATTCCTTCTATCATTCACTGATGCTGTCAACAGTATCCTTAATGTTATAGTTTTTCCAAAATGTTTTAATTGAAGATTCACCATCTGTTTCCCTTCTGCTAAGTTGTCGGAAAGTTCTGTGTATGTAATGTGCCTTAAAAGTGCCTATTGCACCCTTTTCCATTGGTTGGATCAGAGCTGTTGTATTTTTCGGAAGGTACTCAATCATGACATCTTCAGATAGTTCGGATAAATTAGTAGGATGCCCTGGTGCATTATCCAAAATTAACAATATTTTTTCACTTCTGTACTAAAGTGTTTTTTTTTTTTTGGCCGTTATAGGAAAACATTTTAGGCCGTAAATCGAAAACGTGCCTGAATTGAAGAAGGCCGTTATAGCGAAATGCCGTATAAAGAGCGGCCGTATAGCGAGGTATGAGTGTACTGACATACATTCATCTATATATCTTCAAAGTGTGTTTGCACGTACTTATAAATACATCTGATGTAATTCAGATCTGTTTTAAAGAGATACAATTTAAACAAACAAAAAAATTATGTAATTGATTGTGCTACCCCCCCCCCCCCACCCCTATACCAACACGCCCCCCTCCTTACCTCCAACACCCTCCCCCCCCACCTCCAAGCCACAATTTACATCACAAAAGACAGGTTAGGACAAGCTATAAAAGAATAATGACGAGAAATGTCACGTGACGTCCTGGTCGAGACTCACGGGCGGGGGGGGGGTCAGGTTTGTGCCGGGTCGACCATTTGATTTCTCGGTTTTTTTTTTTTTTAAATTTGATAATTTATGTGACGGGCAAAACACGAACTCGGTGTGTTTGGTCACGTGTTGGTTCGTCTGCTACTCTTTTTTTTTTATTTAATTATTAATTTTAATCCTGGGCTCAGAATATATTTTGTATTTTTTTTGTTTGTTTGTTTACTTTTAGTTAATGCGAAAGAAGAAGAAAAAAACAACGATAAATTTTCACGTAGAATGCAATGTGTGTGTTATATGTGTGTGTCTATTTGTGTATGTATATATATATATATATATATATATATATATATATATATATATATGTGTGTGTGTTTTTGTGTATGTGTGTGTGTGTATCTTGGGTAGATCGAATCGTGTATTGAATCGAAGAAAGGGAAAAAAAAACTTAGAAAATATTCATAACAAAGTAAAGGTCAGAATGTATAACGGATGAATCATGTTTGTTTAGCCAGGACTAGGTGGACATAACATCTTATTCTTTTTTTTTATTTTATTTTTTTTTAACGAGACTAGATGTAAAATATCCATGGATTAGTTTTAGTGAGCACCCACACACGTGAATTAGTTGCACTATTTTATTGAGCATGTATACACGTGAATTAGTTGCACTATTTTATTGAGCATGTATACACGTGAATTAGTTGCACTATTTTATTGAGCATGTATACACGTGAATTATTTGCACTATTTTATTGAGCCTGTATAGACGTGAATTAGTTGCACTATTTTATTGAGCATGTATACACGTGAATTAGTTGCACTATTTTATTGAGCATGTATACACGTGAATTAGTTGCACTATTTTATTGAGCATGTATACACGTGAATTAGTTGCACTATTTTATTGAGCATGTATACACGTGAAGTATTTGCACTATTTTATAGAGCCTGTATAGACGTGAATTAGTTGCACTATTTTATTGAGTATGTATACACGTGAATTATTGCACTATTTTATTCAGCCTGTATACACGTGAATTAGTTGTACTATTTTATTGAGCATGTATACATGTGAATTAGTTGTACTATTTTATTGAGCATGTATACATGTGAATTAGTTGCACTATTTTATTGAGCATGTATACACGTGAATTAGTTGCACTATTTTATTGAGCATGTATACACGTGAATTAGTTGCACTATTTTATTGAGCATGTATACACGTGAATTAATTGCACTATTTAAATAAGCATGTATACACGTGAATTATTTGCACTATTTCATTGAGCATGTATACACGTGAATTACTTGCACTATTTTATTGAGCCTGTATAGACGTGAATTAGTTGCACTCTTTAAATAAGCATGTATACACGTGAATTAGTTGCACTATTTTATTCAGCCTGTATACACGTGAATTATTTGCACTATTTTATTGAGCCTGTATAGACGTGAATTAGTTGCACTATTTTATTGAGTATGTATACACGTGAATTATTGCACTATTTTATTCAGCCTGTATACACGTGAATTAGTTGTACTATTTTATTGAGCCTGTATAGACGTGAATTAGTTGCACTATTTTATTGAGCCTGTATACACGTGAATTAGTTGCACTATTTTATTGAGCATGTATACACGTGAATTAGTTGCACTATTTTATTGAGCATGTATACACGTGAATTAGTTGCACTATTTTATTGAGCATGTATACACGTGAATTAGTTGCACTATTTTATTGAGCATGTATACACGTGAATTAGTTGCACTATTTTATTGAGCATGTATACACGTAAATTAGTTGCACTATTTTATTGAGCATGTATACACGTGAATTAGTTGCACTATTTAAATAAGCATGTATACACGTGAATTAGTTGCACTATTTTATTCAGCCTGTATACACGTGAATTAGTTGCACTATTTTATTGAGCATGTATACACGTGAATTAGTTGCACTATTTTATTGAGCATGTATACACGTGAATTAGTTGTACTATTTTATTGAGCATGTATACACGTGAATTAGTTGCACTATTTTATTGAGCATGTATACACGTGAATTAGTTGCACTATTTAAATAAGCATGTATACACGTGAATTATTTGCACTATTTCATTGAGCATGTATACACGTGAATTAGTTGCACTATTTTATTGAGCATGTATACACGTGAATAGTTGCACTATTTTATTGAACACTTATACACGTGAATTGGTTGCACTATTTTATTGAGCCTGTATACACGTGAATTAGTTGCACTATTTTATTGAGCATGTATACACGTAAATTAGTTGCACTATTTTATTAAGCATGTATACACGTGAATTAGTTGCACTATTTTATTGAGCATGTATACACGCGAATTAGTTGCACTATTTTATTGAGCCTGTATACACGTGAATTAGTTGCACTATTTTATTGAGCATGTATACACGTGAATTAGTTGCACTATTTTATTGAGCATGTATACACGTGAATTAGTTGCACTGTTTTATTGAGCATGTATACACGTGAATTAGTTGCACTATTTTATTGAGCATGTATACACGTGAATTAGTTGCACTGTTTTATTGAGCGTGTATACACGTGAATTAGTTGTACTATTTTATTGAGCATGTATTGACGTGAATTAGTTGCACTATTTTATTGAGCATGTTTGTATTTGCTGAAAGTATAAGTAAAGTTCTCTTAGCCCTAAAGAGCCATCGGGGCAGTTGAAGTGTAGAATTCTTCTGTTTCTACAACCTCGGCATGTGAAGGGATTGTGTGGTTAGCACAACGCCCAGCCGCCTTTACTTCCCCAACGTAAGTCAGGTACCCATTTAAAGCTGGGTGGATTTGTGGGATAACTTTGAAAAAAAATTCATCTGCGAAAATTCACATGGTTCTCACCGAGGATCGAACCCAGGACTCCCCCCTCAACCCGTCCCTGTAAAAGTAGCCGATATCCCCCCCATCCACCCCGCCCTATGAAAGTAGCGGATATCACGTTGCTTCTAGTCACGACTTATTCTAATCTGTATGAATTGCCCTTGACTCTGGCACACCTTGGTCTGAATTAGAAGAAAAAAAAAGCGTGTGTTTACATTGGAGGTGGTGTTGACCTAGATTATAGAGAACATGGTAAATGTCTCTGTGTGTTGAGGTGGGGGGGGGGGGGGTAGAGGCGTGTAATATTTTAGTCGAGCGGTGTTGTCAGATTCTGCGTACGTTTCGTCAATATGCTAATTGAGACAGTAAAAAGTGTCTATGTCGCACAATCTATAATTATTTACATACACCCGAAGGCCCATCAATAAAGAAAAAATGTACGTGCTACTTTGTGCTACTTGTTGGATGATGTTTTGTGCTATTTTAGCCTATGAGTGAAGCTTTTGTAGCGGAGCCGGACCTGCAAGATATTTCATACGGGTTCAAATCCTGCTTGCCCGGTTACCTACCTTTGTCTCCCGCTTTGCCTCAGTGATGTCTCAATTAATCAACCAGCTCTCTGACGTCTTAATCAATCAACCAGCTCTATGAAATGTCAATAAATCAACCAGCTCTATGATATGTCAATAAATCAACCAGCTCTATGATATGTCAATAAATCAACCAGCTCTCTTATGTCTCAATCAATCAAACAGCTCTCTGATGTCTCAATCAATCAACCAGCTCAATCAATCAACCAGCTCTCTGACGTCTTAATCAATCAACCAGCTCTATGAAATGTCAATAAATCAACCAGCTCTCTAATGTCTCAATCAATCAACCAGCTCTCTGATGTCGCAATCAATCAACCAGCTCTCTGACGTCTCAATCAATCAACCAGCTCAATCAATCAACCAGCTCTCTGATGTCTCAATCAATCAACCAGCTCTATGATATGTCAATAAATCAACCAGCTCTCTAATGTCTCAATCAATCAACCAGCTCTCTGATGTCTCAATCAATCAACCAGCTCAATCAATCAACCAGCTCTCTGATGTCTCAATCAATCAACCAGCTCTCTGATGTCTCAATCAATCAACCAGCTCTCTGATGTCTTAATCAATCAACCAGCTCTCTGATGTCTCAATCAATCAACCAGCTCAATCAATCAACCAGCTCTCTGATGTCTCAATCAATCAACCAGCTCTCTGATGTCTCAATCAATCAACCAGCTCTCTGATGTCTCAATCAATCAACCAGCTCTCTGAATCTCAATCAACCAACCACCTCTCTCATGTCTCAATCAATCAACCAGCTCTCTGACGTCTCAATCAATCAACCAGCTCTCTGATGTCTCAATCAATCAACCAGCTCTCTGATGTCTCAATCATTCTAACATCTCCTTTGGAATGCTATCTTTTTACACGGCTGTTTGTGTGTTTTTTTCCGTTGTCATCACACACTCACGTTGTCAGTAAATGAATTCGACGATTTAGTTATCTCCATGTTAATCATGTCAGAACTATCCCTTCCCTCCCCCCCCCTCCCACTATCAAACAAAACTCCCCTACCGTCTGGTACATAATCACGATTGACCGGGGGCGGGTTGAATTCTACCTCCTTCATTCTTCTTTCTTCATTTTCTTTTTTTTTTGTTTTCTTCTGTCTCGTCAACACGTCACAGTGAAAACAAAAAAACAAACTTGGTGGCAGCCATGATGTTTATTATGATGAAAAAAATGGCGTCCTTTGTTTTCATCACACTGCGGTGGTGGGTGTTTTTGTAAAGTGTGTTTTTGTAAAGTGTGTTTGTGTAAAGTTTTGTAAAGTGTGTTTGTGTAAAGTGTGTTTGTGTAAAGTTTTGTAAAGTGTGTTTGTGTAAAGTGTGTTTGTGTAAAGTGTGTTTTAGTCTTCTTTAACCAATATAAAACAACGAAGGGGATGTCTATAAAAAACAAAAAAAAAAAAAAACGTGTATGTATACAGATTTCATCCCGAGTCATTTTATAAAAAAAATATTCTTAGCCCCTCCCCAACTCCCCCACTACCAAAGCACCCTCCCTCCCACTTCAAAAAAAGCCCCCATTTCTAAAAATACCCAGCACATCGCATATCAATTCTGGTGTGACATGGGCCTTAATGCATGATTTCGCTTAGAACTACCAAACCGGTATGCGTACCTAGGGTAGGGGGGAGGTGGGTCCACATTCAAAAGTCCCCCCCTCCCCAGGCCCCAGCTTGAGGGGGAGGGCTTCAAAATTTTTTTTACATTAAATATTAAGTACATTATCTCATGGCATGGTGTCAAATGTCAAAATGTGGGGGCCCCCAAAGAGGTCAAGCCCCCCCCTCCCGGGACTCCAAATCCCTAGGTTCGGCACTGTTCCAAACATCTGGGGAAAAAATGTCTCTTGGCACAGCCCCAGAAACCTGAAGACCTGTTCTAGACATTCACTTCTATGTTTCACGTATTGTTTCCAAAATATACATTCTGTCGATGAACAAAAACAAGCGCTATTTCAGAAATAAAGACTCTGACCTTGAACCTGACTTCAATACGACCCCTCCCCCCCCCTGTGTTTGCGTGTGTGTGTGAATTGATTGCGTGCTCTACTTTAATGTATTGCCCTGTGGGGCTTCGATTGTTTACACTCGGGCGTTGCCTTTGTGGGGTCTTTTGTTTATTCCCATATCAACTGCAGTTTCCTTGAACGCCTCGAGTCAGTTAAGATACAATAGTTTGTGTGTGTGTGTTTGTGTGCAAACTCTGCCATTGTTTTTATTGTAAACCTCTTTCTTACCCACATTCACTTCACCCCCATCTTACAATCGTTGTTGTTTTTTTGTGCTCGTATTTTTCTGTCCTGTACAGAGAAAGGTGTCATTATTATCTTCTGGAAAAAAAATATCACCCAGCGATATCATCCACCGATATCTCGTACAACGAACGTTTCGGGTTACGAACCGAATTCCGGAACGAATGCAGTCCACGACACAGGGGCGTACCTAGGGTGGGGGAAGTGGGGGTCCAAATTTGAAAGTCCCCCCCACCCCCGGGGCTCCAGCTTGACGGGGGGCCCCTAAACAATTTTTTACATCAAATATTGAGTACTTTATCTCACGTCATGGTGTCGAATGTCAAAATGCAGACCCCCCCCCAAAGAGGCCAAGCCCCCCCCCGGGCCCCCAAATCCCTAGGTTCGGCACTGCCATGACCCCAGGTACCACTGTATATCGTCTTTACTTACTGGACATTACGTTGTGATTATAATATGAACGTGATATATTAATTTTTTTGTATCTCCTGTCTTTTTGTTTAATATAACAGTCTGTCTATAGGTTTTTTTTGTATTATAAATTATTGATGTCTGTTTGAGTCCATTGAATATTATATTTAGCTTAACTTTTACGATCTGCGCGAATAATATGCGTGGCAGGTTGAGTCTTTACCTAACTGTGTACACAACTTTTTTATACCATCTCACCAAGCAGACCGCTGGTCAAGGGGACATAAATCAGCGCGTACAAACGGTTTGATGGACGATGGTCAATAAGTCGTGGCAGCTGGATGGCTGTGTGGCGCGATGCGCGGGTGTCTCCAGGGAGAAGCCGTGGTGACGGGATCCGGGCAAGTTCATTACGGGGACAGGGGAAAAGATAATGAGGAACATGGCGCTAGATGGCACCCGACATTAATAGACTTGAACAGGGCGATAGCTGACACACGGTAGTGATAGACTTTTGGGAAAGGCTCTAGACGGCTGCCGACTTTTACAGACCTTAGCAGGGCGCTTTAATGTAGCCCAATGTGTAGACTTTAGCCTTAGTAATGCGTCATATTACAGACCACAGCAGGGGGCTAGATGGTTGCCAACATTTATGTACTCCAGCAGGGCGCTAGATGTTAGTCATCGTTGAAGACCTTAGCAAGGCGTTAGCTGGTAGCCAATATTTGATGATCACTTCAAGGCGCTTGATGGTAGCCGATGTTTACATACACCAGCATGGCGCTAGATGTTAATCTTCGTTAAAGACATTCGTTTCCATAGTTTGAGAATCACTGTAATGTGGTTTTGTTTGACTTTTCGTAATGAGCTTCTTGAGGCTTAGACCAGTTCAAATATACAGTGCTGTTAACTTAGTCATCAATGGCCTGTGGCTACAGTGTGTCATCAACATGTTTCCCCATCACTGCCCAGTAGTGTGTGTCATTAAGATAGTTGACCATCACTTCCCAGTGACAACGTTGGTCCAGTGGCTACACTGTTTCATTAACACAGTTGGTCCACTGGCTACAGTGTGTGATAAACACAGTTGATCCAGTGGCTACAGTGTGTCATTAACACAGTTGGTCCAGTGGCTACAGTGTGTCATTAACACAGTTGGTCCAGTGGCTACAGTGTCATTAACACAGTTTGGTCCAGTGGCTACAGTGTGTCATTAACACAGTTTGGTCCAGTGGCTACAGTGTGTCATTAACACAGTTATCCAGTGACAACAGTGTGTATTAACATGTTTCTATCACTGCCCAGTAGTGTGTGCCATTAAGATAGTTGGTCCAGTGGCTACAGTGTGTCATTAACACAGTTTGGTCCAGTGGCTACAGTGTGTCATTAACACAGTTTAAGTCCATGGCTACAGTGTGTCATTAACATAGTTTGGTCCAGTGACAACAGTGTGTCATTAACATAGTTTGGTCCAGTGACAACAGTGTGTCATTAACATGTTTCCCCATCACTGCCCAGTAGTGTGTGCCATTAGGATAGTTGGTCCAGTGGCTACAGTGTGTCATTAACACAGTTTGGTCCAGTGACTACAGTGTGTCATTAACACAGTTTGGTCCAGTGGCTACAGTGTGTCATTAACATAGTTGGTCCAGTGGATACAGTGTGTCGTTAACACAGATGGTCCAGTGGCTACGATGTGTGATAAACTCATTTATCCATCACTGTGATAAACTCATTTAGCCATCACTTTTCTAGCGGACACAGTATCACGTCACTTTAGCCATCATCACTGTTCACTGGCTACCGCGTGTTATTAATTTGATACTGTCCAGTGGTTTTCGTTAAATTTATCATGGCACGTGAACCAAACTATATTTTCTTTTACAAGATGCAGAATTACACCCCCCACACACACGCAAATCGAGGCTCTATGGGAGTCGCCACTAGCCAGATTTCTTGCAGGTGTGAACCAAAATTGTTAGAAACACATTCAATTATAACCTGTTTTTTTGTTTCATTCTTTGCAAATATAAGATTTATGAACGAAAAAATCCCTTTTCCATTTTTCATGTTTTTATTAAATTGAAGGATAATTAATTTACCCCTCCCCCATCTCATTTCCATCTCCGTTTTCTCGCTGATATTCGACGTTTGTTTTTGACTAATTAGCATGGGAGTGTTTACTTAACTGGAATCTACTTGTTGAACTAATTAATTGAATGTTGCAGTTTTAGTCGTGTCTCTATCTATCTATCTATCTATCTATCTATCTATCTATCTATCTATCATCTATCTATCTATCTATCTATCTATCTATCTATCTATCTATCTATCTATCTATCTATCTATCTATCTATCTATCTATCTATCTATCTAATCTATCTATCTGTCTATCACCTGGTAGACTGAATATACAGCCCGGCCATCCATCTTGTGGTCAGCTTTTAGAAAGCAGTGCTGCGTGTCTATGTTGTTATAATTTGTGTGTGTGTGAGTGTTTTATTTCAATCGGACGGGGGAGGTTTACATTTTAATTATCAGTGCCATGCTCATGCCAAAACATGTTTATGCTTAGATCACTCTCACCGTTGCAGCAGCCACCTGCTGTTAAATTTCATGTAGCAGTATTTTATATATGTCAGGGCTGTTATTGTTTGATTTTGGTTGTTTTTTTTTTTTTAAACTTACTTTCAGTGTTTAATTGCCATGACAGGAAACATAATGAACTGCGTTTACAAAAAAAAAAAATAAAAAAATACTAAAGCCACTGGAGAATTATGATCCCCCTCCCCCACCCCTCCGCTCCATTGTCCACCATCTAGGCCTAACTAATCCATTAGTCACACTGGACCTGCAATGCCCCCTGTTATTTGTAGCCCTCTTCCTTCCAACCTAGTTAATCATTGAGGTTCCGAACTCGGACAATATCTAGAACTTCTGTGACGTCATCAGCTCTACGTTATTCTCGAAGGTTCTTGTTTTTTTCTTTAAAAACTCGCATTACTCGACTGAGAGTGTTTACAATTACCTGTTCTCAAGTTCGATACTTTCTCCTGTGTCAAGTCAATTGGATTTAATCACTGATTATTGTTAGTTTTGAAATCTTTATTTATTTTTTTTTTTGTTGTCAAAAGGAAATCTTGTAAGTATGAATGTCAGTGTGTCTGTCTATTAATATGTCCACAAGTCTTATGCTCTTTGTCTGTAATGTATATGTGTGTATGTGTGTATAATATATATGATGAACGTCATACACACATGTGTATGTGTAGTGTGTGTGTGTGTGTGTTTTAAACATGTTATATTATGTGTGTGTGTTTGTGTGTGTGTGTGTGTGTGTTGACGTCTCATACTATGTGTATGTGTGTATTTGTGTGTGTTTAAACATGCTATACTATGTGTGTGCGTTTGACGTATCATACTATGTATGTGTGTGTAATTGTGTGTGTGTTTAACATGTTATACTATGTGTGTGTGTTTGTGTGTGTGTGTTGACGTCTAATACTTTGTGTGTGTAATTGTGTGTGTGTGTTAAACATGTTATACTATATGTGTGTGTTTGAAGTCTAATACTATGTATGTGTGTGTAATTGTGTGTGTGTAAACGTGTCATTCTACTACTTGTTTTTTGTGAATGTGTAGTTCAATACTTTGCTGTAACAGGTAAAAAACTAATTAATCACTCAGGTCTTTCCAAAATAATAATAATAATAATAATAATTAATTCAATTAAAAAATAAAATCGCTAGAAACGAATGATTTCCATGACAGTATGGACATTAGTATTAATCGTAATTGCATGCTATGTGTGTATTCGTTTCAGCGGCGCTAAAACCTAAAAAAAAAGCTCTCAGCTCCGGAATGCCTCAGCAGGTGACGTCATCCACCAAAGACTCACTCCACCACCGCCCATCTTTTCGTTCGAGCATGGGACACGTGAACCATCCGAGCCCCGTCGAGGTCTTCACAATGGTCAATCATTTGATTTTATCCTCTCTGCTGCTAATCACTTTTAGATTTCTGCTAACAAAAAAAAAAGCGGCTTTTGTTTTCCTTTTTGTATCCTTGTTTCTCACCCCCCCTCCCCTCATTACTTTTCTTGGTTTTAATATAATCCATCCAACCCTCTGCTCACTTTCGACCAAGTGCTACTATAATCCTAACCTTCTCTTCTTAGATGGCTTGACATTTTCCTTGTGTTATAGGTAGCTAATGTAAGCGTTTATCGTGCACCAGCAGCAGTTTAAAACAGCTAATAATGTTATTTATAGCACAAACGCATCACAAAAATTAACACATTTTTTTTTTGGTTTTGTTTTACTGTTAACACACTGCGATCCATCGGGTCTTTTTCGCGAAGTCTGAAATGAGCGCATCGGTGCAACTGATGTTCGTTACATAGTTTTATTTTAGTTAAAACCACAGGTTCGAGAGCTCAGAGCTCAGGTTCGCCGCAAGTGAAGAGAGGATGCAATAAAGAACACATGTCATGGACCCCCTTCTTTGGGGGGGGGGTCCAAATTTATACTGATCGATGTGTGTGTTTGTGTGTGACCATAGAGGCTCAGATGGTGCTGTAATCTGCCATAGCATGCCATACTGATCGATGTGTGTGTTTGTGTGTGACCATAGAGGCTCAGACGGTGCAGTAATCTGCCATAACATGACATACTGATCGATGTGTGTGTTTGTGTATGTGTGACCATAGAGGCTCAGATGGTGCTGTAATCTGCCATAGCATGCCATACTGATCGATGTGTGTGTTTGTGTGTGACCATAGAGACTCAGATGGTGCAGTAATCTGCCATAACATGACATACTGATTGATGTGTGTGTTTGTGTATGTGTGACCATAGAGGCTCAGATGGTGCTGTAATCTGCCATAGCATGCCATACTGATCGATGTGTGTGTTTGTGTGTGACCATAGAGGCTCAGATGGTGCAGTAATCTGCCATAACATGACATACTGATTGATGTGTGTGTTTGTGTATGTGTGACCATAGAGGCTCAGATGGTGCTGTAATCTGCCATAGCATGCCATACTGATCGATGTGTGTGTTTGTGTGTGACCATAGAGGCTCAGATGGTGCAGTAATCTGCCATAACATGACATACTGATTGATGTGTGTGTTTGTGTATGTGTGACCATAGAGGCTCAGATGGTGCAGTAATCTGCCCATAACATGAATTGGTGTGCGTGTGTGTGTGATCGTAGGGACTCAGATGGTGCAGTAATCTGCCCATAACATGACATACTGATAGGTATGTGTGCTTGCCAGCCCTGTTGATTTGCAAAGTTATATTTTGGATGGAAGACTGTAAAGACAATGTCAAATGCTGAGACTAAATAAAAAAAAAACACAACAACAACAAAAAAAACGAAAACATCAACCTGGCATCTGTTTGTTGATCTGATTTTTGATTGTTTTTAACTTTCCGCCCTGGCTGAATCTCTCAAATACGTTACACCACAACGGCTATAAATGGTTGTATTTTTTCTTTCCCATCCAGTGGCGTAGTGAGGAGGGGGCATCATGACCCGGGGGCTAATGACGAAGTGGCGCAAAATGGCATATTTTACATATAATATTATATGGTTTTCGAATTGGGGGGGGGGGGCGCTTAAAAGGTTTTGTGCCCCCGTGCGCGAGTTAAGTTCGCTACGCCACAGTCTCCATCCTTACAATTTGGAAAAAAAAATCAAAACCAAAAGCTTGTAACTTCACAAATTTGATTTCAATGTGGAACTTTGGTCTGCCTGACATAAACATGTGTTAAACTTTGAAAAGCAGTGGATATGTTATTAAAGTTTACCAGACATGGTTATATATGTGTATGTGTATGTCATATATAGTAGAAGGCAAGGCTGTACTTCTAGACACTTCACCAGACACCACCATTTTGATTAAACTTGATCGGTAACAGTGAGAAGGTGGAGTCAGTCCGAGTCATTTCCCCCCCCCCCCCGATCATTTGCCCAAACAATTCCCCTAAACATAACACAACTGCTCCAGATTCTGCCGTATTCCCGACTGCGCCCGGCTCCCCGCTGGTATCAAGTTACCCGGGGAAATAAACTCTCGGATCGATTGGTCAATTTGTTTAGGATCATAAGGTCGTGGCAGGTTTTGTGTACAGGCTGGGTGCGGGGCGGATAAACTGTTGACCGTTCTAATGACTTGACCCTAGCCTGATGCGGGGAGGGGGTGGTGAGAGAGAGAGAGAGAGAAGGGGGCATAACAACACAAACAGGGTGATCCCCCCCCCCCCCCAGATAGTTTGATACTTTTTTTTTCTCAAGTCCATATGCGGCAGTGGGATCAGGGCCATTGTTATTTGCAAGGGCCCTGAAGACTGTCCCCCCTCCAAGCTGTTCGATTGTGCGCGTCGCGGACGTAACTCGTTGACAGCGCGCACACACACACACACACCCACATTCCAACCGAGCGCACAAATCTTATATACCGTTCAGTTGCGCACAGACATAGACCAAAATTCCTATCGAAGTTGCGCTAATCGAATTTCTTTTTCAACTCACAGACTTCACAGGGAACATCGGCATAAAGTCGTAATTGTAGGATATATATATGTATAGGTTTCTATCCCTGATAAAGCCAACAATATTCGGGGAGAGGACATGGGCGGCGCCACCAAGTCTATAGGGGACGGATGGTCATGCGGTAACGCGCTCGACTGTCGATCCTGAAGGTACCTGGTTCGATCTCCGGTGAGGACCAAGGATATTTTTCAGGTCTTGGCTCAAGTTCCCGATATATATCTCCCGTGGTGCCTCCATGGCCATTGCACTATCGGCTAAGGTGGGGGATGAAAGAAGGGCACCATAAATACCGTCCCATTAGTGGTTAATGGGATCTAAAAGATTTCATCTCATCCTTACAGGGACATCACACACACAGAAAGGACGTACGTATGAAAGTTCTCCTAAACGACCTTATTGGATAAGGGTTACAAAAAACAGAACCCTTCTTTGGCGTTCTGCCCCCCCCCCCCCCCTCAGTTGCCCTAGTTGCCAACCGTTAAGGCCGCAATAAGATTGATGATTTCGGTTCCCATTCTGTTTCTGAAAAGTGTTGTTTTTTTAAACTGTCAATCGTGACAGTACTTTCTAGTAGTTTACTGCCAACATTTGGAATCCTATAACACTCAGTTATAGTTATAATAATAATAATAATAATAATCAATGAAGAAGTCGCATTAAAATAATGGTAAACTAAATAAATATTTTTTATTATTATTATTTATGTATGGTTTCTGATTGAGATTAAAAAAAATAATGTCAATTTATTATATGGAATATTATAATTCTTCGGTTTGAAATAAAATGAGGTGGTTGTTATAAAAAAAAAAGGATTTAGCCGTCCATTATTCCGGCCAGTGAAGTATCGTGTTACTGTTTATAGACACACGTGCGATATCATAATTCCCTTATTTAGACCTTATTGTCTAACTCCCTCTCGCTCTCGCTCTCTCTCTCTCTCTCTCTCTCTCTCTCTCTCTCAACAACTTTTTATACCTGGCCGTTGTCCCATTGTTTCCTATATCTTATCTAGTGTTTCTGTGTGTGTGTGTGTGTGTGTGTTTGTGTGTGTGTGTGTGCTCAGCCTTAATTAATGACGTGTATCCTCTTGTTTCAGTGTCAAAAAATGAATTAACATTTCAGTCTATAATTGCTTATTAACATTAACATTTACAGGTAAAACAACTAACAAGTAATACATTTACTTTATATTCCTTAACAAAATATTTTGTTTCATTCGGTCCTCTAAATGTTGATTACAAATCATTTCAGTAAAATAATCTTAGATATATTTATATGAAGAAACAAAAAAAAGTTCATGTTTAATGACAATAGTATCTGTTGATATTTTCTCTCATAAATATACAAATGTATTGCTAAATGGTCTATTTATAGAACTCCGTAAAATTTTATCTTATACATGCTGATTTCCTGAATTCCGTTTATTTTTTAAATTTTCCTTTCTAATTCCGTCACGTCCGGTTTTCATTTATTGTATAACTGGTCGACAACATTTAATTCGCGGATGTCCAAATTGTAGTAATTTAGAACGTTCGAGGCGACCAGATACCAGGCATTTTAAATTTTATAACTTGTTATACTCACGTGTTGTATACACTGAGTTACACACGTGGATATGCAGTGAAAGCTTTTTTTTTCTACTCACAGTCACAACCATACGCTCGCGCATTTAGACACCATTAGACAATTTTTTAAAACACTGTTGTTTACAACCTGTGTAGTATTGGTTGCCACAGATCAACCGTGTCCACTCAGGAGGCGTATAATTGGTTTCATTTATGAGACAAAAATAAAACCGACTGACATTGAGATAGGCCTGTATCTAGACCAGACATGGTCCAACTACGACGACCTGCGTGACAAGCACGTCCCATTTAGCTGTTTGATCCGACCCACTATGCTCCCATCAGCGAGTTCACATAAATGGCGTTGGGCAGGTCTACACACAGGTCCTCTCTCTCTCTCACCCGATGTCCTTGTTGTCATGACTAGTTTGTCTCATATCATTTGAATGGACCGGACTGCCAGTGGAGTATATCATTAGCCCTTAACCAGACCTGGCTCGACTTGTCAGAGCTGTAGCTGGTCGCAAGTCTGGAGTCTGAACAACAAAGCCCCCCCCCCCGGCTCCCCCTTCCCTCCTCCCACCCCCGGAGGGGGGGTCACTGCCGTCATTGGTATGCAGGTCTATATCGTGTATTCAATTATTCAAATGCCGCCGGAACAAGGAATCGCGTCGATTGATTACATTAAGAGATTCAATACCGGTATCCGACTACTACACAGATCGATGCGGGGCGATTGGATTCGGCCCCCCCACCAAATGTTACGCGAATGAAGTATCGGCTTGGCAAGTTTGATCTCCGGATTCGATTCCAACTGACAATTTCCGTCAATTGTATTGACACAGGGCCCATTAAATTATTCCCCGTGTCCCTGACGTTAAACTGATGTCACGTGGTTGTCAGAGGCCGCGCATCGATTGGTCGGTGCAAGGGACAAACTACTATTTGTTAGCATGGCTGACTTGGTAGTTGTGGTCTCGTTAAGCCTGGTTAGGCCTGACAGGTTTATTCCTCCCTATCGACTCCAGGTAGCGATGCCCTCTAAAAGTGCCACTGCAGTCTAGAATGTATATAAACAAAAGCGGGGGAGGGCAAGGTCAAGGCTACCCAGATAATGGCCATAAGATCAAAAGATGCCACATGTTATCCTTTTAATTTGAGGTTCAAGGATTAGCAGCTTCAGAGATTGACACTTTGGATTTGTGTTGTCAATATAAAAGGTTTACGGCAGTCCGTTTAGTTGGCCCAGAGTTTGGGAAAATGGTATATTTGTTTGGCCCAGAGTTTGGGAAAATGGTTTATTTGTTTGAGATTTGTTTAAATGGAGTTTGCCACTTTTTTTTTTAAATCACTGCTGTACCCATGACCTCCAATTATATGGACCATTGGGAATCACTGCTGTACCCATGACCCACACTTATACGGACCATTGGGAATCACTGCTGTACCCATGACCCACAATTATAAGGACCATTGAGAATCACTGCTGTACCCATGACCCACAATTATACGGACCATTGGGAATCACTGCTGTACCCATGACCCACAATTATACGGACCATTGGGAATCACTGCTGTACCCATGACCCACAATATAAGGATCCATTAGGGTCTCTGCTGTACCCGTGACCCACAATTATACGGACCATTAGAGATATCTACGCATAGCCCATGACTTACAATTATACGCGGACCATTAGGAATAACTGCTGTACCCATGACCCACAATTATACGGACCATTGGGAATCACTGCTGTACCCATGACCCACAATTATACGGACCATTAGGAATATCTGCTGTACCCATGACCCACAACTATACGGACCATTAGGAATAACTGCTGTACCCATGACCCGACTATACGGACCATTGGGAATCACTGCTGTAGCCATAAACCCCGACTATATCGACCAGCAATGCTGGTGTGGTGACGTGGAACTTCTTGAGAGAACCAATTCCACTGGAGTACAATTTCCCCACTCTGGTTTACAGTGTTCCTCCCTTCATCAACATTCCACTCCAGACCACCGCCTATTCCGACACTCTGGTCATCCGATGTTTATCTTATACGCATCTATATTGGTTTTCCTGTTCGTATTCGATTTATCAAGAATGTTAAAAAAATAAAAGCACCCTGGGGCTGTCTATAACCACGTCCTGGGAAGTACCTGATGCACCCTCCCCCACCGTCCCCTCCCCCCCATATACCATGTTGACCCGCCCCTGTCCTCCTTCCCCAACCACCCCATCAATCACCCCCCCCCTCCCATATTCCCATAAAACATCAAGCATTTGAAAACTTAAAAAAAAAAAATCTTTGAAGATGTCAATTACCTCTTAACTCGGCCCCTTCCCCCCCCCACCCCACCCCACCCCACTTCATCAACTGAATTAATTAATTCATTGAGTTACGTTTTTAAGGGCGACTAAAACAAGTAAATTAAATTAGACCCCCCCCCCCTCTCTCTCCTCCTCCAACTGCCCCCACTTCTTTCCACTTTAGTAGCAAAATGGAGTGAGATGAGTTAGACGTTGAGAAATACAGCAAGTTTGATGTCACGGGCTGTAAGAATTAAGTCTCAGCCCGAAGTTCCAGTGGGAAAGAGAGAGAGAGAGAGATACAGAGAGAGAGAGGGGGGGGGGAGAGATTGTAAAATTGGATATCAGTTAGTCGGACACAACAGTTGATTAGTGCTTTAACTACCGAACACTCCAGTGTTTCACCCAATTACACTTCTAGTTGACCGTCTACACTATCCCATACTTCCTAATGTGACTTGGCATTTTGTTGAATCCGGGGGGGGGGGGGGGGGGGTTGAGGGATGGGTGGGTTGGACTTGTGTCAGTCGAGAGAAAGAATGTTTAAAGGGGATATGTCTATTAGAGACGATGTATGGAGGATGAAATGTGTACTTACCTAGCCTACAAGAGTTGGTCCGGCACTCTGACCTCTACGTTGCTCCGGCACTCTAAACCTCTACGTGTGTGGTGTGCATCAGTTGAGAGAAGAAATATGTTTAGGGATAAAAGGTGGTTAGTGGGGGGGGAGGTGCGTTTTAGTGTTAACAACAATAAAAGAAAAGGGTAAAAAAAAGAAACTGTAACTTGCTTGGAGGAAATAAAAATGGGCATTACAGTACAATCACCCACTGACATGAAATGGGCATTAAAGTACAATCACCCACTGACATGAAATGGGCATTACAGTACAATCACCCACTGACATGAAATGGTCATGATAATACAATCACCCACTGTCATGAAATGGAAATGATACTTCACTCACCCACTAACATGAAATGGGCATGATACTACAATCACCCACTGACATGAAATGGGCATGATACTTCACTCACCCACTGGCATGAAATGGGCATGATACTACAATAACCAACGGACATAAAATTTGGCATGGTACTACATTCACACACGGACATGCTAACTTTTATATTTAATTAAAAGCGCAAACACACACACACACACGCACTCAATAACACAGCTGAAACTACATGTAAGAAACACATCTCACACAAAAAAAAATAATGAATAAAACGAGAGATAAAACAAAAGGCATTGTACAAACAAGGCTGTGTCTACAATTACCTTTGTTAATGTGCCCCGAGTGTAATAAAAATAAACATTGCTTACTGGGGGTGTTAAAAATATCATCATTCAATGATATCAGCTTTCTTCAGGGGGGGGGGACTAACAACCACCACAAACGCGAACAATAAAGCGCGCGCTAAGTCAAATGATCCATTGCGCATGACATAACATTTATTGATAGAGATTTCAAGTGGCGTTTAACAATTTAAGAATTTATCGGTCGTTCACTTTGGAATGAATTTTGGTTTGTTAGCTGCTTTGCTCGGTACTATTATATAGAATGCAGAGTGCTTTCCCACCACATCTTTACCAATACAACATGCAACTCCTCATTGCAATTGGAACTGTTTAATATATATATATATATATATATATATATATATATATATATATATATATATATATATATATATATATATATATATATACTACTTGCAAGTACCCGGCTTTGCCCGGGTTTAAAATAAAGGTTTTCTGTTTACCTTCTGTTTTCTCCCCTACCCCCCTCTCTCCCTTCCTCTCTCTCTCTCCCTCCCTCCCCCTCTCTCCCTCCCTTTCCCTCCCTCCCTTTCTCCCTCCCTCTCTCAAATCTCTCTCCGTCCCTCTCCCATCTCCCTCTCTCCCTTCTCCCTCTCTCCCCCGTCCATCCTCCCTCCCTCCTCCTTCCCTCTCCCTCCCTGCCCCCCTCTTTCTCTTTATCTCTTCCTCCCATTTCTCCCATCCTCTCCCTCTCTCCTTCCCTCCCTCTCTCTCCCTCCCTCCCTCCCTCTCTCTCCCTCCCTAACCCCTCTCTCCCTCGTTTCTCCATCCCTCCCCTTTCCACCTCTCTCTCCCCCCCTCTCTCCCCTCTTTCTCCCTCCCTCATCCCCTCTCTCTCCCTCCCTGCCCCCCTCTCCTTTTTTATCTCTCTCCCTCCCTCTCTCCCTCCCTCCCTCCCTCCCCCTCTCTCTCCCTCCCTACCCCTCTCTCCCTCCCTTCCTTTCTCTCTCCCTCTCCCCCCTGCTCCCTCTCCCCCTACTCTCTCTCTCATCTCCCTCTCTCCCCCTCCTTTTCTCCCCCCCTGTCCACCCCCCCTCCCTCCTCTCTCCCCCTCCCGCCCTCCCTCCTACCCTCCTTTCCTCTCTTCCCCCCTTCCCCCTCTCTCTCTCTTTATCTCTCTCTCTCTCTTTATCTCTCTCTCTCTTTATCTCTCTCCCTTCCCCCCTCTCTCTCTCTCTCTCTGTATATATATATATATATATATATATATATATATATATATATATATATATATATACTTATTATTATGGTTTCACACTTCTTCTAAAATCCTTCTTCATTCCTTTACCTTCCTCAAACTGTACAAATCAGCATGAAAAAACATCAACAATTCTTTGCATCACAAATGCACAATACAGCACCAGCGCGCAAATTCTATTCGATCATAGGGAAATGACGTCACAGAGGAATTTTATTTATGGCGCCGTCGAGATTACTTTAATATAGTAAAATACTAAAATAAAAAAAAATTTATAACAATTAAACTACCCATCGATATGAAACGAAACCTGTCCTATAACCTTCCCCATGTAATTATGTGTATGTGTAACAAATTTCACGTTATTTGTTTGTCTGAATCTTGAGTTATAAGGGAACAGACAGACAGACAGACAACGAATGCGTCTTATAAGTATATATATATATATATATATATATATATTAGGGTGGGTCAAAAAAATTTTTTTTGGAGTTGGGAATTTGAAACATATTCAAAAAGTTGCCTATGGTCCTACTGATTGTAAAAATGTAAAATTTGTAAAAATCAGATAATGTCTTCCACTCCCAACTTTTAATTTCAAGGGGGTACGGGGCGAACAAAATGCACTATGTCTAAAAAAATAATTTTTTTTTTTTTTTTTTTTTACATTTTTAGATACTAAAACATGTCAATAATAACTATGAATTAATTATATTGCAGAATTTTTTTTTAGATCAATTAAAATGTATTTTCAGAATGTTACTCATTCAGAAACTTCAATAATTTAAAAACTTAAAAGTCACCCACAAATATCAATATGTTAATATTTTTTTTGAATAAAATTATTTTTAAATCTACTATATCATTACTAAGATATTAAAATGTCTTAAACTTTAATAATAAAAAAGATTTTGCTTTGACCCGGGTTACCCCCCCCCCCCCCCCAATGTATGACATTTTACAACATTTAGAATGTTTGGTATAAGTAATATGAAATTGTACAAATCTATAAATCGTTCATGCAAAATATACAATGTACATATGAATAATACTGTTTATGGATTGTCACAGGAAACTTGCTTTGCTTTCAATTTTCGGAAGAACATCCCTTGATTTCTTTGTTTGCAAAACCATCCCGTGTCGAGAGCTATGTCCGTACAGTTTGAAATGTCCGTACACTTTCAAACTAACAGCAGTAACTTCTTTAATTGCTCTTTCAACTGCTTGAGAGTGACAGGGAATTTGATCCAGTATGATTGGGTTGTTGCGTTTAAGTTCATCATCACAGCAGAGGAGTGGATGTCACTGCACAAAGATCCCAGTTAATCATCTGATCATATGATTTAGCTGCAATATTCAGAATTATGTCATTTTTGTTGAAAAATTGTAACTCTGCATGGAGCTGGTTTATGTCGTGCTGTTATGATTTTATTTACTGCATACCTTCCAGTTTCTTCATCATTGTCCTAACTGCAGCCAATAGAATGTTTTCTGGATGTGCAAAGTAGCAGTTATTTTCCAATACAGGCAATATAATAGATTGATCAGCAGTATCAAGGTTATGAAGCAGTTGTATCATATAGAAACAGTTTCTAGCCCCACTTTGACAAGATGGATCGCAAAAATCCTGTTCGCTTTTGTTAACCATCTTTGCTCTCATCAGTATGTTACTTGGCTGCCCTATCTATGTCGACGCATCTGTGCTGGATCCAGAGCTGTAGAGGGTGTTAACATGTTTAAGTCCTTCAACACAGCTTTAACGTTAAGACATGTACCCTATGGCTTAGTTTACATCGATCCACTGCTTCATATTGATATCTGTTTTGTTATTTGGAACATTCCTCATCGCTGGAGAAGTCTGCATCAAGTAGTTCATCATCTTCAGCATCCTGATCTGGAATATCATTATCTTTCTCATCATTGACGTTATCATTTGTGATTCCTATCTGATCGCCATCCTGCATCAATGAATGTTTTCTTTTCTGTAGATTTTGTAATATTTTTGTTGTTTGCTTGTCAACATTGTTTATGAGCATATTTCTTGCCATCTTTCGATCCACCCAAAATGCCCACTCAAGTACAGAAATTATTACTGATTGCGGACATTTACAGTCTCCTCTATCCCTAACACCTGCATCTTTTTACTCGAACAATTATACTGGTAATGTCATTTGTAGGGATACTAGCCTGGTCATATAAGTGTTTAACTTCATGCGCTAATGCGTGCGCTCGTGAATGAAGGCTATGATTTTATTGTTCCATTTTAAGCATCCACCAATAGCCTTGAAAACATCTTCACTGGTTGGAAGTTGTCTTTTAGGCAATTCAGCTGCTTACCCAAACACAGAATGTACAGTTGCACTTCTTGTAGAAGAACTCATATTCATAGAAGAACTAAATAACATTATTGAAAAATTAATCAAAATGAAATAAAACAACCATGCATGATCCAATAATGAAAACACGGTAAACCAGTTATAATGAGAGAAAAATGGATGCAATGCTTATCCCAGTTGTCTGAACTAATTAGATATTCATAAAAAAAGGATATAAAGATAAAACACAAATTTTATATGCATATCATTTCTTTTTGAATAACCTAGGTCACAAATTTAACATGTTCAGTCACAAAAAACTCACAGTAAATATAGTTAAAATTTCGAACAAAAGTTGGGAGTAGTAAAACTATGTAGTTTTCAAATATTTGTACATATTCCATGTACTACCATGTTGTAACAACTTTTTAATAATGTTTCAATAAAAATTTTTTTTTGACCCACCCTAATATATATATATACAAAGTTCCTTATCTTTGAGCTCTTAATGTTATCAGGAAGGAATAAACATGAAAAAATTGAGAAATGTATAATAGAGACCAGTGGTTCTGAAAATATGGTTCGCGACCCACGTGTGGATCGCGGGCTGATTTCAGGTTGGCCGCCCAACTAATTGACTAAATACTTATTCAAGAACATATTTCTTTTCGCTTTTCTTTCTTTTTACCTTTTTCTTATTTTTCATTCAGTGCAAGTGGGTCCCCCAAAACAGACCATGTTCATTGGCTGATCTCCCAAAATATATTACCAGAGGTGTGGCTTAATTCTGAGTTTATTGCAGGCTCCAATCAATATTGTTTTGTTTATTTATTATTATTTTATCACTTAATATTGTAAAATGTAAGTACCCAAAAGTAGCCTATGATTTCAAAAGTTAAACTACTTCTGGTTTAACATGTGACCGCTTTGGTTGGAAACTACAGACATACAAAGAGTCTGTTAATAGTTAAATCACTCTGTTGAATTGTATCCCCTTGAATAATTTTTGTTGTTGTTAATTTTGTTTGCTTAAGAATCAACCTTATCTTTTTTTTTTTTAAGATATTAAATAGCCCTGAGATTTTTCTCCCCGCTATTCTGCCCCCTTCTGTCTCATTCTATTCACTCAACAGCCATACCACCCTGTTATTACCTTTATACCAGCCTGCCATTCCGCTATACCACCCTGGTATAACTTTTATACCAGCCTGACATTCCCCTATACCACCCTACTATTACCTTTATACCAGCCTGACATTCCCCTATATCACCCTAGTATTACCTTTATACCAGCCTGATATTCCCCTGTTCCACCCTAGTATTACCTTTATACCAGCCTGACATTCCCCTATATCACCCTAGTATTACCTTTATACCAGCCTGACATTCCCCTATATCACCCCATTATTACCTTTATACCAGCCTGATATTCCCCTATTCCACCCCAGTAATACCTTTATACCAGCCTGACATTCCCATATACCACCCCAGTATTACCTTTATACTATCCTGTTATTCCCCTATTCCACCCCAGTATTACCTTTATACCAGCCTGACATTCCCATATACCACCCCATTATTACCTTTATACTATCCTGTTATTCCCCTATTCCACCCCAGTATTACCTTTATACCAGGCTGACATTCCCATATACCACCCCATTATTACCTTTATACTATCCTGTTATTCCCTTATTCCACCCCGGTATTACCCTGTAGCACCATGTTATTACCCATGCACACACTCACTTCCTTTATGCACACTACAATAAACAATAAACTTGAAAACGAAAAAAACAATCCATTGTCCACATCTGTCGATATCATCCAGACCTCGATGATCTGCCCATCAACGGACATTTAAGCGGATGAATAATGAATTGTGTTCCAAATGTTAATTTATTGGCGGGATTGTGTGGCCGCGCTCGTTGAACGGGTGGTCTGACATTTTTTTTTATTTTACATCAAGTCCACAGTGTATTGCCCAAAATGTTGTGGCCGGGAAATAATCCTTCATCGGGGGGTGGGGTGGGGGGCTCAAAATCTGAATGAAAAAAGTGGGCGTTGGTCAATTCTGTCGACTAGCGGTTGATTTGTTGTTTTATTGTTTGTTTTTTGTAAAACCCCATATGGCCTTCTTCAGCATTCATCGTGCATGTCATTCATGCCTGGTAACCAGTAGCGTAACACCGTGTAAGCGGTGCGCTTGCGGGGGGGCACGTCTCATGCACGTGCTGAAGATTACTAAAGCACCACATGTGCCGCCCATGGAATATGGGAAAGTAAGTGTCCACCATGGGGGGACAGCAATCTACAAGCATCTCCCAGGCTTGAGAGGTGTGTGGGGGGGGGGGGGTCGAGCATGTAAGAAGATGAGGGTGAGTTACGGGCAGGTTATGTATGTGGCCTCGTTACGAGCAGGTTATATTTACTTGGCCTGGTTACGAGCAGATTTTATGGGCTGGTTATGAGTAGGTTATATGACATGTGCTGGTTACGAGCAGGTTACATGGTCTGGTCACGAGCAGGTTACAAGATATGCACAAGTTAGGCTTGTTACGTGGGCTGTTACAAGATATGTACGAGCGCCGAGCAGGTTATAAAAAAGGGAGAAACACCGTTATAAAAAGGTTTCGCTGGATATAACTCAAAGATCCGGGCATTCCTGTTTAATAGCTGTCTGCTATTTTATGTGCCTCTAGCTGTGTGATAGTTTTACTCCTGTAATTTATAGCCACTGGCTTGTGGTGGAGTTTTATTTTGACTTGACCTGGGCTCGCCTATTAAGTCAGCTCCCTTTGTTTCCTGACATGTAAAACCTGGGAGGTAGTGGGGGGGGGGGCAGTATTATAATAGTCTCAAGTGTGTATGCGTGTGTGTGTTGTTGTATTTTTTCCACATATATATGTATTTATGTGTTTCTGGGACTGTTTTTTTTCTTCTTTTCTTTTCTTATAAATTTTGTGGGCGTGATTTGGCCCGATGGACGGGGATAGAGCACCGTGTGTTGTTTAGAGAACGGAGTTATATTTCAAAGTGTCTCAGTTTTGTGTGCACTCGTTTTGAAAACGGGAAACCATTACAACCGAGATTCAATCTCGGGCAATCAACACGACACTTTTAACGGTACAGTATTTTGTGTTAAACTAGTAAACAAATGCCTGGTTCCCGGGCCGGTTTGTAGGCATGCAGTTGGAGTTGAAAATATTGATATTTGAGCATATCAAAGCTTTAAACATTGTTATTTATATTTCTGGTGGTAAGACCCCCCCCCCCCAAAGTAAAAATGGGTTAGTTTGCATTGTCTACATTGTGTACGGCGCTACTCAAACTCAACACTTATACGATTCATTTATGTGACGTAATAATAAAAAAATGAAAAAAAAAAAGAAAAATAATTGTGACGTAGTTTGAGATGGTGGCGGCAAAGGGCGATAATTGTACTATTGATGTAGACATTTTATCTTGAGATAGACAAATGTTGCCGCCATCTAGTGTGACAGACAAAAAGGATTTATTTGTATTATAGATGGGAATGTGATACGCGATATTTACCGGCTCATCGCCCCCCCCCCCCCAATGTGGCTCGGATTTACCCCTAGATTAGAATATCTAATACATAATCGGCTAGCCTGGCGTACGTACGTGTGTATAACTTCCGCAGCTAAACAAAAAATGACTGGGGAATTAGTAAAGATGGTCAAAGGGATACAACTCAATTATAAGTAGTCACTCGCCGGTCCGGGTACCGGGCCTTTGATCTAGTTTTGATAATTAATCCACAGTCCTCCCCCCAATCCCCCTTTTTTAAAAAAAAAGAAAGAAAAGAATGGGAGTCACTTTGGTCTACAATATTTTTGAATTTCATCTTAGTTGTGTTGATGTGTAGTGCAGTGGTTGGTTGTGTTGATGTGTAGTGCAGCGGTTGGTTGTGTTGATGTGTAGTGCAGTGGTTGGTTGTGTTGATGTGTAGTGCAGTGGTTGGTTGTGTTGATGTGTAGTGCAGTGGTTGGTTGTGTTAATGTGTAGTGCAGTGGTTGGTTGTGTTGATGTGTAGTGCAGTGGTTGGTTGTGTTGATGTGTAGTGCAGCGGTTGGTTGTGTTGATGTGTAGTGCAGCGGTTGGTTGTGTTGATGTGTAGTGCAGTGGTTGGTTGTGTTGATGTGTAGTGCAGTAGTTGGTTATGTTGAGGTGTAGTGCAGGCTTGCGGAGCCGAGGAGCCGGGAGCCGCTACTTTTTGCTGGAGCCGGAGCCGAAAAAATCCGGTGGAATTTTTTTTTTAGCTTTAAAATTCCAAATTTGTTTGATTGTTTGCTTCCAACAATTTGAAATGTTGTTATTTTTACGAACAGTAACAGCGTTAAAATGATAGCGTGCACGCACATCACCACAAGAAATCTTTAACGGGGAATCGTTTTGTGTTCGTTTTAAATCTTGTTTACCCTCCGAAATTTTTTTAATGGCATGTTATTTTGTTATATATAAAGTTAAAACAGTTTTATTTCATAGAATAATTGTATCAATCATTTAAAATAAATTTTTACTAAGACGACAAATAGAACGCGTCATTTCGTATTATTATTTGACCGCGAATCAGGCCCGTAGCGTGTGTGGGGGCCAGGGGGGCTTAGCCCCCCTTGCGTTTTGTCTGGCCTCCTCTGCTTATTTGCTCTACTTAGTAAAATGTATTACCTGCCCCCCCCCCTGCTATTGCCTAGCCCCTATTGTAGAATGCCTGGCCCCTGCTGTAGAATTTTCACGCTACGGGGCTGCCGCGAATTTGTAATAGACTAAAAACAAATTATGGACGCTTTCTGTATGTAACAATTTTATTATAAACAGAATATCTGAAATAGAGTAGATTAATTTATAAGGCTGTGGCTATACGGACCCGGGTCCCAATAAAATCCATTTGTTATTCGGACCCGTGGCAAATATGCACTAAGCTTAGCTATATTTAAACTTTATTAGACGGAACCCGAACAAATAATAATACGGAGTCCGCTTAGTGGAACCCTAGACACTGAGTAACGATTAAATCATACAATTCAAATATAATAAAGTGTATGTATAGCTAAGCTAAGTGCATATTTGCCATGGGTCCGAATAAGTATCAGACTTTATTGGGACGGGGGTCCGAATAAAAATCGGAGTTTATTGGTACCTGGGTCCGAATAGTCACTTCGAATTTATGAATAATAAATATAAATACTGAAGTCTTTAAAATATTTTAAATAATGTATCATTTTACTATTTGCTAATTTGATCATTGAAATAACTTTTTATTACTTATGAAAATGGCGACTAGTGAAACCTCGGTCGAAAATAATGATATGATTCTGGATGCACTGAAATGGTTTGTTTTTAGTAAAACCAACATTCGTATATTTCTCAAGTTCCTGACTATGGGGCAGCCCCGTAGCGTGAAAATTCTACAGCAGGGGCCAGGCATTCTACAGCAGGGACCAGGCAATAGCGGGGGGGGGCAGGTAATACATTTTTACTAAGTAGAACAAATAAGCAGAGGGGGCCAGACAAAACGCAGGGGGCCCCGGTCCCCCCGCACGCTTCGGGCCTTCTATGGGGGTGAACGCGACAAAATTTGCATAACATTTTATCAGCGGCATGTTTGCGTGGCGCAATTACAAAAATTTGTGTCTCGTGTGATACTATCTTAATAGGGAGCCGGAGCCGTCAAATTTGTGGGAGCCGGAGCCGAAAATAAATTTGGCGGCTCCGCAAGCCTGGTGGTTGGTTGTGTTGATATGTAGTGCAGTGGTTGGTTGTGTTGATGTGTAGTGCAGTGGTTGGTTGTGTTGATGTGTAGTGCAGTGGTTGTTTGTGTTGATGTGTAGTGCAGTGGTTGTTATTTTTTTTTGTTACTCCCCTGTATAGAAGGGAAAGGGATACTAATGAATTGGTGGGAAATGAAAGAAGGGCACTACAAAACCTAAAAATTGTCCAGTTTAGGTGGGTGATTTTTTTTTAGGGGACGGATGGTCGTGCGGTAAAGCACTCGACTGTCGACCTGAATGTACCTGGTTCGATCTCTGGTGAGGACCAAGGAAATTTTTCAGGTCATGACTAAAGTCCTCGCTATATCTCCCGTGGTGCCTTCATGGCCATTGCACTCTATGCTATGGTTGGGGATGATAGAAGGGCACCATAAAAACAGACCAATTAGTGGTTTATAGGATCTAACAGATTTCATCTCATCCTTACAGGGACTTCACACACTAATTAATTGAATCTGTTCACTACAAATCTGCCACACTTTAACCACTTTTCAAAACAATACAGATACTAAAAATAGATACAAAATCCCAATCTCAACCTATCGTAAGGAACTCTCGTCCACACACCTCTGCCAGCGCACCACGCACGCCACACTGACCATGAGGACTGTTGGTCTCACACTGTCCACTAGAGTGACAAACAGAAGCAACAACACCCAACTACATTCGGTTTTTTTTCCCCCATTTTGGAAAAAAAAAATATTAGAAAGGTTGTGTGTGACAGTCTTTTAATGTGATGTAGAGTTAACGTTGTCAGTAGTAGATGCTGGCTGCAGATCAAACCGTTGTCACGTGAACAATGTTATTTACCTTCGTTTAGAGACATTCACTTGTTTTCTCGGCCTTTGAGTAACACGATTTCCCATTAGGTGGGACAAGCACTTGAAAGCCTAAACAATATTTCTACGCTAAATATGCGCGTTAATAAGATTTTAAGGGGAAGTAAACTCTCACCGGAAAAAGAAAATGCAACCAGAGTGATTTATGCAATGTAACGGGACAAGATGGATGATGTCCCCCTGATTTCACCCACACACCATCCAATATCTTTGAAGTGGCGCGGTTGTCTCACGCTACGTTAGGCTCAATCTTATGAAGAATTTCTTGAACATCAATGAACTCCATTCAGGCTCTGTGTGCTCGGGGATGAGATGTTGAGAGAGCTACTAAAGGGTACTTCGGATGAGAAATATAGATGGACGGAAGGGGACAAGTGTGTGTGGGGGGGGGGGGTGGGGGATAGTTCCACAGTATCTTTGATGCTCTTTTTTGTGATGTAGTTGTAGGGGCGCCACATATCTAAGGGAATGTGTGTTACCCAAACATATGTCAGGGTTGGGTCCCCCATTTTCAGGGGTCCCATAGGGTACAGTAATCGACTTTAAAATAACGTGTGCGTGTGTCATGAGAGGGATCCAAGTTGGTGGATATGGTCGTGGGCAGGCCTTATGAGAGGGCTGGCTGTCCAGCCGAGACCCCCACAACTTTGAAGAGAGCACATGCTTTTACGTATGTGTTGAAATAAGCTTTGGCCGATTTCCAACTTTTAAAGGATTTGTGGAAATTTCCGAAGCCTGTTAGGTAAACATCACCCAATCAGAGTTTGAATTAGCGTGACCAACGGAGATGGACATGTACAAAAAACGGCCAAAAAGTTGCCCATGTCAGTTAAAAACACACAGTATGACAATACACTAATTGTGGGGAGGGGGGGTTACTTAATGATGACGACGAGTGTTAACAGACAAGAAATATTTCAGTTCTGTACCTAGCAGGTCGTTAGTTCTGTACCTAGTTGGTCGTTAGTTCTGTACCGAGCAGGTTGTTAGTTCTGTACCGAGCAGGTTGTTAGTTCTGTACCGAGCATGTCGTTAGTTCTGTATCGAGCAGGTCGTTAGTTCTGTACCGAGCAGGTTGTTAGTTCTGTACCGAGCAGGTCGTCAGTTCTGTACCTAGCAGGTCGTTAGTTCTGTACCGAGCAGGTTGTTAGTTCTGTACCGAGCAGGTTGTTAGTTTTGCACCTTGCAGGTCGATAGTTCTGTACCGAGCAATGTTCCCTCTAAGCTGAGCGCGTGAGCGATCGCTCACACGAATTCAGAGCGTCTCTCATACTACACGTACGATCGCTCACTCCGACGGACGACATCGCTTAAATCGCTCACAAATTTTGGCCTCAAAACAAAATGTCGCTCAGAGACAAAATTTTTTGCTCACTTCATACCACACCTTAGAGGGAACATTGGTACCGAGCCGGTCGTTAGTTCTGTATCGAGCGGGTCGTTAGTTCTGTACCTAGCGGGTCGTTAGTTCTGTACCGAGCAGGTCGTTAGTTCTGTACCGAGCAGGTCGTTAGTTCTGTACCGAGCAGGTCGTTAGTTCTGTACCGAGCAGGTCGTTAGTTCTGTACCTAGCAGGTCGTTAGTTCTGTATCTAGCAGGTCGTTAGCTCGGATTCCAGAGACTTTGGCATTCCCAGAGAACGTCTCTCTGCCTGCGGGTCTCAGTGACCTGTCCACATCCCCAAAAGCATCGTCCAGTTTGTAGTGACCACGGGGACCAAGATAGAAGTGGCACACCATTCTGTTTTAACGGTAGACTTGTTTCTCATCCAGCCATATTTGCTGCACTTTGCTTTATTTTTATGTCACTGTGTTTTTTGTCTTATCTCTCAGTCTATACTGACTCTATACCTTTCTTCTCTTTTCAACTGTCTTGTCTGTTTTTCTTTCTATTTTTCTGTTTCCTTTCTCTTAGTCACTCTTGATTTAGTGTCTCTCTCTCTCTCCCTATTTGTGTGTGTGTGTGTGTGCTCCCGTCTGTCTCTCTTATCAAGCCTCCGCCTCTGTTTTACCTGCCTCATTTCTCTGTTTATGCCCATCCCGCCACCCCCCCTCCCCCACGTTTGTCTTGTACACAACAGGGTCATTTTGCTTATAATCTTGTGTTTTATCCACAGACCGGTTCACCTTCGTCTTTTTTTTTTGTTACGTTGAAACAGAAGTGAACTAAATATTTATTGTCTGGTATCAAAGTCAACTGATTCTTTGCACTGTTAGTACTTGTGTTCTTGTAGTGGGGCGTGTGTGTGAGGGAGATATGTGTGTGTGGGTGTGGGAGATGTGTGGGTGTGGGAGATGTGTGGCTGTGGGAGATGTGTGGCTGTGGGAGATGTGTGTGGGGTGTGGGAGATGTGTGTGTGGGAGATCTGTCTTGTAATGCCTCCACTAATAAATGAATGAATTATTATTGTAGGACAAGTCACTCTATCACGCAGGGCCGTCGTTACGTTGGGGGGCCTTCCCCGAGGCTATACCTCTGTGAAGGGGCCCCTTGCCCAGCGAATAGTTACATTTCATTCCCGTGGTCGCCTGTCGCCCATTCCTAAATGCTTTGCCGGCTCAGCTAGTCACGACGATGTATTAATCCGATCGTGCTCGTGGGACCCGTATGTAGCAAAACTGTCACCATAAGTACAATTTCTGCGACATCATTTCCTATAGTTGTCGCGAGACGATATACCCTTCCCGAAGACATTTCCCATAGGCCTAAATATGTTTGGATGTGTTAACGTGTAAACGTCGTTACAGAAGAAAGACAAAAAAAAAACCCAACCCATACGTGTTTCTCCACACACACACACACACACACACACACTCACACACACACACGGGGGAGTCACAAGAGTCCACACTCTGCTGACTCGTGGCGTGCCCTCATTTTCCCCAGAGGTCAATTACATGAGACACACGACAACAAAATTACCTGACCAGATGTGCCCCCCCTCCCCTCCCCCCCCCCCCCGATTCGAGTATCATGGGATATTCAACTGTCAACGAACTACTCCCCCCCCACCCCCCCAGACAAACACACACTCACTGCCATCCTTGCCGTATTATATAATCCGACTGAAGGTCTGGGTTACACACCTGATGTCTGTTATATTACACTAGCCGTGAGTGACTGGGTAGGGTAGTAGGGGAGGGGATGGGGGCAGAGAGAGAGACAGGGGGGGACGATTTAATATTGAATCAAACTTTTTTTTTTAAAGCTTATTTTTGTCTGATAAACTCAACAAACACACGCTGCGATCTTAGGAGAAAAAATATTTTTGCGTTCAAAAATTCTATTAGCAGTGATGTAACCAAATGTGGTATTCACCCACTCCACCTGAACCTTGGCGTCTTTTTTGTTTTTGTTTTAATGTAAATAAATATATTGGCACAAGGGACATTGTTTGTTGCTGATCTTTTAATTTTTGAACTTGTAAAGAATTTAAAAAAAAGTTTTTTTTTTTCATTTGCTGCATTTTATAAGATGGCTGGACTTCGTTCATAATGTACCAGGCAACTATTGTTCAATTGGCACTTTTGCACGACGCAATAATGTCAGTTGGATCGGGGGCACCATTACTCAGTGACCATTTGTGTCGGATTTACCAGCCACAGTCGTCGAGTTATCCGATTATCGAGTTATAAGAGATCGTTTTATATATATATGTATAAAAGGCATACCTCTTTATGTTTATTTCGGACATGATAGATTTACGGAGTTAACCGGTTTAAGTAATTTTATACAGGATTGAACATTGCGTGTTTGTTCGTATTTTACCTTAAACCATGCACACATTAAAGCAAATATATTGGGTGTGTCACAACTTTGCTTTAAATAAGACATAAATATAGATTCGTGTACTTTTACGCATGCTTTTACGTATGTATTGAAATAAGCTTCGACCGATTTCCATCTTTTAAAGGATTTGCGGAAATTTCCGTAGCCTGTTAGGTAAGCGTCACCAATCACAGTTTGAATTAGCGTGACCAAGAAAATTACTGCACTCGTGTTCCTTCTTTCTGATCCGCAATCCGATTGGATAGATCTCAGCTAGTAATAAAATAATGACAGAATGATTTTTTACAGAAAGTTAGGGGGTCGGTCACGTTGAACACAAAGTTGTCATTCATCATTCACTCGTTGCCCCCCCCCCCTGTACAAGTTCTGTCGTTTGCGGGGGAAGGGGGGGGGCTCTATATTTTGGCCTGTCCGTTCTTTAATGTTGTTTGTTGTTAAAGATGTTGTTAGTAAGATGTTGTTAGTAAGATGTTGTTAGTAAGATGTTGTTAGTAAGATGTTGTTAGTAAGATGTTGTTAGTAAGATGTTGTTAGTAAGATGTTGTTAGTAAGATGTTGTTAGTAAGATGTCTTATGTTTCACCCCCCCCCCCCGAGTACCCTGCATTGTAGGTTTACAAAAAAAAATGGAATTGTAGTTGTAAAAGACATGACAGAGAAATAAACTTAAAAGTTAAAAGTTGTTTGTGTGTGTGTTGTCGTTGTGTATTAGTTTGTGAGTTGCGCAGCAGAATATCTGCCGTCGGAATATTATATGTGGGTGTGAGAACTGTTGTTGGGTCAGTTAGCGTGTTTGAATGGCATGTCGTGGGTTTGTTCGTGAAAAAGGGTGGAAGATCAAAGTCGTGAATGGAGAGTGACCGGAGTGACCAGTGTGACCAGTGGAACATGGCTATATTTGGTTGAGAAGATCGGGGGGTTATGAGGGAAGGTGATTGTAGGTGAACGTGGAGAAGGAAGTTAACCTATAGTAAGGAGTTTATCGTATGGGGCAGGTGCTAGTTCAGGGAGTGTAAAAGCTGGGCCGTTCTTGACTATACTATTTGTCTGGACTTTATTATTATTTTGTCATCATTCTTTTTATAGATTTGATGGTATATTAAACTTATATTATTTTGTTTTTATGAATACATTGTTCCTATTACTGATTGGATATTTGTATTGTTCGCTGTTGTGTATTAGTTTGTGAATTGCGGAGCGCTGTGTTTCTATGTGCGAGTTTTTCCCAAGTTTCATTTGGTGCGTTAATTTGGAAGTTGTGCTGCGAAAATGAAATGAATTTGTTGAACTCTGAACCTTTTGAGCTCTGAACTCTGAACCTGTTTTGTTTTTGGATTTTACTATGGGTTTTAATATGGATTTTACCATGGGTATTACTATCTTAATAAAAACCATCACACCTTTTTTTCTAATTGTTTATCTCTGTCTCTCTCTCTCTCTCTCTGTGTCTCTCTCTCTCCCCCCCCCTCTCTCTGATTAGTACCCCTATTTGAAGTTATTTCATCCTGAATACGTGCTATTCGTTTATCCATCTAGAACATCGGTAATATTCTCGTGGTACTCTTCCTGTTTTCCAGTCTCATTCTTTCTCTCCGAATCCTCCACTCCACTTAGAGCGGGGATAATCTTTCTTTTTCTACTTTCTGTCACCATGTGACTTTTCTTTCTCTCTATCTCTGTCTCTTTTTTTTTCTCTATCCTGTTCATTCAGCCCCCCCCCCCCCCCCCCCCAAGATATCTACTGTTAAAGTGAAAGTTTCATCAACATGGTAAACCCGATCACTCTCGTCTACTGTAAAAGTCATAATCCATACCCCTCCCCCCCCAATCCATCCTATGATGACCGACACAAAGTGTTTGTCCCCCCCCCCACCCCCTCCATCCAATATATTCTTCGTTTGAGACAATCCAATCAACTTTCCCCGCTGAGCGTCTTCTGGCGGTGTCGGCTTACAATTTTCACCTGAGCTAACATCTCCCACCTCCCTTCCCGGTGTATCAGTTTCGCGGGTGACATTTTCCTATCAAAACAAAACAAACAAACAACAACGAAAAAAAAAAAAAACTGTTCAATAACCACCACCCCTTGCCATTCGTCTTTTGTTTTCCTTATATTAATATCAAGTTACTATGACTACCGTATACAGGACCCCCACGTAGCTGTGGCATTATGTTGTCTAATTATTTATGAAAGGAAGGTTAAATCGTTATATTAAAGTTTCCCCCATAACTGTCTGAACAAATCAAACCATAATATCTATATAAATAATAGCGGTGTGGCTTCTGCGTTAAATCGAAAGTAAATAATTAATATTACAACAGTATTCCAGTTTAAAATACAGTCATGAAAAAATCGGATCTGCCCAAAACAAAAAAAAAAAATAACTTAGCCTACCGATCAAGCCTAAGGGGATATAACTCTATGCTAAAGTTTTGCAGGGTACAACTAGTATATATATATATATATATATATATATATATATATATATATATATATCATATATAATAATACTCATTTCCAGTGTGCGTTAAATCGAAAGTAAAGAATGAATACAACAGTATTCCAGTTTAAAATACAATCATGAAAAAATCGGATCTGCCCGAAAGCAAAAAAATAACAGCCTACCGATAAAGCCTAAGGGGATATAACTCTATGCAAATGTTTTGCAGGGTACAGCTAGTCTTCATTAATATTGTACAGCTGGTCGTTCAGGTGCGCCAGACCAATGGATGCGAGTGAAATATTCTTTGAAGAGACGCGCCTAAACAGAAACACAAACACTGTCTGAAACAATAGAACACAAAATACGCAAATGTTTCATTAGGAGCTGAACATATTTTTTAGAGCATTTTCGAAAAAAAATGCTCTATTGTCCCCGTTTTGTCTGTCTGTCTGTCTGTCCGTCATCACCCTAGATCTCAACAACCATAAGTCCTAGACCCATGATGTATATATCATTTTGTAGGTCTTGGCCTGCCATGTGTGCAGCAAAAGTTCATTTCGCGATCTTACCTCTGAGGGCCGTAAAAGGGGGCTTATAAAGTACCGTTTTTTACTATATAAGCTATATTAATAAAGGAGCGCCCTATATCTCAGCAACCATAAGTCCTAGACCCATGATGTATATATCATTTTGTAGGTCTTGGCCTGCCATGTGTACATCAAAAGTTCATTTCGCGATAGGAACTCTAAGGGCCGGGCTTCAGGGCTCCTAAGGGGCTTATATTATATATATATAGCCCCATTTTACACCTTGTACGTTCAATAACCCATTCATTTGTTGCGAAATACTGCAGCACGTAGTTTCACCAAGATTTATTAAGAAACTCATCAAATGAAATAGTAAGCTTGTGTTCTGAGTTTAATTGAAAGTATCAGAGCTATGCAACAATTGACGGAGTTTTCGGACGATTAAATGACTACAATTTCGAATGTTTTCAATTATGAGTCCTATTTCAGTAACCACAAACCACTTGTAGTTAGATTTAAGAGAAAATATTTTTTTTTCAAATATAAAGAAACGTCTTTATAATATTTTTTTTACAGATATATGCATTACACAATTGAATTTATAAACATTTCCAAAATTTACAAATATTTACTGAAAGCTAACAAACGTACTGATACATAACATGAAAATGCGCTAACACGTCCTGTGTCCAGAATGGAACAGGCTTAATTGCTTGTTTTTACTAAGGGCCGCATTTAGCCAACCTTTGCTATGAGCGTGAGTAAAGCGCACGACTGTCGATCTTAGGGTCCCGAGTTCGATCTCCGGTGAGGACCAATGGATATTTCAGGTCATGTTTAAAGACACCCGCCACCCCCGCTATATCTCCCGTGGTGCATCCACGACCTTTGCACTATTAGTTAGGGTGGGGGGGGAGGAAAGGGCGGCATCATAAAAACATTGTCCCATTTAGTGCTTAATAAGATTTAAGAGAATTCATCTCATCCTTACAGGGACTTCACACACACACACACGCACACACACACACACACATATATATATATATATATATATATATATATATATACTACATACATTACCGTATATGCATCGCATGCATCGCACTCGACCCACACCCTCCTCAACTGCGCAGGTCCTGAGATAGTGGCACGAGTCGTCATTCCCTCCCCTGCCCCCCCCCTCCCGGCCGCTCCAATAGTTTATCGATCTGTTATTGAAATTTATAAAAGGCAGTATTATAAATTAAATATAAAAAAAAATATATGCTTGTAAATTTAATTAATCGACCTCTCGCTGAGGTCTTGGGCTTAAATCCCAGAGACTCCAACTGCCTCTGCTGTGTTGCGATCAGTTTATGAAAGTTACATGCGGTGGTCACATTCTCTGTGTGCTAGTCAGGGTCTTGATGGCGGACTACGTAAAAAAATGCAATATTAAAATAATATCACATTAATTCACGACATACGCATTACTTGATAGACAGGTCTTCCACAAGGTAGATCAGATTCCCAAGTTAGTTCAATTATCACACTTCTCAAGTTAGTTCAATTATCACACTTCTCAAGGTAGTTCAATTATCAAACTTCTCAATGTAGTTCAAGTTATCAAACTTCTCAATGTAGTTCAAGTGGCTCATTCCGCTTTTATTGAGAACATTTGATCTTGTAATAAACACGCAGATGTTTTGCAACAGCAACAAAACAAAAAAAATTGTCTAGGTTGGCATTATTTGAGTTCAATACAAAATGTCAAGTTTTTTTTTGTTTTTGTTTTACGTCCATGAGTTTGTAGTGTGAGCCAATGATAGACACACGAGCACCTGTGTATGTAGTGTGAGCCAATGATAGACAAACGAGCACCTGTGTATGTAGTGTGAGCCAATGACAGACAAACGAGCACCTGTGTATGTAGTGTGAGCCAATGATAGACAAACGAGCACCTGTGTATGTAGTGTGAGCCAATGACAGACAAACGAGCACCTGTGTATGTAGTGTGAGCCAATGACAGACAAACGAGCACCTGTGTATGTAGTGTGAGCCAATGATAGACACACGAGCACCTGTTGTTACGATGTAGGTTATTTTAGCACAATAGTTTACGGTTTAGGAACAAAATGTGCGTGGGGAGGGGGGTGCATCATTGTGACCAGATAGAAGAATAATTTACGCGAAAGCACGCCCCATCACCCCTCCAATGCTAATTAGTTGTGAGTCACCGGTAGTACTGAGGGCTCATGGAGACAATTTACCTGGGAAGGAATGTTCGTGACCGTGACACGTAGGATGAATTTGGAACCGTTACGAAAGTCGTGGGGCAGTATCTTCTCTCGAGGAATAACTGAGTTGGATGGTGTCATAGGGTCCCTTGTTAGATGTCAAATCACGTTCCCACCCCCAGACCCGTCACATAAATTATCCCGAGTGTAGAGTCAGTTAGATTGAGAATTAATTACAACTAATTAATCACCGATGTCAAAGCCCATTGTGTACTGTATATAAGCAGGACGTTTTTGTGTGTAAGTCAGAGAGGAGGAGAGACAGGAGTGAGACTGAGAACTAGAGAGCAGGAGTGTAAGAGTGGGACTAAGCTGAAGTACTGTATGTGAGAACTGGCGTCAACATATCTACATAATAAACTTGTGTTATCAGCAAAGAAACCGGTATTTGTTGACTTATTAGCGGAGACTGAAAGTGAGCTGTGAAAATAGAAATATTGTCACCAGAACATCCACATCTACTCTCTCATACTTCTAGACAACGATCTGTACGTGGCCAGGATTAGCATTAGGACAATCCGCTGACGTAACACCTGTGTATGTAGTGTGAGCCAATGATAGACACACGAGCACCTGTGTATGTAGTGTGAGCCAATGACAGACACACGAGCACCTGTGTATGTAGTGTGTGAGCCAATTATAGAAACACGAGCACCTGTGTATGTAGTGTGAGCCAATGATAGACACACGAGCACCTGTGTATGTAGTGTGAGCCAATGATAGAAACACGAGCACCTGTGTATGTAGTGTGAGCCAATGATAGACACACGAGCACCTGTGTATGTAGTGTGAGCCAATGATAGAAACACGAGCACCTGTTTATGTAGTGTGAGCCAATGACAGACAAACGAGCACCTGTGTATGTAGTGTGAGCCAATGATAGACACACGAGCACCTGAGTATGTTTCGTGCTATATCATCGGCAGGGTGAGTTATATGAATGGTGCGTGCAACTGTTTAGGACTTTTTGTGCAGCTCGTTGTTGGTCCAGTTAAACATGTCTGAACTACAACGTGGCTTGTTTTTGCCTGTGCAGGCCCACAGTTGAAGAAACGAGTCTTTCTCTCTCTCTCTCTCTCTCTCTCTCTCTCTCTCTCTCTCTCTCTCTCTCTCTCTCTGAACTCTCTCAGTGTAGTTCACGACATACGCAGAGACTAAGAAACGAGTCCGCGATATCTAGTTTCGCACTGCCACACCTATTTAGTAAACATTTAGGCCCCCACTTCGACTGAGATAAGGAACGGGTGGCTGAGTGGTGTAGAACGCTTGTTTGTTGACCTGACAGTCCCGGGTTCGATCCTCAAGTCCAATCATCTTTAAATAAATGTCCGACTTTAGTTGGGGACAGTAAAGGCAATTGGGCTTTGTGCTGTCTACACAACCCCTTTACATGCCACGATGACAGAAACAGGAATTCGACACTCCAAGAGATGGAGTAAACCGATATGTACAAATGTAATGGATGTAGATGGGCAGGGGGCTTCAGTATGGGGACCCCCCCATGCCAATCGACCATCAAGATTGTATTCATTTGAGAGATTCATTCGCACAATGCCCCCCCCCCCCATAATGATTTCTCAACGGCCCTGGTTGGAGAGTGGTAGTGTTTTGGATTGGCCTACATATCTCTGGCCCCGGGGGGGGGGAATAATCGGTTGTACTGAACTCATCTATTTAACATCATTGGCATCAAATGCTTAGCTCTAGTCTAATTCTCTCGTGCAATCTGTCTCACGCTGGTTTGTGCAACATTCCTGCGGGGGTGGGGAGGGGGGGGTGAGAGAACTTTTTTTTTCCCCCTCCAACCATGATCAAGTCGTACACTATCACTAGCTTGATGCATACACTCTTGATCTATCGACACTTGTTGAACATTCTGTCGACATACTCCCCCCCCACCCCGACCCTCCCCGTCCCCATCTTCCACCTCCCACGATATGCATCTCCTTCCCCCCTGCCTAATCCTTCCCCTCCCATCGTTGACACTGCCCGATATGTTCCACCTGTTGCCCGCACGTGCTTGAGAACAACAAATATCGTCTTACTCTACTCGATTGTGCTCGGCTTCTGTTAACAACAATCCAGTGTGTGAGCGCACGAGAGCAAAATATATTAGCAAGTGTGTGTGTGTGTGTTCGTGTTGTGCGTGAGTATGCGTATGTGTGTGCCAGAGGAGTGGATGTCTTTGCTAAGTTGATATTTTTTACAGCGATATAGGCCGTGCGGTGATTTATGGCATCATTTAGTGGTTTCGCTGTTACATACTGGTTGCCAATATTTTAATATGCGCTACATGTTCATAATACTTAGACGTAAAACATTCATAATCGTGTACTTCGACTGTATAGTAACTGATTGGCAGTCAAACTTGAGTTAACTATCACGTTTGCTTATATTAATTTCACGTCAATCATGTTGAAATATACATTTAAAAAAATTGACCATATCTGTTGTCAAATCAGTATGGAGATCAACTTAGCTACCATTTTTATAGTCGTGCGGTCCCCTGGTTCGATCCCCGGTGATGATCAATGGGTATTCCACGTCTTGGCAGTCAAACTTGAGTATGCTTGTATTAACTTTCACGTCAATCATATATATATATATATATATATATATATATATATATATCCAGTGATTGACCTAGAGACGTAAGTGTGCTGTGCTCCTGGGCTGCAAATCTGTCGCAGGCTGTTGATAGCACGAGACGATCTATCCCATCCATTCGTGTCAGCGTGCATCGTGCGGGGCTACCCACTGTATTGCACAGCCCTCTCTACCCCCTCACTGATTGCTAGTCTCAACTTGATAATCATAATTAGTATAGGGGCGCATTGGGTCACGTGATGTATACAAACTTATCGATCAATTAATAAATACGGACACGCCAGACAATGTTTGATGCATTGCTGACATTTCAATCTCCCCTATAGCGAAGATCAGGTGCTCTCACATTGTTTTTTGCTATTCGCGACCAGCTAAGAAACCTGTTCCTGCTCTGTTTAGGCGACCGTTGTGGATAGAAATAAATAAAAAAGTATAATTGAAAGAAGAGCTTAAATTAGGTTAATTTATTCATGTTTAATCAAACTGTAACATAGTGTTGTTTTCGTCAACGAGAACTAAAACTAAAACTAAAATTAGCAGCAAGACTAAAACTAGACGAAAATTAAATTTATTACAGAAAAAACGAAATAAAAACTGAAACTAAAATATAGTGTTGCTTTCGTTCACGAAAACTAAAACTAAAACCATCATTATCGAAAAGTGGGACGGATGGCCGAGTGGTGTAGATACTCGACTGTCCTGGGTTCGATCCTCGGTGAGACCCATGGAATTTTTCCAGGTGAAATTTGGTGCAAAGTCGACCCACAAGTCCACCCAGCTTTAAATGGGTACCTGACTTTAAGTTGGGGAAGTAAAGGCGGCTGGGCGTTGTGCTAACCTCACAATCCCTTCATATGCCGAGGTTATAGAAACAGATGAATTCTACACTTCATCTGCCCCGAAGGCCCGTTAGGGCTAAGAAGGGAACTTTACTTTTTTTCATTAACGAAAATGTTGACTTTTCGTCAACGAGAACTAAAACTAAAATTAGTAGCAAGACTAAAACTAGACGAAAACTAAAATTATTACAGAAAAAACGAAATAAAAACTGATACTAAAATATGACCTGGGACTAAAACAACACTACTGTAACAGAAGTCAGTGACCCACTTTTTTTTATTAGCTCGTTAGCTACAATGGGATGGGGGGGGGGGAGGGGGAGGTCGCGAGCCACACTTTGAGAACTGCTGGTTTTGAACACTTTGATAAGAGTCGCACGCGAAATACAGCCGCATTGAGAGAGTACACGCGTCCACGATTCGAGTGTTCTACCGATTTTATGTAGTGGGACGCGAGCTGATTTGAAGTGAATTGCCAAATGTTTTCAATACCGCATAATCGATAATGTTCACAATTATTTGTTTCACTTTTCTCGTTTTGTGTCGTTTTTTTTTTTTTTGTTTTTCCTTTTCTTTATAGGCTGGTCGCGAAAATCGAACATAATGTCTTGGTTGGTCGTGAGTACTCGTGAGTCGTACAATTTGTGAACCACTGTTCTTGTATATAAGTTTATAAAGTGGGCGTATTCTTTAAAAAAAAAAAACGGCTCTTGTACTCGACCTGACATTGGTGAAGCACGGCTCGTGGGCTACGTACGGCCCCGTTTTTTGCTGTTTGATTCGGCCCGCGATCCGCTCTTATGTTAATCAGCATCCGTGTTCACATAACCGCTTCATCCATCTGCTCTTTGTTCGCCCACCCCCCCGCCCCCTCTGTCAGACGATTCTAAAAGTTGGCACACCCCCTGCGATAGACGGAACAGTTATATTTTTTATGCATACATCTGGTCAGTGTTACATTCGGGGCAAGTCCATTGCACTGTTTGTATATATTTCACTCGTAGAGCGTTTGACCCGAGTACACAAAAAAAAAATGGGGGCCGCACACATACACACACTGTGAGGTAAGTGAACAAAACAAAACAAACACTGCCCTTGTGAGTCCATCAGGTCGATTGGGGATAATTGGTTAGCGGCGTGGGTTTATATATTCAGGTCCAGGGGTAATTAAAGACCTCATTGCCCTTCCCCACTTCCCCCACCTGCAATCAGTGTAATATTACCCCCTTCCTACCCCCCTACCTCTCCAATCATCCCTTCACGTGATACAACACTGGTGGATGTCAGAGAGCCAGCTTAATTGGTGGAGTCAATTATTTCTTGTCCCATCCCAGGCAGTCAGTCAATTGTCCCACCGAGGATAGACTCGTCTCTCGCTCTGGCCAAATGGTGCTTATTATTTAGTAGTTTGGTTGTCTGTTATCGTCATCTGATTTAACGTCCCCCCGTCCCTCCCTCCCTCCCCCCCCTTATTACCCCCAGATGTTCATGATATATTGCAGGGGGGGGTAGTGATATGGTAGGGGGGGGGGCGGGGACGGAGCTCGTCACCCGTTGAATTGAAGATGTAGAATTCTCGCCGTTTAAATCAATGCCTGAGTTAACGCCCTTGTATTGAAATTTCGTTGAATTTATTTATACGAGGGCATTTACCTCCCATTTATTTCTGGATCTGACGGACATTGGACTTTTTTATTTCTTTATATTTTTGTTTTGTTTTATTTCAGTTCTGGAACTAACTAGTTTACACTGACGATTCGCATTGTCTTGTACTTGTTTTAAAAAGAGATCAGTTTGTTTGATGAGTTTATTTCTTGTGTTGTTGAGTGTGTGTGTGTGTGTTTTTTTTTTGTTGTTCAAAGAGAATATATTTCTTTTTACGGTGTGATGTCTAGGAGAGAATTCGTCAAAATACATCAACGTCCTGGCAGACCGTAGAAGTTACGCTTGTAGTCTGACCAGGATATGCATGCAGGTAGTTGGACCAGGTTATACATGCAGGTAGTTGGACCAGGTTATACATTCAGGTAGTTGGACCAGGTTAAACATGGATGGAAAACATTTCTTTGTTGTTATTTTTTTCAGGCGCATATATTAACGTTTAGCGATTTGTATTTTATTTTGTGTGTTTTGCTTTGTTTAGGGAGCAGTGCAGTTATCATTCTGTCACTTCAAAAATTGACCAAATTTGTTATCAAATTAGTATGGTTATCAACTTAGCTACCATTTTTTATAGTCGTGTGGTCCCTCGTTTGATCTCCGGTGATGACCAATGGATATTTCACGTCTTGGCTAAAGCACCAGCCCTATCTCTCGTGGTACCTCCAAGGCCATTCCGCTATCATATATGGTGTGGATTAAAGAACAGCACCATAAAAAAACGTCCAATTAGTGGTTTATATGATCTAAGAGATTTCATTACATCCTTACAGGGGGACTTCACACACAGACACCTTTTTAAAGCCATGCCTCTTGTTTCGTAAGGCTGGAAGTATGTGCATGGCATTGCAGGTCCTTTTATTGCAACCAAACTTTCTGTGTATTCGTAGCTTAATAATCATTTGAGTATTTCGATATTGAAGTCATTATTATACTTGTGATACGTTTACACTTGAAACATTGTAACGAAATCACTGAACAATGGTCATTTATTCTTATACAAATTTTTTTGTTATTGAAATTCAATGCTTATTTTGCTCCCTCTTCCATACCTATAGTACTATGCATACAGTTCATGTTTGAGTCTTGCTCACAATATGTTGGAATCAATATGACGCTGATAAAAATTAGTTTATCACACTTGATTCAAGAATAACAATTTGCTATTAGTTTCCCTCATAAAATCGTCTGTGCGTCTTATGGGAATTCCCACGGTATTGTTTGAATCATCATTCCTTAAGTGGCCAGGTAACTAATTTTTGTTGGACAAACTTGTTGCCAAATATGAATATATAAGTATATATACATATATATATATATATATATATATATATATATATTAGGGTGATAACAAAAAAAATATTTTTATGAAACCACTTGCAATCGAGGAACTTTTATGTGTAATTTAAGAATATCAATTGCATTTTTGATTTTTTTAAAAAAAAGTTCCCCCTCCTCCCCCTTTTTCGGAAGAAAAAAGTGGAAAAATATTTCTTTTTTCAAAAAAAAGGACATTATTTTTTTTAGCTTAACTCAAAAGAGTAATAATAATAACTAATCAACTTTTATTAACAAATAAGATACAGATCAGTTAGTAATATGTACAGAATGTACAAGAAATGTTTAAAACATATTTTTTCCTATGAACTTCAGATTCAAAAATTGAAATTTTCTCGATTTTGCATGAAGTTCCTCCATCAGTTTCACAGCACGTTCAGCAATTTGGTTAGATCTGGGAATGTCAATTAATGACTTTTCGACTGACCAATGGGTCTTTAAACACTTAATTGCCTTCTTGCATTTTATCCTGATGAGTGAGGTAAACAGTTCATTGAAGGACGCTTCATTATAGTGTTGAGAATGGAACCAAGCATTTGCCCATTCGTAGCAGATGAAGTTGCAGGCAGGAGTGAAGATGTTGCGCCACTCTGGTATCAGAAAAAATGATATAACAGTATATATCGCACGTGAGTTCCATCTTGCCTTGTGTAAATTTGGTAGTTTCTTCCAGTTGATGCGAGGCCAACGTGAAGTTGTTTTGTAATGACGATATGCCGGACATAATTCATATAAGAACTTGAAATCATCTCGCCATCCAGGGTTCTCGTCTGTGCTAACATCATCTGTCGCAACGAGGCGGTAATCAGCCTGAAGAGTGACATAGTTTTGTGTTAATTGGTCAATGAAGGAATAGTTGAGTTTTGGTTTGCTCGTTGGCTCTTGGATAAAAAAAATTCATGACATGTTTCAAAAGGAGGTCGAGTACATGGTGCTGACACCCAATATATTGTGGCTTCTGAAAGCCCTTGCTCAAGACATCATCCTGTATGAGCTTTACAATCCCATGCAAACAACCAGTATTTACTGCGGTCGTGTCGCATATTATCATGCCAATATTTTTCCAAGCATCATATTCATCAAGTAGCTGATGTAGTTCCTTGTGAATGGCCGCGGCAGAACCACTCTCACATTTAATAATACCAAGTTTGATTTCGGTTGTCATATTTTTCAGCAGAACTACTTGATACTCTTCCCCTTGAACTCTTTTACCATCAAACTGGAGACAATAGAGTTCTTTGCTTTGAAGTTTTTGAACAATTTTGGTTTTCATTTTACGTCCTACAGAGATTACTCGTTTCCAGACACCCGCCTGACTTGGAACTGGCACACCGTGACCCTGTTCAGCAATGGTTGCAAGAACATCATATGCTTTATGTGTAGAAATGTTGTTTTGCAGTACTAGCAAACCCGCTGTTGTAGTGCTTGCTCTTTGGTATTTCGGTTTGCATTCAGGAGAAGATGACGTGGAAGAATAGGTTGGCAAGTGGGGTGAAGAAGCAGAGGTTTCAGAATCCGAAGATTCTGAGACAGTTGTATGTGTTTGTATAGGTTGCGATTGAGAAGAGCTGGCTTGTGATTGGGTTTTTGATAGTCGGATTCGTTTTCTTGGGTGGATTGATTCCAAAGGGGCTTGTTTGACCATTAAATAACCAATCTTTCCTCCACTCTTAACTTGCCTCTGGTAGAGTTCTTTATCCTCCGTGCTTTTCCATTCTCCATTAACGTTGGTGACATCAAATAACTGAGAAAGTGTTGTAGTAAATTTATCAGACGGATTCTTTTTGTTTTTGTCATATAAATCAATCAGGCAATTGAGTTTCTTTCTGATGAGTGCGCTGGATAATAGTGGAAAGTCTAGAATTTCCCTCCAAAGCAATTCTATATCCGTAATCATAATTTTGATTCGATCCAGTCGCCGTTTCTGGCTATTGAACAGAAAAGTGAAGTTTCCAAGAATTTGACGGTTTGTAGGCATCTGTGTGAGATTGTTTAGCCTATCTGTCTATCTGTCTAACAATATGTCTTTCTATCTATCCATGTCTATCTACTTTCACTATCCTGACAGTAAGACTTGCAATCTTGCACTGAAAACGAGATAGTTTATCCAAAATATTCAAAAATATTCCACAATGTTCTAAAATATTCCAGAATATATATTATATATTTGCACCTGAAACAGAAAATAAAAGAAGTTATAACAATAATGAAATAGTTATATATTGTGAACTCACCCCAAGCTGGGGCGAGTTCAAACTGCGCGATATGTGAACGAAAAATTAAAAATAGGGGGGAACTTTTTTCAATTTAAAAAAAAATTAATGTTGCTACTGTCATCTACATATAATTGTTCCTCGAATGTGAGGGGTTTCAGTTTCGTTACGAAAAATAATGAAAATAGTTATCACCCTAATA
>JAGDYQ010000022.1:3363565-3368565 GCA_021962125.1 Bulinus truncatus
CCACCATTCCGTCTGATTGATGAAGTATATTACTGGCCAGTACATCAATCACTGACCGATGTACTGACAAGTCTTATTGAAAAAAAAAAACACACACACCCACAACCCCCCGGGGGGTGGGGTGGGGGTGGGCGGCTCGGTATCTGTCATATAGATGTAGACACTCATTAATCTGTTTTTTTTGTTTCCTTACTTGTTGTACAAAATGGGTCATTTAACCAAACAGGTAACGAGGCAAGGTTTGATTGTAAACATTGTCATCTTCCTGGTACAAACTGTAGACTACTAGATTAGCTTTAAAACTGACAAAACATCGCGTAGATGGGGTGGAGATGTGGGTGAGGGGGGGGCGGAGAGAGAGAGAGAGGAGAGTATGGACAGGGTCGTCAGCGGTCGATAGTTGGTATGCAGATTGGATCATGTGGCCAGCTAATAAGACTTAATGAAAGCCAAACAGACAAACCTTTTAGCCTGGAGGTCAGACCTCGAGCGTTGACGTTTACAGCTATTAAGGTGAGGGTGGGGGGGGGGGGAGAAAGAGGAGGAAGGGAAATAGGTCAGTTAATCAGCGGTTCTAAAACCTGAATATGGTTAACGACACAAAACAAACGTCTAGGGTCAACCTCAGGAAGCAAAGATTATAACAGTTATCACAGCATGTTAGCTGTTGCGCGTTACATTTTTAGTTTTCAAAACCGTTAAGCTAACTACGTGTCGATCATCAGAGAAGGAATCTAAGTAGGATTATCTATGCAGTGTACCCATGAAGTCACTTGACTAGTTCTATATATATTATTAAAAAAAAAAAAAACAACAACAACAACTAAAAACAGCCGATTAGATAAACTTTTGGATACCATTGCAAAATGAAGAGTGTCTATTGAAGCGTTCCTCCCTCCCTATCTCTCTCCCCTCTCTCTCCCCCCACCTCCGTCCCATCAATTATTCAATATCCTTTTTTTTGGTGGGGGGGGGGGGGGAAGGAGGGTATATTAATCTTAATAGATGCACTTAGCCTCATAAAAATTGTGTTTCATTTCATCCCCTAAAAAATAAATAAATAAAATAACCAATGGGTTTACTTTGTCGAGCTACGGGCCACCTATGGTTCTCAAGGGTAACTCTAATGAATAATGAGGGTACTGAAATGAATAGCATTTCTTAAGTTTGGAATGTTTCCATTATATATATATATATATATATATATATATATATATATATATATATATATATATATATATCCATTTAATTTAGCAATGAGATCCTCAAGTTTAAAAAAAAGACATTTTTAGAAAAGGGCCGGTTGTATAAATAGGCGAATCGTGCAATCGCTCAGGGCTTCCACTGCCAAAGGGCCCCCCCCCCCATATATTTATTAATTTCAGTTAGATCTGAGGTCTAAGAGGGGGGTCTCGATAGTCCTCAAAGACACAAGAACAACTCTGTTCAGTCGCACGGTCTGCCTTTCTTTATATATACATTTTTTTTTTCTGTTCATCAGTTGAATGACATAGTGATCTGTTTCCGCTGGTTTTGTCTATTAGCATACCTTTTCCGCTGTCTATTCATTTCATGGCCTGCTGCTACAAGTGCGGGATGTAGATTCCGGTGCTGTTGTGCACTTGATTGCAGTGGAGATGCACCAAACAAATAGAATCAAATATTTACACACACGCGAGTCATTCTCACGGGAGTCCAGTGTAAATAGATGACGTCACCCTGTTAATGTTATTTGTTTGTTAGTGTTGAATATAAACACGGGCGTTCTTGTCTTTCGTTTCATTTTGACTGTAATATGTCAATTAAGGGGGGGGGTTGAACCTCCTTGATCATGGGCGCATTCATACACCGTATACAGATACACTTAAAGACGCTCCTGTAGTTACTGGGCCGATCTTTCTCTTATGGCGGCCCTAGGCGTGCACTGAGATTTGTTTTTTGTACAGTATATTATACAGGCAATAAGAACAAACTTGTGAGATTTTGGGGAACTCCATGCAGATTGTAGATACTGTCCGATCCTTATGTGCCCTAGGCGGACACTTTAAGATCTTTTTTGAGGCCTTAGGCAGACTCTGTGAGATCTTTGGGGGGGGGAGGGGGTATGGAGACTTTAAGATCTTTGTGGGGCTTAGGCAAGAGTACCGTATGTGCTCATGTTAAATCAGACTTGATGAGAATCCCTGCTGGAAATGGGCCCCCTTGGCCAGTGGAGGGCCCTGTGCTGCTATCCGTTGAGCCTGTCCACCACCTGTACACTCCTGTATTTGATATGATCTTTAGTTATAGTTGCTGGAGTAGACGGCACCTGTATACTAGACAGTACTGGTGAATTTTATATTTGACCCCAACACAGTACTACTGTATCGCTTTATTTGTATTTTGGTTTTCTTATGTCTTTTTTTTTTAACACACAATCAAAAAATAAAAAAAAAGAAGAAAAGTTGATATCAGATGTGACCCGATTTGGTGATATCTAACACGGCAGTCATTTTGGTGATATCTAACACTGGCATGTCACATTTTCTAAATCCCGTAATTCTAACTTTTATTCAGTGGCTAAAAAAGCTTATTTCCTAACTATTAGAATCGAACTTTTTTTAACGAATCAATGCAACATTGGGTAAAATAACACGCGCGCACACACACACACACACACACACAATACTTTAAAAGTCTTCGAGACTTGTCATGGAGTTGATGTTTATTTTTACTGTCCAGCCCATTTGATCACGATTGATTTGATTGTGTTGGATAGCCCAACAGCGTTGTCTGCTAATTGTTTATCAACTGTGTCTCAAGCACCTGAAGTGATGTCACGAATGGAGCAATCGTCCTCTAGTCTAGTGCTATCAGATACTATAGTCTCTGTGTGCATGTGTGTTGTGAAAGGTGCAACTGTAACGAGACATGTGAGTCTTATACATACTGTGATAGATTGGTTTAATTTCAGACACGAACATTCTCCTCTACCTGTTCCAGGATCTCATGTCGGTAAATGTCGGAACTTCTGGGATTTTACACTTTGTGATTGCTTTAATATATCATAAGAATTATTATTTGTTTGTTATTTTGTCAGAGTATTGAACTGTGATAAAAAGCTGCTCTCTGGGGGATACCACCCTTCCCCTCCCCCCCTCTCTCCCCCCCACCCCTCTCCGACCCCCAACCATAAAAAAACAAAAACAACAGCAACAAAGATATGCGGAGTTCCGCTTACACTCGTGCCACGTGTGTGTGTGTGTGTGTGTGTGTGTGCGTGCGCGCGCGCTGGGTCAAGTCCGGATAGAGTTATCTCTCCTTAGGTCAGCCTCACGAACTTTATTTTTGTATCGAAAGACTTCCTGGTTCATGCAGGTACTGATTCGGATTGATTTAGATTAATTCGGATTGATTTTTTTTTTAGATCGATTCCGTTTTGTCTCATATCGATTCAGGTGGTTTTGGTCGTGGCACCGCCGTCTCGATTTGTATGAACGTGAATCTAGATTCTAGAATATTCTAGAAGACTTTGTGAGTTTTTTTTTGGGGGGGGGGATCGGGAAGGGGTGGGTAACACCATTACCATTTTGACCATTGGAAACCGCACTACTAGTGCTTGAGTTTTTAATTACCTGGCGTTTTTGTTTTGTCTGCTCCACATCGTTGGCTTCAGACAACAACCAATGGTACAAACAAGGTCAGCGAATTGGGTCATGTATCACGGTCCACTACAAGCACCAGGTAAACAAAACCAAAAAAAAAAATAAACAAGCGAAAACTATTGGTCCACAGTTAACTGAAGAGTTTATAGGATCGATCCAGGCGATCGACTTGTGGGATTTTTTTCCCCCCTTCTACATTTCTAGCGCCATTAGAGACAATGGCCACAGAAATTCAATGGGTACGGGAAAGTTCTGCAGGTGTACGCAGACATATAATTTTCGTTTGAAACAGCCCATAATTTGAAGAAGGTCGCCAGTTTGCTGCGAGACTTATCACTAAATCACGTGACCCAAGTATGGATTTAATAAAGGTAAAACCCATTTCGTGAGGAATGTGTGAGAGGTATCCGAGGAGACACTTTCACACCATTGGGGCATACAGTCGCGAAAAAGGGTTGAGAATCACTGACTTAAATTACGCTCTCATCGCACCCATTTGTGGCCTTAGGCAGACTCTGTGAGATCTTTGGAGGAGGGGGTATGGAGACTTTAAGATCTTTGTGTTGTACACTGTGAACCAGTTTGGTAAAGTATATTCTGCAATCCTTGTACATTCGTTCATACCTTTCCTTCACACGTCTTCTACATATTTATACCGGTATCTGCGGTATGCACTTGTTTATCTGATTTTTGTTTGTGCAAACTTCCAAACCGTTTATGAACACAAAAAACACAAACAAACAAACAAACATGAAAGTTGGCTGATAAAACAAGAACACGAACCAATACTTTCATTCAAGATCTTCTTCTAGTGCAAATCATGTCTTCCTCAATCATACAATGGGCTCTTCAATTAACATTGAATGACTAGATGACCTCATTTACATATTGAACTGGTTTTATTTTACCTGCTGCATTATGTATTTTAGATTGTTATTAATCACATTTGACCGTTACTTGTGAATCATGATTATTATTCATTACGTTTCTTTTTTATCAATTTCTTGCATTCAAAACATGAAATAAAAAAAAACAACTAACACCACCACCACTACCACCAACAACAACAACAGCACCAACAACACCACCACTACCACCAACACCACCACCACCACCACCAACAACAACACCAACAACACCACCACCAACAACAACAACACCACCACCAACAACACCACCAACAACACCACCACCAACAACAACAACACCACCACCACCAACAACAACAACACCACCAACAGCATCACCACCAACAGCATCACCACCAACACCACCACCACCAACAACAACAACACCACCAACAACACCACCACCAACAACATCACCTCCAACACCACCACCACCAACACCACCACC
>JAGDYQ010000022.1:3373565-3375129 GCA_021962125.1 Bulinus truncatus
GGTAACGGGGGGGGGGGGTGCAATAATTGGGTTGGCGGTGTTAGTGGTGGGGGGGATGTTAAAGGGTAAAGGTCAGCTGGAGTTCAAATAAACACGTCTCATTGCATATATTTGTGTGTGTTCGTTTCATTCAGGATGAAGTCGTCCAAGGGACGTTTCATTTTTAGTTTTACATCACTGACTTTATTTTATTTCCTTCTCAAAAAGTATCCCCTCCCCCCCCGCCCCCCCCCCACCCTGGTAACAGGTCGATAGATCGGTAGTTGTTTTCCCCGTTTACTGAAATAACGTCGTAGTAGGAGTGTGATTCATGATTGTACCTACCTAGTGGACATTACTTTGGTCATCAGTCATGTATGTACTTACCTACTGGTAGACGTTACATTCTTCTTCTTCCCGAGGCTCTACAGCCCATTTAGGGCCCTGGCCTGCCATATAATACTACTCTTCTCCACTTTTCCCGACCCATGGTCTTCTTCCTCCACTCTCTCACTCCTATGGCTTTAAGGTCTTTCTCCACTTCCTTCGTTACATTTAGTCATAGTTAAAACAGTGAAGGCTAAAAGCGGCCCTTACGTGCGTATGTATCGGGAATGTGGGGATGGGGCAGTCCTGGGCGCCCTGGGCGATACCAAAAGTGAGGCCCGACAGTCTGGATTTGTTACAGCCAGGTGTCAAAGAAAATATCCGATCGCAGGGACTTTTTTTTCTGGGCGCATAGCACGTGGTAGGCCGCCCGTATCGCCACCGAACCCATGTTCCCGTGCTCAGCATATCGGGGGGGGGGGGAGAGGCTGAATAGGGCCCTTATCAGACGCTCGGCCCCCCAAATTTTTCTGCTTCTCATAAGTACGTGGATAAAAGATCTATTTCCACTGACCAGTGACTCAAACTGTTTCATATATTGTGTTTGTACTCACGCGTTGTACATGAATGGGCAAATCGTACGTGTGAAATATACGTCGTCATGGTGATAAATGCAAGGTTCAAACGCAAACACATACTCACATACTCACACACACACTCACACACACACTCTCTCTTACACACACTCACTCTCACACTCTCTCACACACACTCTCACACACACTCACACACACACGCACTCTCTCTCACACACTCATAACACACACAGTCATTGTAGTTAGAGAATTATGGACATGGTTACAAAAAGTGAAGTGACGATACCTAAATATTTCCAATACGATTACTGATTCTTCTCTGAACTATCGATCTCAATTCGATTCCCCGAAAATTCCGATGCATAGAACTTACACAATAACAGGATGCTCATTACTAAGCAAGGGCTGGGTCCAATGAATCAAATCATATAAATGAAAATGGGTTAGATATCTGATTCTGATAACCAGAAATAAAATGTTCGGATATTTCCGATTCCCGATTGCAAATATCGTCTCATTACTTTTTATAAAGTCTGCAACTTTTATCCAAAATAAAAACACTTTATATTTAGAGTACATAATTGCATAACACTTAAAAACAAAATAAGAAAACATGTCAGCCATCATATTAGTGTTCTCAATCGGCCATGTTTTATCATGAT
>JAGDYQ010000022.1:3375629-3398674 GCA_021962125.1 Bulinus truncatus
GACACCTCATGTGTAAATATCACTTGTCTATATATAAATACAAGGCCGTAGCCAGAATTTTTTTTTGGGGGGGGGGGGTTGCGGAGAGTTTTATATAAGAAAAAATTGGAAAGCATTGATAAAGAAGTATATTTTATAATAGAATTTGATTTTTAGAATTAATTTGGGGGGTGGGGGGCTGCATCCTCCCTAGAAGCCCCCTAGCTACGGCCTTGTATATATATATATATATATATATCATGCGAGCGGGATAATAACCAGGTCGATATTCACTCCACTTATAACTCCTCACCTAAGTTTCCTGTTCATGAATCCTTCAATTCTTGATCCTGACATAAGTGTTGATTTATTCGAATGCCTTTATTGTTATTTTTTGTATGTAACTAAAACGTATGTTTGAGTGTTATGTTTTAAAATGTTAGGCTTTCACATTGTGTTAATACTTAGTGAAGATTGTGTTTGTTATTTCTTCAACCCATGCCAGCGTGAGTGTGTGGTTGGGAGGTGTGTTTGTGTGTGTGGGGGGGGGGAAGCCCGAGGTGAGCAGGTCAAAGTAAAAACAAAACAAACAACGACAACAACAACGACGTTATTTTATCTTCAAATGAAAGAAGAGACAACACAACAAAAGGCGGCAGATGGTCACCGCGTTATATACGATCTATCACATTATATAGACCATCAAAAAACTGAAATAGTCTAAAGTGATAATTGTGAATAGTGCAGGCAGCGTTTCTGTAGAGGAAGAGAGCAGGACGTGTGTGTGTGTGTGTGTGTGTGTGTGTGCGTGCGTGCGTGCGTGCGTGCGTGCGTGGGGTTAATAGTACACTTTTAATTGTAAACCAAGTCTTCGCCATCACAGAAACAAACAAATTCATAATGGGGCAAACTTGTAGTCCTACGCATGGGTTGGGGCAAGACCTTCTACATTTCTAAATAGGTCACAGGCGCCCGTGGGCGGAGCTAAGTCGACTGCGGCCTCGGGGCGCACAAGACATTGGGAGTTAAAAATAAAGAGAGACGTAAAAAGGGGTATAAAGTTGGGTTTTAGCGAGGTTAAAGTTGGACTATGTGGCCCTCGCGATCTTTTGGGGCTCGTAGCCCGCACACTGGACGCCCGCGGTTTAATTCACCACTGGGCCCGGGTGAACGCTGAATGAGAGGAAATAAAATATATTTTACATGGCCGCATAGAATTCTGAAAATGACAAATACATCAATTATTCTGTCTATTATATACATCCATTTGGATGTCTATTTTATACATCAATTAGGACGTCTATTCTGTACATCAATTAGGACGTCTATTCTATACATCAATTATTCTGTATATTATATACATCCATTTGGATGTCTATTTTATACATCAATTAGGACGTCTATTCTATTCATCAATTTGGACGTCTATTATGTACATCAATTTGGACGTCTATTCTGTACATAAATTTGGACGTCTATTCTATACATCAATTTGGACGTCTATTCTGTACATCAATTTGGACGTCTATTCTGTACATCAATTTGGACGTCTATTCTATACATCAATTTGGACGTCTATTCTGTACATCAATTGGAATGTGCATTCTGTACATCAATTGGAATGTCCATTTTGTACATCAGTTGGAATGTGCATTCCGTACATCAATGGGAATGTCCATTCTATCCTGCTCGTGGAAGAATTCTCATTTGTGTTATTTTCCAACGTCCTTGATGTCTCAAGGTAAACCCAACGTCACTAGAAGTGTAGTTATATAGTGCAGTGTGATACACCTACATGGCCTTGTGATGACCTCTCTGGTAAACCTTGTTGATTTCCTGGTTATCTTAAAGACCGGGACATTGGGGGGGGGGGGGGTGAGAGAAGAATGGGGAGAGCATTGGGAGGGGGGAGGTCGTGTGCCTTACAGAGCCAATCTTCTGGCAAACAAAACACTCATTCACACAGACACTCACTCACTCACACACATTCACACACACACACACTCACACACACACACACTATCTATCTACAGGTGAGAGGTTGTGTATCAATTATTATGTGTGTTTTTTGTTTTTCAAGATTGATGAACTACTGAAGATTTTAATCAGAAAAAAAAGGAGGGGGGGGGTAAAAAAACCCAGAAAGGGTGAGGGGGGGGTAAAAAAACCCAGAAAGGGTGAGGGGGGGGGTAAAAAAAACCCAGAAAGGGTGAGGGGGGGGTTCAGCCAATCAGGTGGTTAGGATGCTGTTTTTTTTTTCTTTTCTATCGTCTGTTTGAAAAATTCCCGAATCCTGTTTATTGCTGTATACGCCAGTCATTCCGTGTGAATTCAATGTGGATCTTTGACGGAGGGATGAAGTTCGGTTATTCTGTTGGCTGTTAGTGTTACTCTCGTACTGCTTGATGGTCATTTTTTGTTCGTTCGATTGTTTACTCTCGTACTGCTAGATGGTCATTTTTTGTTCGTTCGATTGTTTGTGTTCCTATATATACGTAGGCACACCTGCTTCAGTTTCATGGAACACCGCAATGTTTTATTGCTTGGTTTCTTTTTTCTTTCTTTCTTTCTTTCTTTCTTTCTTTCTTTCTTTCTTTCTGCTGCGGCTGTGGTTATTATTACCTTTGATAATTTCGTGGGTCAGCCGCTTGTGTTTGTCTCGTGCTTTCACCGTCGTCATGGTGATGTGTCCCCGTCCCCCCCCCCCCACATCGGGCCATCACAGCTGCCGCCCCACCCAGTCACCTAAGATGGCACTTGCGCTTTCAACAGTGCACAAAAAATATGCTGCTCGCGTTACTCCCTCCCTCGTGGTGGCGCCCTCGCCAATAACTCCTAACGGCCCATATCCAGGAACCGGCAAGTGCATTTGCACCAGGCACCCATACATATATACTTCTCGCTAAATTAAATTTTATATGTTTACCAGTAAATAGGTCATACCTACAGCCATGGCCGGCCTTACGAATTGCGAGGCCAAAATTAACGGATGCTTGCGAGGCTCCTCTTCTAATTTTTTTTTTTTACATTAACAACTATTAGTATTAATGCTGAATGTGTGTGTGTGTTTGTATATATATATATATATATATATATATATATATATATATATATATATACTATTAATAAACTAGTTGACTCGCTGTACTCTCTCTCTCTCTCTCTCTCTCTCTCTCTCTCTCTCTCTCTCTCTCTCTCTCTCTCTCTCTCTCACATTAGTCTACACTAAGCCGTCTATTTCTATTGTCTGTTTTTTTTTTCCTTCAATCTGAGAGAGTGGTGAAGTTATGCTCTCCCCCCACCCCACCCCCAATGCCATTGTCATCAATAACCACTCGGTTAGACTTATTGGCGATTTCCATTCACGTGTGTGAACTTTATATTCAACTCGCTAAGTCCTTAATGATGCGATCGATTTATAGTGTTAGTACACACCAGTACAGTGCAAGTCCTCCGTGGTGCCTCCACAGACATTGCACACACACACACACACACACACACACACAAAGTGAGAGGGAGAGAGAGAGAGAGAGAGAGAGAGAGAGAGAGCTAGAGAGAGAGTGGTTGCTAATTCAGAACGTCTTAGACAAGATCTACAGAAGTGCTGAGATAATCCAGCTTATCTATCCCTGGGCATCTTGCCTCTTTAATCAGTTCCTAGTTCGCCATTTCCATTACATTTACATCACAGATATTAAGAAAAAAAGTTTTTACTGTTTGTTTGATAGTTTGTTTGTTTTTTTGCCTCACATTGTCATTTTTATGACCTCATCATCAAGTGTGAGGATATCGGTGGATGGGTGGGGTGGGGGGTGGGGGAGTGGCCTTCAGTAGAGGAGGTAGCGAGTGGCGCTTCTTTAATTCACTGTCTCAATGAAAGCTCGGGTTATCTTTAGTTTCTTTTTTTTTTTATTATTATTATATAATCCAGTCACTCACCGAAGCAGCCTTTGGTAATGAAAGGTTGACTTGACCTGAGCAATCTGTCTCTCGATACCCACCTTAGTCCAACCCTCCCCAACCCCCCACCCTTTCTGGTGTTTTTTTTTTGTTTGTTTTTTTACTAACTGATGTCATTTTACAGGTGAGTACTAACTTGTAGTAGGTAACTGTTGTTTCAACAGCTTTGTCTTCAAAAGTTTATCTCAATATTTATTTTTTTTTCACACACCATTCATTTCATAATCGGGAACTTCCGATGTCTTTGTACGCACCCCTGCGAACTATTAATTCTAAAAGACTGTTGAGATTCGAATTCGTCCCTTTGTGCCATTAGATCCTAACGCCCCTAGTCACATGAGAGGTTATCTTCCTCCAGATCCATTAAATCCGCGGTTCTCAACCCGGTGGTACGCAACGACATATATACACACACGCGCACACACACACACGCACACACACAGAGTTTTTTTTTAAGTCTTGTTAAAGTCATAGTTTTGAGCTTACTTGTCAGGGGTACCGGCGGACATAACTTCGCACCTTTTGGGGTACAGTCGCAAAAAGAATATTGAGAACCGCGGCATTAGATATAACTATAACAAACACGAAAAACACACACACATTTCTTTTTTAATAATCGTCATCATACCACTTAACCGGTGTGGTCGTTGGGGAGAACGAATGGTACAACACCAACAGACACATTTCTCCATTGTTGCCTATCCTGAGCGGCTGTTTTTAAGAATCATTCATTGGTGTGTGTGCGTTTGTGTGTGTGCGTGTGTGTGTGCGTGCGTGCGTGCGTGTGAAATCCCTGTAAGGGATGAGATGAAATGATAGCGGGGACTTTAGTCATGACCAGAAATATCCATTGGTCCTCACGGGAGATGCGAACCAGGTACCTTCAAGTCAACAGTCGAGCGCTTTACCGCACGACCATCCGTCCCCCACATCATTCATTCGTAGCCCTGTCCATTCTTGTATACTGTCAAACAAACATTTCCGCGACCCCCCCCCCCGGGACGTCCTCCTGCAACTGTTCCTTGAAGAATGTTTTTTTTTATAAATTGTTTCATTGGTTGGTTTAGTTGGTTGACGACGTGTCAGTTGCTGTTGTTGTTGTATTTGCCCCCCCCCCCACCTTCCTACCTCATACCATTTCAATAATAATAATAACAATAAAAACACAAAGAGAATGCGGATTTAGGTCTGTTGAGGCCTCGAGAGCAGCAGTAAATATAAGGCCCCGTAAAAAAAAAAATATATAATACGAACATAAACAAATAAAAAAAAAATTAGAGTTTTGTGCGGGCCTTTCAGAACGTGGACTAGCTGTTTGAATAAATTCCCGCGTTTTTAAAGTTAACCGAATTATGTGTAATGCCAGACTTAAGAGATTTTCTGACTGATTCAGGATTGATAAGGGAAAAAAAATCAATCAGTCAGTCAATCTGATGTATGCTTGTGACATGATAACTCGATGTTATTTTCAGTTGGATTTACTTGACCTTTCCGACCTCTTCCCTGGGTGGCAATTTAAAAATAACAGCTTGTGAATCTCCGGCTATCTTGAAATTATCAAAGCGGTGGAAGGCGTTGATCCTGTGCTGTTAAAATTGCAGCCTGCAGAATGCGTTTCTAAGTGTGATTTCTTGAACTGTAATCCTAAATTCTCATTGCGTTTGTGGAAGTGTAACACTGTGTTCTTATTCTAATGTGATTTAAATGTAATACTCTGTTATAATTATGGTAGATAGAGCGAGTACATACATACCATATCTTGGCTAAGATAAGTAATTTGAATATTATTATTATTATTATCATAATTTTGTTTTGTTTTGTTTTTTTTTCCCTGGACGTTTCCCTAAGAGCGTTGTTGCCTGTTTTGTTTCGGAATACAACCATAATACAACTTTTTCATTTGATTGCCAATTACTCATTAAAATATTTCAACAAATGTAAACTAGTTCCTCGCCAAATGTTTGTATAGAAAGGCCGAGCCCATCGAGTTATTATTATAATGTGTTTGCCTTTGTTCATTAGGATGTGTTTACTTTTGTTCCGTTATATGTTATTCTTTAAATGACTCATTCACCCGCTGGAAATGAAACCATTCGAAGAAAGCGTGTGTGTTTTTAATCTAATTGGGATGTAACTTTATTATTTGTGTGAAACACATTTTCCTCGATGGAACTGGAAAGCAACTTCGGAGACTGGATGGACCAGTTGACCGGTTCTGATTTTCTGAAACAGTTTTGGAAATATTTAACCATGGTGAGAACAATTTTATTTTTATCTTACGGTCATTTTTTTTTAAATATAAATTTCACTTTTTCTTGTGTGTACAGTAAATTTGAGAATTTGACAAGGTTTGAAGCTGGTAGATTTTTTTTTTTCTTTTTTGTTTTTTGATCAGTCCATCTTCCGCGCCGAGCTGTTTGAGCCTGTGTATATAAAAAAAATAGAATCGTGATTGAACCGTCTAGAGACATTTTGTATTGATAAACCAAAAACAACAACAACATTGCTGACTGATTCCCTTAAAAAATAAAAAAATAAAGTGGCATTGTTTCAAATGTGATCGTGACCTTCAGTCGTGCTTTTCATTAAAAAGTGGCATCGTTTCACATGTGATCGTGACCTTCAGTCGTGCTTGTCATTAAAAAGTGGCATTGTTTCAAATGTGATCGTGACCTTCAGTCGTGCTTGTCATTAAAAAGTGGCATTGTTTCAAATGTGATCGTGACCTTCAGTCGTGCTTGTCATTAAAAAGTGGTATTGTTTCAAATGTGATCGTGACCTTCAGTCGTGCTTGTCATTAAAAAGTGGCATTGTTTCAAATGTGATCGTGACCTTCAGTCGTGCTTGTCATTAAAAAGTGGCATTTCGCTTATTCTCGTGCAAATCCTTAGCAGACGGTGGCAGTGAAATTATTAATGCCCTCGTCACGAGCGTTCATACAAAATTTTTTTTTATCTTCTGCACCTCGACCCTTTTTGATTTCCCTCGCTTTTCGTCGCCCTTTCCCAATCAATCACAGCCCTCTCTCTCTCTCTCTCTCTCTCTCTCTCTCTCTCTCTCTCTCTCTCTCTCTCTCCCCCCCCCCTTTTCCCCTACTACTTTTCGTTTGCTTGTAATTTTTAAAAAAAAACTATGAAATGTTTTTATTCAGTACTAGGTTTACGACAAGTATTTTTTTTTTGAAAGCAATAGAAAAATCTAAAAATTTGGATAACGAGGCAGGCTTCGGTTAGTGCGAATCGTCAGTTATTGATTGCCTATCTGATACCTGTTGGGAATCGAGATTTATTTTTTGTATTGACGACATGTAATACTGGAACGGATAAACTAATGTTTTAATTAATGTTATCAATGTCATCCCTCGTATGGTCAGACATTACACATGTCAATCATAGTATCATCACCACGCAGACAACATCCTACATACAACACAGACAACATGCCGTGTACAACACAGACAACATCCTGCGTACAACACAGACAACATGTTACGTACAACACAGACAACATCCTACACAGGCAACATGCTACTACAGCACAGACAACATGCTACGTATAACACAGATAACATGCTACGTACAACACAGACAACATGCTACGTACAACACAGACAACACATAGAGACGTTACCATCACATTAAATACACCATTCAACTACAGACAGATAAACATAAGACACTAAACTGACAAAATACAGAAAAAAAGGTTTTTTTTTTTGTTTTAAAGTTGGCAGTAATATTTCTTTGACGTTTAAGACTACCTTCCTGTACCTGTTTGTAAACAAGCAAGGGTGGCAACTGCTGTTTAATTATTGTGTGTGTGTATATATTTCTTGTATTGTCTACCCTTTCATAGCAGATATAGAGAAAAAAATAACTGTCAGCAATTCGTTTGATTCAGAACCACATGTGTCTGAATACATGTTTCTATACACGTATGCTAATAACAGGTTGTTTATAGACTTTAATGTATTTCCTTGGTGTGAACCGAACCCATTCCTAACACTCTGGTTGTGAAAATGGGGGGGGGGGGCTTTTATGGCAAGATGCAAAGAAATGTGTAAACACATCGATACGTTTGTTATCGTTCAATTGTGTATGTTGTAGAAGAAAACATTCATTTAGCACTACATTTATTAGCAATACATTCACTAGCACTACATCCACTAGCAGTACATCCACTAGCAGTACATCCACTAGCATTACATTCACTAGCACTACATTCACTAGCACTACATCCACTGGCTCTACATTAACTATTACTACATTCACTAGCACTACATTCACTAGCACTACATTCACTAGCACTACATCCACTATCACTACATTCACTAGCACTACATCCACTAGCACTACATTCACTAGCACTACATTCACTAGCACTACATCCAATAGCACTACATTCACTAGCACTACATTCACTAGCACTACATCCACTAGCACTACATCCACTAGCACTACGTTCGTCGCCGCTTGACAAAATAAAACAAATAGATCAATTAATTTCACCTTTATTTTGAAATAAAAAACTAAAACCGTATGCAAGACATTGAATGATGCATGTTTGAAACGATCTGAAAACGTACAACAAACATTTCACGACGACGTGGGAATGTTGTTATATAGATGGGCATATTGCTGACACGTACTTGTTTTAAAAGGCTTACAGCTTTGAATTTTTAAAACAAATACTGTGAGTGAGTGTGGTATGTGCGGGTTGACTTTGAGACCACTTTACACTTCTCTGTACATAGAGCTGTGTTTCTCAACGATGAGAGGGGGTGGGAGGGGGCACATTTTGAAGATGGCTCAATTTTTTGAATTATAGGGAATTATGGATTTTTTTTTCTTTTTAAGTCGAAGGTCATGGGGTTAGACCAGAGAGGCTTTTGGTGGGGCGAAGAACGGAAAATGTTTTGGAAACAACCATATCAAGAGAGGAGGGACAGAAGCGGTTGTACGGACACGCGCCCCAGACTTTTGAAGGGATTTAGATGACACAACTGTCAGATCTTTTAAATGTCACTCGTTTCTTTCGTGGGCTCAATACATTATTCTGCACCCGACGCCTCAACTGATCGTAGTCCCGCCTCTGGAGAGACTAATGAAATGTTAGAAAGCTGTGTGGTTTTTGTCTCCATCTATCTACCTGTTAACCATCTAGCCCAGGGGTGGGCAAACTACGGTCCGCGGGCCGCATGCGGCCCGTCAGAGTATCTTATGCGGCCCGTTTGCATGTACAATTTACGATCCTAAGTCAGTTTTAACTCTCTTTGTTTGGAGTTTTTGCTATATTTTTGAAATTTTATTCCCACTATTTGATTTGAATCTATTGATATCAAATCGGTTTTATTGCTCCATAATATTAGTTAGGGCTGCTTGATCTACAAGCAGATTATGACCTGAATAAGAAGTTCAGTTCAATTATTTTGTTGAAATAATTATGAATAATAAAGTCTTATTGCCAAATTAGCAACTGATTAAGTTTGTATTTTAAAATGTAATGTGTGTGTGTGTAATAGAGTGTGAATATGTAATAAATTGACAGATTATCTTAAATTCATATTTTCATACGTTTTAAATTTAATGAAGTCAAAATATATATGCGGTCCGCGGATAAGAATCAAGTTTCAATGTGGCCCTCCGTAGAAAAATATTGCCCACCCCTGATCTAGCCAAATACCATGCCTTTTTCGTTATTTGTCAATCATCTACCCGTTGGTCTTTCTGATTGGTCTGTCCATATGTCTGTCAGCATATCCTCATGCCCTTAGCTCTCTGTATATAAAAGACGTATTTCATAAATGAATCATGTGACATATACTAATGTCTTTAAAAGAAATGAGCGTTGTATGAAAAGGTTTTTTTTTTATTGATTTTGTTGTTTACAAATGCACGGCGCCATTTGTTCGTAGCGCGCTCACCTGTAAATAATTTATAGAGCAAATATTTTTTTGAAATTACACGGAGATAGTCTGTGTGTTTTTTTTTTTCGTTTTGTTTTAATGCCATTAAAATGATTCAATATCTTTTTAAATGGAAATCTTGAGCAAATGAAAATGTTTTTCTTGAGTTCCAGCTTTATCTTTAGCCCCATACACTGGTAATGATAGTCACCCCGGTATTTAATTTGTGTGTACTTTCTGGTATAAAACATGTTACATTTTTTTTAAAATCTTAGTAAACAATCCATCAATCTTCAATCATAATAGAACAGCTGAACGATTGTTGCTGCTGTTTAAAATACTCCACTTTTAGAGAAACAAGGGAAGTACTACCATCATTCATAGGACGATTTTTTTTAGCCAATGGAAAGTGAGGTTAATTGGTTTAAAACTATAAATGCTTCACACCAATGTCACTGGGGGGAGTGGGAATGGGGGGGGGGGTTAAGAAAGATAAACGTCACTGTCACCAGCGACACGTTGTTATTGGATGCATTTGTCATGACACAAAGATAAACAAGGCAAGGGGACTTAAGCGTGAAGTTAGACAACCCATGTCAAGGCGGAATGGAATCATTTCGTGAAAGTGAAGCTATTAATGAAAACATATTGTTGGGGCCGCTAAGAGTACATTTAATATAAATCCCAGCGGTGGGGGGGGGGGGGGTAACTCAGAAATAAGAAAAATGCAATCAAGCTCATCATGATGAATCTGATTTAATCAAAATTTTAATTGCTGGAAGTAAAATCAGATTCCCAATAAATATGGAAATTCGTCTAATTACTTTGGGGTGGGGTGGGGGGGTGTTGTTGTTGTTGTTGTTGTTGGTTTTATGTTTTAACCGGTTTCCGCATAGAAGCGTTTTGATAGACTTTTAAACAACACTTAAGCATTCATGGTTGATATTCTAGAATCAAGATTGTATAAAGATAGGAACTTTGCATAATGATTGACCGGATTATTTTTTTTAAACACATCAGCGAATATAAACATCGGATGATGCTATCAGTTTTCTAAATAATCCATTTAGGGCCGCCGGTAGGAGGGTGGGGCAACACATGCACTTGTCAGGGGCCCAGAGGCACGGGTCCGCAGTGCCTCTCTGAATTTTTTTCTTTCTTTTTTTTTAAGCATTAATTAGTATGTCATCGCAGCGAGGCAGATTCGGAACTCGCGAGGCATCGATACCGAAATTTCAGACCCGTTGAGCCTAACATTTTACGTCTCCATCAATATGGCGGCACATATATAACATCCGCTGTTATAGCCCTTTGAGGCCCCTTAGTTTAACTAGAGCTCAATGGTCAGTGGGCCCTAAATTTTGTAGCTGGGGGGGGCCCTGATCTCACACTAAGATCTGACACAAACTTTTTGCTTCTGTTGCTTTGCACTTACAAAGCAACTAAACCAATCAGCATTTATTTCCTTATTCTGTTTGCATTTGTAACAAATGTTCTGTGATTGCAATGTCAATGCACAAAAGTTTTAATGTGTTGTTTATAACCAATGCCTAGTAACGTACCTGACCCCATGCAGTATATCTTAACGACGTTCTATTCTCTCCACAGACAGGTCTTAAGGATGGAATGCTGTTTAAACAAACCACGTCATTTAATGTACGTATTCGCTCATTTATATTTCCTATACACCTTCATGTCTAACTCTGTCTGTCTCTCTCTCCTTTTTTTTTCAGAACTTTTGTTTTTCTTTCTCTCATCTTTACATTCTATCTAACTCATGTTTCAATTATTCTCTTTTATCTATTTATTCGGTTAAATCATTTAGCTGTCTTACCTTGTTTACTCCATTCTGAACGCATCAGTAAATGTTACTTTAAAATATGTTTTACCTGAAATACTTAGGGACGGGGTGGGGTGTGTGTGTGTGGATTGGGGGAGTGTTTGAAAGCTTTTCTCTTTATTAATTTTTTTTTCAGCTGCCGTAAAAGAATCAAAATGCTGGCAGTAGCATGATAAGTAATACACCCTCCCCCCCTCCCCGACCCATCACTGTTTTAAATTGATTGAAAAATGTACATTCTCTTGTTATAAAAAAAATGATAAAATATATAATATGATTTGGTGATAATATTTTGTTTGTATTTCTATTACCAAAAAAAAAAACAACTTTGACTCGTTGTGTCTCGTGCTAGAAGTTTGAATGTGAGTGTCTGTGCGTGTTTGCGCGCGCGCGCTTGGTGTGAGTACATGCACACCTGACAGTGGTGCTGCGTGTGGCTAAACTCAGCACCGATGCCAGCAGGTGCAGGTCTGTTGTGATGTCACCCGTGAGCTGTTGTGTGTTTGTGCGTGTGTGTGGGGGGGGGCTATTCACCCGTGAAATGGGAACCCGTTTTAACAAATACCTCAAGTTATAAATAAACAAAGATAAAGGCTGTAAGTATTGGTCTGGAGCGATGAACACCAGCTGTTGTGTGGGTGGGACAGTTTAGAAACTGTGACAGTCTTGTGATGCCGTGTAGATATAGATAGGTGAGTGGAGGGTGGAGTGGGTGGACCGTTAGATATGTAGATATATCAATAAACAGACAGATAGATAGACAGACAAATAGTTGAGTGGATCGAGGGATTGGATGGGTGGATCGTTAGATATAAATAGATAGATAGACAGATAGACAGATAGATAGATAGATAGATAGATAGACAGACAGACAGACAGACAGACAGACAGACAGACAGAGTGACATAGATAGATAGATAGATAGATAGATAGATAGATAGATAGATAGAACCAATGATATATTAGTAGTGTTTTTTTAGATTCATTTATGATACTGAAGAAATTTATTATCAGCATGTCTGAAATATTTTAGAAATCGCCTTACCTATGACTGTAAGTGTATCGTCATGTAAACACCATAAATATATCAACGTACATCCTGTGTGGTCTGTGGCCTTAAATGCACTCGAAATACAAAGGGAAACGATCGAACATATATTCTGAGTAGTTGAAAATAACGCGTGGTCGCCCTTAGATATATATTATTTCATTGTATAAGATCAATTTTTTTTTATCTTCTAGATATTTAATAATACGTGTAACACTAGACTCGTACATTTATCGTGCAGTACACACGATGTAAATTATTAAGCGGTGTTTGTGTTTAACATGTCGGTAGACTTATTGTAATAATCTGTTATTTGTTGATTTACAGAGGTGGAAGAAACGATACTTCAAGCTTAAAGGGAGGCGACTGTATTATGCCAAAGACAGAAAGGTGAGTACGACATATTGACTTAATTTAATTTTCGCTATTACCTCCCTTTGCATATATATTTTTTTTTTCTCCCTCTTCCCTCCCCCCTTTATATATTGAAATGACCTTTGCACTTCTCTTTAACAAGGAAAGACGTTGTAGCAACATTAATAAGATAGTAAAAACAAGTTTTTTTTTTTTAAACTTGTTTTACCTTCCCGCCACAAATTTTAAATGGGTTTACTTAAAAGTAAAATAAAAGTCCCAAAAAGGAACCCACAATTATTATGAGGCCCTTTTGTTTGCTTGTCCACAACAACGGCCCTGTAAACTGGACAAGGTAGAGATACTATACGTTATATACGAATTCAACACGGCCGATGTGTGCAGTGTTGTATTGAACATTATTTTCAAAGTACGACGCTTTGTCCTCATATTGTGTGTGATTTATAACTTTCTGTTGGTTATAGAATACACTTCGGCTCTCGTTCTGTCATATTTAAATCCAGTGCAGTGTCCGTTGGCTCAACTAGGGGGAGTCTGTCCAGTGCAGTGTCCGTTGGCTTAACTAGGGGGGAGCCTGTCCAGTGCAGTGTCCGTTGGCTCAACTAGGGCGAGTCTGTCCAGTGCAGTGTCCGTTGGCTCAACTAGGGCGAGTCTGTCCAGTGCAGTGTCCGTTGGCTTAATTTCGGGGAGTCTGTCCAGTGCAGTGTCCGTTGGCTCAACTTGGGGGAGTCTGTCCAGTGCAGTGTCCGTTGGCATAACTAGAGGGAGTTTGTCCAGTGCAGTGTCCACTGGCGAGATGTAGTTGAGTCCCTATACCTTCAGGGGAGTTGTAATGGAATAGGAATGGCAAAGATGTAACCCTTCGACTGCCCCGGTCCAACTTGAAATGACCTTATAAACTTGGAATGACCCTATAAACTTGAAATGACTTTACAAACTTGAAATGACCTTATAAACTTGAAATGAGCTTATAAACTTGAAATGACCTTAAAAACTTGGAATGACCCTATAAACTTGAAATGACCTTATAAACTTGAAATGACCTTACAAACTTGAAATGACTTATAAACTTGAAATGACCTTATAAACTTGAAATGACCTTATAAACTTGGAATGACCCTATAAACTTAAAAAAATTAAAACAAACAGCAAACAGCACCATAATACAGTGGATTACACCTGCTGGATATTTGGATTAAACGTGAACACACGGACACAATGACACACGGACACAATGACACACGGACAAAAGGACACACGGGCACAATGACACACGGATACAATGACACACGGGCACAATGACACACGGGCACAATGACACACGGACACAATGACACACGGACACAATGACACGAGGGACACAATGACACACGGGCACAATGACACGAGGGACACAATGACACACGGGCACAATGACACACGGGCACAATGACACACGGACACAATGACACACGGACACAACGACACGAGGGACACAACGACACACGGACACAATGACACGCGGACACAAGGACACATGGGCACAATGACACACGGGCGCAATGACACACGGACACAAGGACACAATGACATACAGTCACACTGACACATACCGTCATACTGATATACACAGTCACACTGATACACAGTCACACTGACACACACAGTCACGCTGACACACACACACAGTCACACTGACACACGCACAGTCCCACTGACACACACACAGTCACACTGACACACACACAGTCACACTGACACACACAGTCACACTGACACACACACAGTCACACTGACACACACACACACACAGTCACACTGACTCACACAGTCACACTGACACACACAGTCACACTGACATATACAACAATGTTTCTTGGAAAGAATGCGCCCTAGGTTGCTTTTGCTGCTGTTTCGTTCTATTTATAAATTTGACAAGACCTGTACATTTATATCTCCATCTCGCACAAACTTCTCCTTCCTCTTTCTGTCTCTCTCTTGTTATTTTTTTTCTACCTTTTTGCCTTCCTTCTTTTTTCCTTTTTTTTTTTTGTTATTCTTTCTTTTTTATTCCCTTCTTTCAATCTTTCTTTTTTTTTTTCCATTTCTGTCTTACTTCTTTCTTTCCTACATTTTTGTCTTCATTCCTTCCTTATTTATTGGTTTCTCTCCCCCCCCCCTCCCCCCGTTTTCCCTCTGTTGCAGGTTTGTTGTCTAATTACATTATGAAGTTTGTGAAAATAAAACAACATCCGTCAATGGCCGATCTAAGCGGGTGTCAAACTATGTTAACTCAGTTGTTTTTTTTTTCCTTTTTAACCCGTATTTGTTTTATAAAACTGTGCCTCCCCCCCCCCCTCTCAAATCTCCTCCACATCGAACGGGTGTAAAAACTTGTCAATTCCACGTGAAATATTTTCTGCGTGAAACTGATTGGAGAAATCCTCAATTACGTGAGCATCCCACCAGCTCCATCATCATCACCACCATTCTTTCTACGCCTTCGCCCCATGAGTGTAAACAGCCCTGTTTACAATCGACAGCGGTGTCTTCTTTCGACCCCCCCTCCCCCCCCCCCTCACCTCCCCCTCATCCACTTATTGGCGTAACAATCGATAGTGGTGACAATGGCACTTATCAGTTCTTGCGCCGCCGCCATTATCGAGCGGTCTTTCATTGGTTCTTTTTGCTGTTTGCTCTCTTAATGAGCTCGTGGGAGAGATCGACAGGGGAGAGAGAGAGGTAGAGAGCGCGGGGGAGGTAGGGGAGAGGGAATAAAAATAGGCGCGAGCGGAATACAACCCTAAGGCCTAGCTCGTACGGTTAGACCACTGCCATCTGAATCACGCTATGACGATTGCAGTGGTTAGACCAGGGGCTGCTGCATGTGTGGAGGAGAATCTGAGGGCGCGACGCTCACTTCAATCCGCACATTAATTAAAACTAACGGGGAGGGGAGGGGGTTTACGGCGAACACAGTTGTAGGAAGACCTTAGGCCTGTCGATACCTGCCTGGACCGCTGCCACAAACACCACCAACCCCCTCCCACCTCACTGGTAGGCTTTGACCAAATACATCACCACTGACCAATACATCAATCTTGGCTCTGAAAGTGGGGGTATGTATTTGTATATACACGTGTTCTGTCTGCGCTCATCCTTTTAACCGGCGACTCACTTCACGGTGAGGCCTTAATGTAGTGCTAGAAGTGCACGAGTCTGACTCACCATTGTTTGTACTGCTGCGGTACATGGTCTATTATTATTATTTTTTTTTTTTTAGCGGTAACGTGTGCTCAAATTTTCGTCATAATGAATTTTACATAAACAATTCCTATACTATAATTGTAATCGATTTTTTTTTTTAGCAGTAACGTGTGCTCAAATTTTCGTCATAATGAATTTTACATAAACAATTCCTATACTATAATTGTAATCGATTTTTTTTTAGCAGTAACGTGTGCTCAAATTTTCGTCATAATGAATTTCACATAAACAATTCCTATACTATAATTGTAATCGATTTTTTTTTAGCAGTAACGTGTGCTCAAATTTTCGTCATAATGAATTTTACATAAACTATTCCTATACTATAATTGTAATCGATTTTTTTTTAGCAGTAACGTGTGCTCAAATTTTCGTCATAATGAATTTTACATAAACAATTCCTATACTATAATTGTAATCGATTTTTTTTAGCAGTAACGTGTGCTCAAATTTTCGTCATAATGAATTTTACATAAACTATTCCTATACTATAATTGTAATAGATTTTTTTTACACCGGATTAAATCGGCCAGGTCTGAATGAGCAATTTTTGGAAATGCTACAATATCTACGTCACTGAAATAAACCAGTGTTGTAAAGCTGATACATGTAGCCATCAGAGTTGCAGTAGAAATGTTTTGTTTTTTTTATATTTGTCCGGCTGTTGATTAAAAGTGTCCTAGTCTATTTGCTTAGAGTGATAGAAGACGGTCCTACCAGCGTACATCTACTGGTGTAACAGCGTACATCTGCTGGTGTAACAGCGTACATCTGGTGTACCAGTGTACATCTACTGGTGTAACAGCGTACATCTACTGGTGTAACAGTGTACATCTGGTGTAACAGCGTACATCTACTGGTGTAACAGCGTACATCTACTGGTGTAACAGTGTACATCTGGTGTACCAGCGTACATCTACTGGTGTAACAGCGTACATCTACTGGTATAACAGCGTACATCTGGTCTAACAGCGTACATCTACTGGTGTAACAGCGTACATCTGGTGTACCAGCGTACATCTACTGGTGTAACAGCGTACATCTACTGGTGTAACAGCGTACATCTGGTGTAACAGCGTACAACTACTGGTGTAACAGCGTACATCTGGTGTACCAGCGTACATCTACTGGTGTAACAGCGTAATCTACTGGTGTAACAGCGTACATCTACTGGTGCACCAGCGTACATCTACTGGTGTAACAGCGTACATCTACTGGTGTAACAGCGTACATCTGGTGTACCAGCGTACATCTACTGGTGTACCAGCGTACATCTACTGGTGTAACAGCGTACATCTACTGGTGTAACAGCGTACATCTACTGGTGTAACAGCGTACATCTACTGGTGTAACAGCGTACATCTGGTGTACCAGCGTACATCTACTGGTGTAACAGCGTACATCTGGTGTACCAGCGTACATCTGCTGGTGTAACAGCGTACATCTGGTGTACCAGCGTACATCTGCAGGTGTAACAGCGTACATCTGGTGTACCAGCGTACATCTGCTGGTGTAACAGCGTACATCTGGTGTACCAGCGCACATCTGCTGGTGTAACAGCGTACATCTGCTGGTGTAACAGCGTAATCTGGTGTAACAGCGTACATCTGGTATACCAGCGTACATCTGGTGATGTTAATAGAACGTCTAGTAACAAAGAGAAGTGGTGTACATTGTGTCTAATTCTGGTGTACTATTGGTGTACAATTGGGTCTAATTATGGTGTACTATTGGTGTACATTGTGTCTAATTCTGGTGTACTATCGGTGTACAATTGGGTCTTATTCTGGTGTACTATTGGTGTACTGTTGATGTATAATAGTGAAGATGGTTTCTCAGGTTTGTGGATTTGGTCGGGGGGGGGGGTTCATTTAAGAATTAGTCATTCCAGAGCCCAGTTACTGTACCGCCTCCCCCCCCCCCTTGCCATCATGTGCACGTAAACATACCCGTGGCCTGGTGCCATTGAAAGAGAAATATTTGGACCAGAACTTACCTTCTACTTTCTCTCACCGTTAAGAGCTAGGTGGGTGGGTGGGTCCTCAGGTATGTTATGTTTGATCCCCCCCCCCACCTCACCTCCTCTTATGTTTCACGGAACTACTCACGACTAAACAAAGAGAACAAAAAAACAACTGCTGACTACCAACATATGTACTCACCATGACTAACGAAACATTCGCGTGTAGTCACCGACCTGTATATTATATTATTGTTCTATCGGCCACAAGGTTAAACTTTGTGAGATTGTATGTGTAACCACGGCAACTGTTTTATTTTTGCTTATCTTTTCTCTCTTTCTCTCTCTTTTCCAGTCGGCCATATTTAACGAGATTGACATCTCCAACCTCAGTGTGGCAGAATGTAGCACTCGGAATATTAACCATAGCTTTCAGGTCAGTTGGTCAGTCGTGTGTGTGTGTGTGTGTGACCATCAGGTCTCATCTCATTTTTTTTTTCATCTGTCTGATCATTTGCTGAAACTTAACTTTGTGTACGTCTGTTTGGTCATTTTCTTTTGAATGACCATCTTGTCTCATATCATTGTTACACATTTCTGACCATTACCTTTTAATTGTGTTTGTGTTTTTTGCTTTGGGCCATCATTTCATATCATAGTTTCGTCTGTCTGACCATCAACTTAAAGTTACCTTTATATGTATCAATCGGACCTTTGTGTGTGACTATCATGTTTCATATCGTAGTCTCATCTGTCTGACCATCAACTTAACATTATGATTGTGTAGGTCAGTTGGACATATGTATGTGTATGACTACCATGTTTCATATCGTAGTTTCATCTGTCTGACCATTAACTTAACATTATGATTGTGATGGTCAGTTGGACATGTGTATGTGTGTTATCGTCATGTTTCATATCATTGTCTCATCTGTCTGACCATCAACTTAACATTATGATTGTGTTTGTTTGATAGACGTTAGAGTGTCTGTGAACATTGTATCATGTTATTATTGTCTCATCTGTCCGATTCTTAAATTATGTTTAATTGTTGTATGTATTAATTCATGTATTCTTGTATGTTCCGACCTTTCATCTGGTGATGGGGTGATTTATAAAAAAAACCAGGAATCGGAAGTATCGGAATCGGTTGGTGTATCGCAATCTAAATAAGTTTAACCCATTGCCCGATTACACACATCTGATTCATCGTGTCCCCCCCTATCGTAACCTATTGTCGAACATAGAAATTAGGAAGATTGCTTTGTAATGACTCGTTTAGATAAAGGATTCGTATAGACTGTATCGCTATTGATGTAAAATGTGGCACCGTCTCATTATTTCAACCTAAATACAAAGAGAAGAAAGTTACAACAAAATAATAATAAAATCTCTATCCGTGATTAAGACAAAGTGAACGTTGTCAGAGAGGTTTGTTAAACAAACATTTATCGCGTGTGGTGTTGTACTGAGTGTGACGCCTCTATATATATATGGAGGAGATGAAATCTCATAGATCCTTTAAACCAGTGCTTCTCAAAGTGGTGGGCCGCGGCTCCCTAGGGGGCCGTGGACTGTCCGGAGCGGGGGGGGGGGGCGTGAAATTTCGAAAAATGTGACACAAAATATAATTAACCTAATGTATTGTATGGAAATAGTATTAATATATGTTTAAAATATAATCTAGTTTATTTTATATGTTGCATCCTTTCACTCTTTCATTGTTAACATTAGAAAAAGCATGTATTAACTAGTAAATGTTGCATATAGAAGTTTAAAATTATAAATTTAAGCAATCTAAACCAAAAAAAAAAAATAGGGGGGGGGGCGACATATTGATTGGCGTTCCAAGGGGGGGCCGTGACTTCAAAAAGTTTGAGAAGCACTGCTTTAAACCACCAATGGGACTGTTTTATTTTATGGCGAGCCCTTTCTTTCATTCCCCCCCCCCACCACAACCAACCGTGGCCGATTGTGCAATGGAAATGGGGAGCACAACGGGGGATATAGTGGAGACTTTAACCATAACAGTCGGGCGCTTTGCCGCACAACCACTCATCCCCCTCCTCCCCTCCCCCAGGGTTGTACTGTTGCATAGAACAGCCGGTGAACACATCTATCATTTACTGGTCTGTTGGATTATATTCCTTCCAAGTTTTAGTTAATAGGGAGATCGCCCCCTACTTTTGCAACATCTACTGTGTGTTGAAGAGATACGCTCCTGAGAAATGCGGGTCTGCTGCCTGTAGTAGTTATCATGAAAATGTCATCTCCCCGCCTGAAAATAATCGCCGTCCACCCCACCCCCCCCTCTTCCACACACACCCACCCTTTCGTGTCAACGCTCATTGCCAGGCGTCTTGTCAGTGCTGACTTTGACAGTTTGTGCATGTCGCTAAGCTGAGTGTCAGGTGACACTGCTGACTGACAGGGAGGGGGAGGGGAATAACTGACACGCCGTGAAGGTCAGCTGATGCTTAAGAGTACAGAACGTGTGTGGTCAGTTAAATAGCAACTGTCAGAGAGGCATATCGTCATTTTGGGTTTTGCTGACAATATCTGAGATTTGTTGGACATGTGCATGTGTTTTGACTGGCCGGTCTTTGAAAGCGATGTCCGGGCACTGTTACATTGACGCCGGACATCATTGTTTTTTAAAACTCTGCTGCTTTAACCGAACAACGTTGTGGAAGCTAATGCCTTATCGCATTACCTCGTAGGTCAGTGGTTGGCAACAATCCTTTCGAGCTGCGGGCCACATTTTGGTATCTGAAATTGGACAGAGGGATCCGGGACAAGAGACGATGGGTGGGGGGGGGGGGTGCATATGAAATAATGGGAATTTTAATTTCGGCGTTAATTGATGTGAATAGCGAGAGAGGGGCGAAGTGCCGGCCGGATTAAATAGTCGGACGGACCGGACTTGGACCGCGGGCCGTAAATTTTGTAGTCGGCACTGCACAGCCACGCACAGACAACTATAGAGAAATATGTCCGTTGATGTGTCCATTCTTTCCCCCCCCCCCCACCCAACGACCACATCGGTTAAGGGTATGATGACGATGAGCCACGCACACAAATAAATAAATAAATAAATAAATATATATATATATATATATATATATATATATATATATATATATAGATAGATAGATAGATATATATATAGATATATATATAGATATATATAGATATATATATAGATATACGCATGGCGGGATGGTGTTTTATTTAGCCCGAGAATACCTCGGTGATTTCTTTCTATTCAAGTATTTACTTTATCATCTGTGTCTTCTCTCTGCCTCGCAGCATCGTAAGATGCCCTCGATCTACTCTCACTAGAAATAAATTCTCTTCTCTTTTCTCTCTCTCTCTCTCTCTCTACTCCGTCTACTTCTCCTCCCCCATTCCCTACCATAGCTGCTGATCTATCGCCAGACCTAGCTACGTCCATACAGATCGTTCCCTCTGACTACTACCCCCGCCCCTCTCCCCAACCCGCGTTTGTCTAAACTATCTTTACTTGGTGTTTGTTTTTTTTTTTGTTATACTCCTGGTGGTGTGTGGGTGGTCAGTCTGTGATGTGCCCGCCACAGCCCATTATCGGAGTGATCAAGGTAGGATGAGACACACAAGTGGGGTGGGGTGTGTGTGTGGGGGGGGGGTTTGCAGGTTGTGGTGAGTCTAGAAGTCTTAAACCACCACCCCATTGGCCAACAACACCTGGCACCCTACAACTACAACAATTGACCTGGACAGACTACTTAATTTCCTTGCAGCATTACACTCTCTTGGAAATATAAGCCACATATTGTTGTGGAATATAATATCCGCATGACAGGTGGGCGTTGTACTTCTGCTGCGGGAAGTGGCGCGGGGGGGGTGGGGGGACGGAGAGGATACAGCTGGCACTTTTAGTGATCACACGCACACACACACACACACCTGTGCAAGCACAAAATATCTCTTGTTCGCCTCAACAAGTTTTTCTTCTCTTCCTCCCCTCTCCCACCCCCTCTCCCCCAATCTTATAACATTATTACGTTCAGTCAGTTGTTTGGTTGTTGTTGTTGTTATTTATGTATGTGCCTGAACGTTATGATAATGGATGACGTCGAATGACGTCTCTAAGCTCGAGGTATCCAGGCCCCTCACGTTCCGTCTTACTTCACGCCTACACTTTTCACGATTGTGTTCTTCTCAAACGACTCCATGGTCTTCCTTGTTTACCACTTTGGGAATCCCTGATACCGGCGGGGTCTCTCCCCCCCCCCCCGCCCTCCGCGTATTTCTTCTGTCATTTCCACTTCTGGTTTAGAAAGTACAGGTGAACTTGTTGCCAGGGATGATGTTGCCAACTCTTCACTCGAAGGGCTGCAGTATACAGATGGAGACACATTCAAATACTCTTTAACCCTCAACCCTGTGTAAACATTGTTTTTGTTCGTTGGCTCAAGGCATCAGGTCCTTGAAAGGGTTACAGGTGGGGATGGGAGAGGTAGGGGGTGAGGGGGGAAGATCAACTCCCGAGCGCGCGGCGCACATTACAACAGAGCGCACAAATCTCTCGTATATTAGGCACGTACTGCTATGATAAGCACAACATATTAATTAAGGTGCGCACTACTAATGTCGTTTGTCGCGCACATCTAATATCTTGTGTCGCGCACAACTAATATCTTCTGTCGCGCACTGTTAATATCTTGTATTTCGCGCAACTAATATCTTGTGT
>JAGDYQ010000022.1:3399174-3421198 GCA_021962125.1 Bulinus truncatus
TTCAGGACGCAAGATATTAGTAGTTCAGGACGCAAGATATTAGTAGTTCAGGACACAAGATATTAGTAGTTCAGGACACAAGATATTAGTAGTTCAGGACGCAAGATATTAGTAGTTCAGGACGCAAGATATTAGTAGTTCAGGACACAAGATATTAGTAGTTCAGGACGCAAGATATTAGTAGTTCAGGACGCAAGATATTAGTAGTTCAGGACACAAGATATTAGTAGTTCAGGACACAAGATATTAGTAGTTCAGATATTAGTAGTTCAGGACACAATATATTAGTAGTTCAGGACACAAGATATTAGTAGTTCAGGACACAAGATATTAGTAGTTCAGGATACATAGTATTCAGACAAGATATTAGTAGTTCAGGACAGGCAAGATATTAGTAGTTAGGACAATAATATTATTAGGAGTACGACACATAAGCAGCTATTAGTTGGTGCGAAATAATACATATTAACAGTGCGACAGAAGATATTAGTTGTGCGCTGACACAAGATATTAGATGTGCGCGACAAACGACATTAGGTAGTGTGCACCTTAATTAAATATGTTATGCTTATCAGAAGCGGTACGTGCGATTAATATAAGAGAGATTTGTGCGCTCTGTTGTACATAAGGCATGCGCCGTAGGAGTTGAGTCCCCCTCCCCCCACCCTACCTCTCCCATCCTCCACCTGTAACCCTTTCACAGGACCTGATGCCTTGAGCCAACGAACAAAACAATGTTTACACAGGGTTGAGGGAAACAAAGAGTATTTGAATGTCTCATCTGTATACTTCGCAGCTCCGCTGAGTGAAGAGTTGGCAACATCATCCCTGGTACAAGTTCACCTGCATTTTCTGAATCAGAAGTGGAAATGACAGAAGAAATAAGGGGCGGAGGGCGGGGGAGAGAGAGAGAGTAGAGAGACCTCGCTGGTATCAGGATTCAAAGTGGCAATATGTGGTGTGAAGTAAGATACTCAGAGGGGGCCTTGGATAATTGAGCTTAGGACGTCAAATCCATCGTCATCCATTACTGCACATGTTCAGGCACATACATAAACAACAACAACAACCACCAAACAACTGACTGAACGTGAATAATGTAATAAGATTGGGAGTGGGGAGAGGGGAGGAAGAGAAGAAAAACTTGTTGAGGCGAACAAGAGATATTTTGTGCATGACAGGTGTGTGTGTGTCTGTGTATGTGCGTGCGATCATGCAAAGTGCCAGCTGTATCCCTCTCCGTCCTCCCCTCACAGCCTTTACCCTGGCAAGAAGGCTAAATGCCCACTCTGTCATGCGGATATCATATTGATATCACAATATGTAGTTTATATTTCCAAGAGTGGGTAATGCTGCAAGGAAGTTAGCAGTAGTCTGACCACGTTAATTGTTAAAGAAAGGTGCCCAGGGTGTTGTTGGCCAATAGGTGGTGGTTTAAGACTTCTAGACTCCCACACCCAAAACCCCCCCCCCTGACACACCCCCACCCCACCTTATGCCTCATCCTTCCTCGATCACTGTAGGTAACGGGCTGTATAAGCAGCCATCACAAAATCCGATCACCCCACCAATTCCACTAGTGAGTGGTGGAAACAAAATAAAAACCAAAGTCACCGGCAAAGGGAAGCTTAGACTTTGTACAAACGTGGGTTGGCTGGGGGGGGGGTCAGAGGAACTGATATGTATGGACGTAGCTAGGGTTCAAGGGATAGAACAGCAGCTATGTAGTGTAGGAACTGTGTGGGGTAAGCTGCAGAAAGAGCGAGAGACACATAGAGAGAATTTGCTACTAGTGAGAGAGATCGAGGGCAATCTTACTGATGCTGTTATATTAAGAGAGAAGACGCAGATGATAAAGTAAATACTTCAATAGAAGGAATCATCAACTTATTCTCGGGCTAAATAAAACACCATCCCGCCATGCGTATATATATATATGTATATATATATATATATATATATATATATATATATATATATATATATATATATATATATATGTTTATTTGTGTGCGTGGCTCATCGTCATCATACCCTTAACCGATGTGGTCGTTGGGGGGGGGGGGGGGGGAAGAATGGACACATCAAAGGACATATTTCTCCATAGTTGTCTGTGCGTGGCTGTGCAGTGCCGACTACAACAACTACAGCCCGCGGTCCACATCCGGTCCGTCCGAATATTTAATCCGGCCGGTACTTCGCCCCCTCTCTCTCGCTATTCACATCAATTAACGCCGAAATTAAAATCCCCATTATTTCATATGCACACCCCCCCCCCACCCATCGTCTGCTGGCCCGCCCCCCCCCTCTGTCCAATTTCAGAGACCAAAATGTGGCCCGCAGCTCGAAAGGATTGTTGCCAACCACTGACCTACGAGGTAATGCGATAAGGCATTCACTTCCACAACGTTGTTCGGTTAAAGCAGGAGAGTTTTAAAAAAGAAAAAACAATGATGTCCGGCGTCAATGTAACGGTGCCCGGACATCGCTTTCAAAGACCGGCAAGTCAAAACACATGCACATGTCCAACAAATCTCAGATATTGTCAGCAAAACCCAAAATGACGATATGCCTCTCTGACAGTTGCTATTTAACTGACCACACACGTTCTGTACTTTGAAGCATCAGCTGACCTTCACGGCGTGTCAGTTACTCCCCCTCCCTGTCAGTCAGCAGTGTCACCCGACACTCAGCTTAGCGACATGTACAAACGGTCAAAGTCAGCACTGACAAGACGCCTGGCAATGAGCGTTGGTTGACACGAAAGGGTGAGTGTGTGTGGGGGGGGGGGAAGGGGGGGTTGGACGGCGATTATTTTTCAGGCGGTGAGATGATATTTTTCACGATAACTACTACAGGCAGCAGACCAGCATTTCTCAGGAGCATATCTCTTTAACACACAAGTAGATGGTGCAAAAATAGGGGGCGATCTCCCTGTTAACTAAAACTTGGAAGGAATATAATCCAACAGACCAGTACATGATAGATCGTGTTCACCGGCTGTTCTATGCAACAGTACAACCCTGGGGGAGGGGGGATGGGTGGTTGTGCGGCAAAGCGCCCGACTGTTATGATTAAAGTCTCCACTATATCCCCCGTTGTGCTCCCCATTTCCATTGCACAATCGGCCACGGTTGGTTGGGGTGAGGGGGGGGGAATGAAAGAAAGGGCTCGCCATAAAATAAAACAGTCCCATTGGTGGTTCTCAAACTTTTTGAAGTCACGGCCCCCTTAGAACGCCAATCAATATGTCGCGGCCCCCCTTGGAACGCCAATCAATATGTCGCGGCCCCCCTTGCTACGCCAATCAATATGTCGCGGCCCCCCTTGGAACGCCAATCAATATGTCGCGGCCCCCCTATTTTTTTTTTTTGGTTTAGATTGCTTAAATTACTTCTATATGCAAACTTTTACTAGTCAATACATGCTTTTTCTAATGTTAACAATGAAAGAGTGAAAGGATGCAACCTATAAAATAAACTAGATTTTATTTTAAACATATATTAATACTATTTACATACAATACATTAGGTTAATTATATTTTATGTGTCACATTTTTCGAAATTCCACGCCCCCCCCCCCTTCCGGACAGTCCACGGCCCCCTAGGGAGCCGCGGCCCACCACTTTGAGAAGCACTGGTTTAAAGGATCTATGAGATTTCATCTCCTCCATATATATATAGAGGCGTCACACACAGTACAACACCACACGCGATAAATGTTTTTTTAATATACCTCTCTGACGACGTTCACTTTGTCTTAATCACGGATAGAGATTTTATTATTATTTTGTTGTAACTTTCTTATCTTTGTATTTAGGATGAAATAATGTGACGGTGCCACATTTTACATCAATAGCGATACAGTATATACCAATCCTTTATCTAAACGAGTCATTACAAAGCAATCTTCCTAATTCCTATGTTCGACAATAGGTTACGCTGGGGGGGGGGGGGGCACGATGAATCAGATGTGTGTAATCGGGCACTGGGTTAAACTTATTTAGATTGCGATACACCAACCGATTCCGATACTTCCGATTCCTGGTTTTTTAGAGCATTTTCGATGCTCTATTGTCCCCGTTTTGTCTGTCTGTCTGTCTGTCTGTCCGTCCGTCCGTCATCACCCTTGTCCGTCCGTCCGTCATCACCCTAGATCTCAACAACCATAAGTCCTAGACCCATGATGTATATATCATTTTGTAGGTCTTGGCCTGCCAAGAAATGACTTTTTTCCATTTCGCGATCTGACCTCTCAGGGCCGTAAAAGGGGCCTTATAAAGTACCGTTTTTACTATATAAGTTATATTAATAATGGACCGCCCTATATCTCAGCAACCATAAGTCCTAGACCATGATGTATATATCATTGTGTAGGTCTTGGCCTGCCAAGTGTACATCAAAAGTCCATTTCGCGATTTGACATCTCAGGGCCAAAATATAAGAGTTTTTTTTACCTACCGTTTTGCTTATATTTTAAATATAAATAACAAAAGCTAATCAAAGGGGCGTAATCATTATTTATTTTTGTAACAGTTATTCAACATGACTTACTTCCCGTACTTTATATAAAACAACAATTGACGGAGTTTTCGGACGATTAAATGACTACAATTAAGAATGTTTCAATTATGAGTCCTATTTCAGTGACCACAAACCACTTGTAGTTAGATTTAAGAGAAAATAATTTTGTTTTCAAATATAAAGAAACGTCATTTTAATATCTTTTTCCAGATATATGCATTACACAATTGAATTTATAAACATTTCCAAAATTTACAAATATTTACTGAAAGATAACAAACGTACTGATACATAACATGAAAATGCGCTAACACACGTCCTCAGTCCAGTATGGAAGTCAGGCTTAGGCCAGTAGCTTATTTTATAAATCACCCCATCACCATGGATGAAAGGATCGGAACATACAAGAATACATGAATTAATACATACAACAATTTAACTTATAATTTATAAAGAATCGAGTGATGAGACAAACCAACAACATGATATGCAATGTTCATACATACACTCTAACGTCTATCAAACAAACACAATCATAATGTTAAGGTGATGGTCAGACAGATGAAACTAGGATATGAAACATGACAGTCACACACAAAGGTCCGACTGATACGTATAAAGGTAACTTTAAGTTGATGGTCAGACAGTCGAAAATATGATATGAAATGATGGTCCAAAGCAAAAAACACAAACACAATTAAAAGGTAAATGGTCAGAAATGTGTAACAATGATATGAGACAAGATGGTCATTCAAAAGAAAATGACCAAACTGACGTACACAAAGTTAAGTTTCAGCAAATGATCAGACAGATGAAAAAAAATGATACAAGACCTGATGGTCTCACACACACACACACACACACACACACGACTGACCAACTGACCTGAAAGCTATGGTTAATATTCCGAGTGCTACATTCTGCCACGCTGAGGTTGGAGATGTCAATCTCGTTAAATATGGCCGACTGGAAAAGAGAGAGAAAGAGAGAAAAGATAAGCAAAAATAAAACAGTTGCCGTGGTTACACATACAATCTCACAAAGTTTAACCTTGTGGCCGGTAGAACAATAATATAATATACAGGTCGGTGACTACACGCGAATGTTTCGTTAGTCATGGTGAGTACATATGTTGGTAGTCAGCAGTTGTTTTTTTGTTCTCTTTGTTTAGTCGTGAGTAGTTCCGTGAAACATAAGAGGAGGTGGGTGGGGGGGGGGGATCAAACATAACATACCTGAGGACTCCCACCCACCCACCTAGCTCTTAACGGTGAGAGAAAGTAGAAGGTAAGTTCTGGTCCAAATATTTCTCTTTCAATGGCACCAGGCCACGGGTATGTTTACGTGCACATGATGGCAAGGGGGAGGGGGAGGAAGGAGGTACAGTAACTGGGCCCTGGAATGACTGATTCTAAAATGAACCCCCCCCCCCCCGGACCAACTCCACAAACCTGAGAAACAATCTTCACTATTATACATCAATAGTACACCAATAGTACACCAGAATTAGACACAATGTACACCAATAGTACACCAGAATTAGACACAATGTACACCAATAGTACACCAGAATTAGACACAATGTACACCAATAGTACACCAGAATTAGACACAATGTACACTACTTCTCTTTGTTACTAGACGTTCTATTAACATCACCAGATGTACGCTGTTACACCAGCAGATGTACGCTGGTACACCAGATGTACGCTGTTACACCAGCAGATGTACGCTGTTACACCAGATGTACGCTGTTACACCAGCAGATGTACGCTGTTACACCAGATGTACGCTGTTACACCAGCAGATGTACGCTGTTACACCAGCAGATGTACGCTGGTAGGACCGTCTTCTATCACTCTAAGCAAATAGACTAGGACACTTTTAATCAACAGCCGGACAAATAAAAAAAAAACAACCTTTTACTGTAACTCTGATGGCTACATTTATCAGCTTTACAACTGGTTTATTTTATTTCAGGAACGTAGATATTGTAGCATTTCCAAAAATACTCATTCAGACCTGACCGATTTAATCCGGTATAAAAAAAAAATCGATTAAAATTAGTATAGAAATTGTTTATGTAAAATTCATTATGACGCCATTTGAGCAGACGTTACTGCTAAAAAATAAAATAATAGACCGTATACCGCAGCAGTACAAAAAACGGTGAGTCAGACTCGTGTACTTCTAGCATTACATTAAGGCCTCACCGTGAAGTGAGTCAGACTCGTGTACTTCTAGCATTACATTAAGGCCTCACCGTGAAGTGAGTCAGACTCGTGTACTTCTAGCATTACATTAAGGCCTCACCGTGAAGTGAGTCAGACTCGTGTACTTCTAGCATTACATTAAGGCCTCACCGTGAAGTGAGTCGCGGGTCAAAAGGATGTACGCAGACAGAACACGTGTATATATACATACCCCCCCTCACCCCCCACTTTCAGAGCCAAGATTGATGTATTGGTCAGTGGTGATGTATTTGGTCAAAGCCTACCAGTGATGAGCGGGTTGGGGGGGGGGTGTGATGGTGGTGTTGGTGGCAGCGGTCCAGGCAGGTATCGAGAGGCCTAAGGTCTTCCTACAACTGTGTTCGCCTTACACCCCCACCCTCCCCTCCCCGTAAATTTTAATGTGCGGAATGAAGCGAGCGCCACGACCTCAGATTCTCCTCCACACATGTAGCAGCCCCTATAGTCTAACCGTACGAGCCTAGGCCTTAGGATTGTATTCGACTCGCACCTATTTTTATTCCCTCCCCCCTTCCCTCCCCCCCCCCCCACTCTCTACCTCTCTCTCTCCCCTCTCGGTCTCTCCCACGAGCTCATTAAGAGAGCAAACAGCAAAAAGAACCAATGAAACACCGCTCGATAATGGCGTCGGCGCAAGAACTGATAAGTGCCATTGTCACCACTATCGATTGTTACGCCAATAAGTGGGTGAGGGGGAGGTGAGGGGAGGGAGGGAGGAAGGGGGGGGGAAAGAAGACACCGCTGTCGATTGTAAACAGGGCTGTTTACACTCATGGGGCGAAGGCGTAGAAAGAATGGTGGTGATGATGATGATGGAGCTGGTGGGATGCTTTCGTAATTGAGAATTTCTCAATCGGTTTCACGCACAAAATATTTCACGTGGAATTGACAAGTTTACACCTGTTCGATGTGGAGGAGATTTGGGGGGGGGGGGGGGAGGCACAGTTTTATAAAACAATTACGGGTTAAAAAGGAAAAAAAAAACAACTGAGCTAACATAGTTTGACACCCGCTTAGATCGGCCATGGACGGATGTTGTTTTATTACGTAAGTTTCACAAACTTCATAATGTAACAGACCTGCGACAGAGGGAAAACGGGAAGACAGGGGGACGGGGAGAGAGAGAGAGAGAAACCAATAAATAAGGAAGGAATGAAGACAAAAATGTAGCAAAGAAAGAAGGAAGACAGAAAAGAAAAAAAAAAGAAAGATTGAAAGAAGGGAATAAAAAAGAAAGAATGACAAAAAAAAAGGAAAGAAGAAGGAAGGCAAAAAGGTAGAAATAAAATAACAAGAGAGACAGAAAGAGGAAGGAGAAGTTTGTGCGAGATGGAGGTATAAATGTACAACAGGTCTTGTCAAATTTATAAATAGAACGAAATAGCAACAAAAGCAACCTAGGGCGCATTCTTTACAAGAAACATTGTTGTATATGTCAGTGTGACTGTGTGTGTATCAGTGTGACTGTGTGTGTGTCAGTGTGACTGTGTGTGTGTCAGTGTGACTGTGTGTGTCAGTGTGACTGTGTGTGTCAGTGTGACTGTGTGTGTATCAGTGTGATTGTGTGTGTATCAGTGTGATTGTGTGTGTGTATCAGTGTGATTGTGTGTGTGTGTCAGTGTGACTTTGTGTGTGTGTCAGTGTGACTTTGTGTGTGTGTCAGTGTGACTGTGTGTGTGTGTCAGTGTGACTGTGTGAGTGTGTCAGTGTGACTGTGTGTGTATCAGTGTGACTGTGTGTGTGTGTCAGTGTGACTTTGTGTGTGTGTCAGTGTGACTGTGTGTGTGTGTCAGTGTGACTTTGTGTGTGTGTCAGTGTGACTTTGTGTGTGTGTCAGTGTGACTGTGTGTGTGTGTCAGTGTGACTGTGTGTGTGTGTCAGTGTGTGTGTGTCAGTGTGACTGTGTGTGTATCAGTGTGACTGTGTGTGTGTGTCAGTGTGACTTTGTGTGTGTGTCAGTGTGACTGTGTGTGTGTGTCAGTGTGACTTTGTGTGTGTGTCAGTGTGACTGTGTGTGTGTGTCAGTGTGACTGTGTGTGTATCAGTGTGACTGTGTGTGTGTATCAGTGTGACTGTGTGTGTGTATCAGTGTGACTGTGTGTGTGTATCAGTGTGACTGTGTGTGTGTGTCAGTGTGACTTTGTGTGTGTGTCAGTGTGACTGTGTGTGTGTATCAGTGTGACTGTGTGTGTGTATCAGTGTGACTGTGTGTGTGTGTCAGTGTGACTTTGTGTGTGTGTCAGTGTGACTGTGTGTGTGTGTCAGTGTAACTATGTGTGTGTGTCAGGGTGACTGTGTGTGTATCAGTGTGACTGTGTGTGTATCAGTGTGACTGTGTGTGTCAGTGACTGTGTGTGTATCAGTGTGACTGTGTGTGTGTATCAGTGTGACTGTGTGTGTGTGTCAGTGTGACTTTGTGTGTGTGTCAGTGTGACTGTGTGTGTCAGTGTAACTATGTGTGTGTGTCAGTGTGACTGTGTGTGTATCAGTGTGACTGTGTGTGTCAGTGACTGTGTGTGTATCAGTGTGACTGTGTGAGTGTATCAGTGTGACTGTGTGTATGTGTCAGTGTGACTGTGTGTGTCAGTGTGACTGTGTGTGTATCAGTGTGACTGTGTGTGTCAGTGTGTGTGTCAGTGTGACTGTGTGTGTGTCAGTGTGACTGTGTGTGTCAGTGTGACTGTGTGTGTATCAGTGTGACTGTGTGTGTGTCAGTGTGACTGTGTGTGTGTTAGTGTGACTGTGTGTGTTTCAGTGTGACTGTGTGTGTGTCAGTGTGACTGTGTGTGTATCAGTGTGACTGTGTGTATGTCAGTGTTACTGTGTATGTTTCAGTGTGACTGTGTGTTATCAGTGTGACTGTATGTCATTGTGTCCTTGTGTCCGTGTGTCATTGCGCCCGTGTGTCATTGCGCCCGTGTGTCCTTGTGTCCGTGTGTCATTGTGTCCGTGTCATTGTGTCCCTCGTGTCATTGTGCCCGTGTGTCATTGTGTCCTTGTGTCATTGTGTCCCTCGTGTCATTGTGTCCCTCGTGTCATTGTGTCCGTGTGTCATTGTGTCCCTCGTGTCATTGTGTCCGTGTGTCATTGTGTCCCTCGTGTCACTGTGTCCATTTGTGGCATGTGTCCCTCGTGTCATTGTGTCCGTGTCATTTGTCCGTGTGTCATTGTGTCCCTCGTGTCATTGTAGTGTCCATCGGTCATTGTGTCCCCGTGTCATTAGTCCGTGTGTCATTGTGTCCGTGTGTCATTGTGTCCGTGTCATTGTATCCCTGTGTCATTGTGTCCGTGTGTTCACGTTTAATCTAAGTACCTGGCAGGTGTAATCCACTGTATTATGGTGCTGTTTGCTGTTTGTTTTAATTTTTTTTCTGAATCAATGCAAAGTGTGTGACACCTGATATACAACCGTGTATGTGCGCGCCTGCGTGTAGGAGGCAGGTCTGACACGGACCGGTCAGCGTTTGATAAATTCACCGCGGCTTAACGGAAAGGGATGGGGGGGGGGGAAGGAAACGTTGGTTATATCTCCTCGTCCATTGAAAGTCGCCACAAACACGAGATAAATAGATAAAAAGGAAATAATTTAATGTTTCTTGGGTGGCCCAGTGACGTTCGTTCCACCGACCGGTACCGGTCCGCGGCCCGGGGGTTGGGGACCACTAGGTCACAGTATCCGGGTTCCCCACCCCCTCCTTTCTGTGCGGTGTTCCTCTTTAGGAGTCAACATCCTGAAATCAAAACACACAAACAGACACACGCACACACACTCACTACTTATTGTTGTTCGTTTCATTTCAAGTCTACTTTGGTCTACCTGCATACCTGCTGTTGTTGTTGTTTAATTATAAGAAGGCCAAACACGCCCGCCCACCACCACCACCAACACCACCACCCAACTCCCCGCCCCCCTTGTGCTCAAGACTAAAACAACAGAACGACAGAAATTTTAACTGTGACCAACTTTCTCTATTCAGGCCACACTCGGTGTTTTTAATCACATCCACTTGGTCAGCGTAATGAACCACTTGACGGTATTCAATGTTTGGACCTGTTAGGTCAACTGTGTCCATCGTGAAGTTATAAAAATAAACAGGAATGTGGGAGAGGAATGTGATTGAGGTCAAGTGTATAAGGTCATTTCAAGTTTGTAAGGTCATTTCAAGTTTATAAGGTCATTTCAAGTTTATAAGGTCATTTCAAGTTTGTAAGTCACTTCAAGTTTGTAAAGTCATTTCAAGTTTATAAGATCATTTCAAGTCTGACCGGAGCAGTCGAAGGGTTACATCTTTGCCATTTCTATTCCATTACCACTCCCCTGAAGGTATAGGGACTCAACTACATCTCGCCAGTGGACACTGCACTGGACAGACTCGCCCTAGTTAAGCCAACGGACACTGCACTGGACAGACTCCCCCTAGTTAAGCCAACGGACACTGCACTGGACAGACTCCCCCTAGTTAAGCCAACGGACACTGCAGTGGACAGACTCCCCCTACCTAAGCCAAAGGATTCTGCACTGGACAGACTCCCCCCTAGCCAACGGACACTGCACTGGACAAACTCCCTCCCTAGTTGAGCCAACGGACACTGCACTGGACAGGCTCCCCGAAGTTGAGCCTTATATAAAAGGATTTAAATATGACAGAAAGAGAGCCGAAGTGTATTCTATAACTAACAGAAAGTTATAAATCACACACAATATGGACACAAAGCGTCGTACTTTGAAAAATAATATTCAATAAAATCACTGCACACATGGCACGTGGTTGAATCTGTACATAATGATGCTGTATTAGCCATGTATCTCTACCTTGTCCAGTTTACAGAGTAGTGTTAGTGACAAGCAAACTAAAGTGGCTTGTCTAGGGACTCACAACAATTGTGGGTTCCTTTGAGACCCTTTATTTTACTTTTAAGTAAACCAATTTAAAATTTATGATGGAAGGTAAATACAAGTTTTAAACAAAAAAACTTGTTTTTACTTATCTGGATGTTGCAACAATGTCTTTCCTCGTTAAGAGAAGTGCAAAGGTCATTCAATAGATGAAGGGGGAGGGAGGAGGGGGAGAACCGAAAAAAAAATTTATGCAAAGGGAGGTAATCGCGAAAAATTAAATCAAGTCAATATGTTGTACTCACCTTTCATTCTTTGCATAATACAGTCGCCTCTTTAAGTCGTAGTACCGTTTCTTCCACCTCTAAAACAAAAACAACAATAGAGTATTATAAAATGTTCACTTGATTATGTTAAACAAACACCACCAAACAATCAACAGAAGTGTACAAATCGGCAAATGTACAAATCAAGTAAAAAACGTAGTTAAACATCAAAAGGTAAGACAAAAACGATTTGTGAAAGAAAAAAATATATATCTATGTATGATAACGCAAGTATTTTCATCATCTAGAATACATGTTCGATTTGCTTCCTCTAAACTTAGATGCATTAAATACAGACTCATAGTATGCAACGTTGAGTTATATTTAGATGTTTACATGACCATTTATACCTTCGCTGTAGTGACAAGTAAGGTGATTTCTAAAATATGGCCAGACATTGTTGTATAATAACTTTCTTCATTGGCTTCTTAAATGTATCTAAAAAACTACTATATATCATTGGTCCATTCCATCTATCTGTCTAGTATCTACATTCTATTTGTATCTAACGATCCACCGATCCCACCTCCGATCCACTCAACTATTTGTCTGTCTATCTCTCTGTCATTCATTGATATATCTACTATCTAACGATCCACCCATCCACCTCCACCCACCTATCTATATCTACGGTATCACAAGACTGTCACAGTTTCTAATCAGCTAGTGTTCATCGCTCCAGACCAATCCTCTTACAGCCGTATCCTTATTTATTTATAACTTGAGGTATTTGTTAAAACGGGTTCCCATTTCACGGGTGAATAGCCCCCCCCTCTAACCCCATTGAATAAGCACACATCACACACAGCTCACGAGTGACATCACAACAGACCTGCACCTGCTGGCATCGGTGCTGAGATTAGTCACATGAGCACCACTGTCAGGTGGATATATATATATATATATATGACTCACACCAAGCGGTGCGCGCGAATACACACATAACAGTACCACATTCAAACTTCTACCACGAGACACAACGAGTCAAAGTTGTTTTTTTTTTGGTAAGAAGCCATACAACACAATATTATCACCAAATCATATTATATTTAGTTTTATCATTTTAGTTTCATAACGAGGAGTGTACATTTTTCAATTAAATTCAAACAGTGATGGGTCGGGGGTGGGGGGCATTACTTATCATGCTACTGCCAGCATTTTTTTGATTCTTTTACGGCAGCTGAAAAAAAAAAAAAATTAAATAAAGAGAAAAGCTCAAACACTCTCGACCCACATAAACTATAATACACCCTGTCCTAAGTATTTCAGGTAAAATGATACTGCTAAAGTGAGCATTTACTGATGAATTCAGAATGGAGTTACCAAGGTAATGCAGCTAAATGATTTCACCAAATAAATAGATAAAAGAGAATAATTGAAACATGAGTTAGATAGAATGTAAAGATGAGAGAAAGAAAAACAGAAGTTCTGAAAAAAAAAAGGAGAGAGACAGACAGAGTTAGACACTAAGGTGTATAGGAAATATAAATGAGCGAATACGTACATTAAATGACGTGGTTTGTTTAAACAGCATTCCATCCTTAAGACCTGTCTGTGGAGAGAATAGAACGTGGTTAGGATATACTGTATGGGGTCAGGTATGTTACTAGGCATTGGTTATAAACAAAACATTAAAACTTGTGTGCATTGACAAAGCAATCACAGAACATGTGTTACAAATGCAAACAGAATAAGGAAATAAATGCTGATTGGTTTAGTCATTTTGTAAGTATACAGCAACAGAAGCAAAAAGTTTGTGTCTGATCTTGTGTTTTAGATCAGCCCCCCCCCCAGCTACAAAATTTAGGGCCCAATGACCATTGAGCTCTAGTTAAACTAAGGGGCCTCAAAGGGCTATAACAGCGGGCTATAACAGCATCATCTGATGTTTATTTTCGATGATCTGTTTTAAAAAAAAATATAAATCCGGTCAATCAATATGCAAAGTTCCTATCTTTATAAAAATCTTGATTCTAGAATATCAACCATGAATGCTTGAGTGTTGTTTAAAAGTCTATCAAAATGCTTCTATGCGGAAACCGGTTAAAACATAAAATCAACAACAACAACAACAACAACAACCGCCCAACCCCCCACCCCCACGCCAAAGTAATTAGACGAATTTCCATATTTATTGGGAATCTGATTTTACTTCCAGCAATTAAAATTTTGATTAAATCAGATTCATCTTGATGAGCGTGATTGCATTTTTTCTTATTTCTGAGTTACCCCACCCCCCCCACCCCCGCTGGGATTTATATTAAATGTACTCTTAGCGGCCCCAACAATGTGTTTTCATTAATAGCTTCACTTTCACGAAATGATTCCATTCCGCCTTGACATGGGTTGTCTAACTTCAGGGCTTAAGTCCCCTTGCCTTGTTTATCTTTGTGTCATGACAAATGCATCCAATAACAACGTGTCGCTTGTGACAGTGACGTTTATCTTTCTTAACCCCTCAATTCCCACTCCCCCAGTGACATTGGTGTGAAGCATTTATAGTTTTAAACCAATTAACCTCACTTTCCATTGGCTAAAAAAAATCGTCCAATGAATGATGGTAGTACTTCCCTTGTTTCTCTAGAAGTGGAGTATTTAAAACAGCAGCAACAATCGTTCAGCTGTTCTATTATGATTGAAGATTGATGGATTGTTTACCAAGATTTTAAAAAAAAATGTAAAATGTTTTATACCAGAAAGTACACACAAATTAAATACCGGGGGGTGACCATCATTACCAGTGTATGGGGCTAAAGATAAAGCTGGAACTCAAGCAAAACATTTTCATTCGCTCAAGATTTCCATTTAAAAAGATATTGAATCATTTTAATGGCATTCTTACAACTACAACAAAACCAAAACAAAAAAAAAACACACAGACTATCTCCGTGTAATTTCAAAAAAAATTTGCTCTATAAATTATGTACAGGTGAGCGCGCTACGAACAAATGGCGCCGTGCATTGGTAAACAACAAAATCAATAAAAAAAAACCCACCTTTTCATACAACGCTCATTTCTTTTAAAGACATTAGTATATGTCACATGATTCATTTATGAAATACATCTTTTATATACAGAGAGCTAAGGGCATGAGGATATGCTGACAGACATATGGACAGACCAATCAGAAAGACCAAACAGGTAGATTGACAAATAACGAAATCATGGTATTCCGCTAGTTAGATGGAGACAAAAACCACTGCCTTCTAAGCCCTTCAAAACAAGTGCATGTCAGCAATATGCCCATCTATATAAAAACATTATCACCCATTTCACAAGGCGTCGTGAAATGTTTGTTGTACGTTTTTAGATCGTTTAAAACAAGCATCATTCAATGTCCTATCATTCAATGTCCTATCATTCAATGTCCTATCATTCAATGTCCTATCATTCAATGTCCTATCATTCAATGTCCTACATACAGTTTTAGTTTTATTTCAAAATGAAGGTTAAATTAATTGATCTATTTGTTTTATTTTGTCAAGCGGCGACGAATGGAGTGTTAATGAATATAGTACTAGTGAACGTAGTACTAGTGAACGTAGTAGTAGTGGATGTAGTGCTAGTGGATGTAGTGCTAGTGGATGTAGTGCTAGTGGATGTAGTGCTAGTGAATGTAGTGCTATTGGATGTAGTACTATTGGATGTAGTGCTAGTGAATGTAGTGCTATTGGATGTGGTGCTAGTGAATGAACTGCTATTGGATGTAGTGCTAGTGAATGTAGTGCTAGTGGATGTAGTGCTATTGGATGTAGTGCTAGTGAATGAAGTGCTATTGGATGTAGTGCTATTGGATGTAGTGCTATTGGATGTAATGCTAGCGAATGTAGTGCTATTGGATGTAGTGCTAGTGAATGTAGTGCTAGTGAATGCAGTGCTAGTGAATGAAGTGCTAGTGAATGTAGTGCTAGCGAATGTAGTGCTAGCGAATGTAGTGCTAGTGAATGTAGTGCTAGCGAATGTAGTGCTAGCGAATGTAGTGCTAGCGAATGTAGTGCTAGTGAATGTAGTGCTAGTGAATGTAGTGCTAGTGAATGTAGTGCTAGTGAATGTAGTGCTAGTGAATGTAGTGCTAGTGAATGTAGTGCTATTGGATGTAGTGCTAGTGAATGTAGTGCTAGTGAATGTAGTGCTAGTGAATGTAGAGCTAGTGAATGTAGTGCTAGTGAATGTAGTGCTAGTGAATGTAGTGCTAGTGAATGTAGTGCTAGTGAATGTAGTGCTAGTGAATGTAGTGCTAATGAATGTAGTACTAGTGAATGTTTTCTTCCACAACATACAACATTGAACAATAACAAACGTATCGGTGTGTTTACACATTTCTTTGCATCCTGCCATAAATAAACATCCCCCCCCCCCATTTTCAGAATGAGAGTGTTAGGAATGGGTTCGGTTCACACCAAGGAAATACACTAAAGTCTAAAAACAACCCGTCATTAAGCACACGTGTAAAGAAACATGTATTCAGACACATGTGGTTCTGAATCAAAGGAATTGCTGACAGTTATTTATTTCTCTATATCTGCTGTCAATGAAAGGGTAGACAATACAAGAAATATATAATTAAACAGCAGTTGCCACCCTTGCTTGTTTACAAACAGGTACAGGAAGGTAGTCTTAAACGTCAAAGAAATATTACTGCCAACTTTAAAACAAAAAAAAAAACCTTTTTTCTGTATTTTGTCAGTTTAGTGTCTTATGTTTATCTGTCTGTAGTTGAATGGTGTATTTAATGTGATGGTAACGTCTCTATGTGTTGTCTGTGTTGTATGTATTGTATGTAGGATGTTGTCAGTGCTGTACGTAGCATGTTGTCTGTGTTGTATGTAGCATGTTGTCTGTGTTGTATGTAGGATGTTGTCTGTGTTGTACGTAGCATGTTGTCTGTGTTGTACGTAGCATGTTGTCTGTGTTGTACGTAGGATGTTGTCTGTGTTGTACGTAGCATGTTGTTGTCTGTGTTGTACGTAGGATGTTGTCTGTGTTGTACGTAGCATGTTGTCTGTGTTGTATGTAGCATGTTGTCTGTGTTGTACGTAGAATGTTGTCAGTGTTGTACGTAGCATGTTGTCTGTGTTGTACGTAGCATGTTGTCTGTGTTGTACGTAGGATGTTGTCTGTGTTGTACGTAGCATGTTGTCTGTGTTGTATGTAGCATGTTGTCTGCGTTGTCTGTGTTGTACGTAGCATGTTGTCTGTGTTGTATGTAGCATGTTGTCTGCGTTGTCTGTGTTGTACGTAGCATGTTGTCAGTGTTGTACGTAGCATGTTGTCTGTGTTGTACGTAGCATGTTGTCAGTGTTGTACGTAGCATGTTGTCTGTGTTGTCTGTGTTGTACGTAGCATGTTGTCTGTGTTGTACGTAGCATGTTGTCTGTGTTGTACGTAGGATGTTGTCAGTGTTGTGCGTAGCATGTTGTCTGTGTTGTACGTAGCATGTTGTCAGTGTTGTATGTAGCATGTTGTCTGTATTGTCTGTGTTGTACGTAGCATGTTGTCTGTGTTGTACGTAGCATGTTGTCTGTGTTGTACGTAGCATGTTGTCTGTGATATATGTAGGATGTTCTCTATGTGGTGATGCTATGATTGACATGTGTAATGTGTGACCATACGAGGGAATGACATTGATAACTTTAGTTAAAAGACGTTAATTCTGTTCCATTATTACCTGTCGTCAATACAAACAAAAATAAATCTCGATTCCAAACACGTATCAGATTCAATAACTGACGATTCGCCCTAACCGAAGCCTGCCTCGTTATCCAAATTTTGAGATTTTTCTATTGCTTTAAAAAAAAAAAACTTGTCGTAAACCTAGTACTGAATAAAAACATTCGAATGAACATAATCATAGTTTTTTTTTTAGATTACAAGCAAACGAATTCATGGGAAAAGTAGTAGGGGAAAGGGGGGGGGAGGAGGGAGGGCTGTGATTGATTGGGAAAGGGAGACAAAAAGCGAGGGAAATCAAAAAGAGCCGAGGTGCAGAAGATAAAAAAAAATTGTATGAACGCTCGTGACGAGGGCATTAATAATTTCACTGCCGCCGTCTGCTAAGGATTTGCACGAGAATAATCGAAATGCCACTTTTTAATGACAAGCACGACTGAAGGTCACGATCACATTTGAAACAATGCCACTTTATTTTTTTTTTTATTTTTTATAGGAATCAGTCAGCAATGTTGTTGTTGTTTTTTGGTTTATCAATACAAAATGTCTCTAGACGGTTCAATCACGATTCTATTTTCGTATATACACAGGCTCAAACAGCTCGGCGCGGAAGATGGACTGATCAAAAAACAAAAAAGAAAAAAAAAAAATCTACCAGCTTCAAACCTTGTCCAATTCTCCGGTGGATTCGGGCGCATGACGTGCGCTCTATATTAGGACGGTTGCTAAATTTAGAAGTTTCTCTTTCGAAAATATTTTTTTTTTGAAAAGTAAATATTTCTGTTGTCTGTTCTGACTTCTGTGAAAATATGTAAACCAGCTTTATACAGATAATATCACTTTCATGTAGGAGACTGAAATAGCAACCGTCGATAATGATAAACACAACGCGGTTCGTGCGAATTCGCTCTACTGAATGTCATTTCCCCCAGGATGCATGGGCATATGCCCCCCCTACATTTTGAAAAAAATGTCATATAAGAGGGGGGCATTTGCTCCCCCCCCCCCCTTACATTTAAAAAAATGTCATAAAGTTGTTATTTGCCCCCCCCCCTTCCTGGAAAACTTTTGCACCTCCCCCTGGAAAAATTCCTAGCGACGCCCATGCCAGGATACATTATGAAATCTTTTTTTTTTCAGCTTGCACTTTTCCCGGTGATGACCATCTATTTAAAATTATTTCACCAAAGAGTGTCCATTGTTGTGTAGACATTATTTCAACGAGAGCTGGTAAATTATGCAAGACGAGCAGACGGCGAGGCTGCAATCAATAAGCGCTCAGCTAAAAAAAAAAGTGTTGACGTACAATTTGAGTTGTGCTTTCCGTACTCTGTACGTTCAAACTGGGTACAGAATGTAAAATGTTCAAAATCAAAAGCAGTGGTTCTCAAAAGGGAAAAGGGTCTCCAAAAACATTTGCATTAATCGAGATAATATACAATTAGTTTTCGTTTTTGGTTGTTTTTTTCATTCTTTTACCACCCTGTATTTCCCCATGTATAAGCCACCCCTTTTTTCCAAAAAATTTTAAAGCCCAAAAAAGACAGTGATGATGAGTGTATGAGTGATTATTATGAATCTTGAATTTTGTTTCTTTGTAAATTTTCTTTCTTTATAACTTGTTTCTCTAATAAAAATTTTTTTTTTTAAAACTTCACAGTCCAAAAATTAGGGGGGGGGGGGTTACAAAGGGGGTGCTTATACATGGGGAAATATGGTATTTTTTATGGGTGGGTCACGAAATGTAAGAGTTTGAGAACTATTGTACACACGGTGCTCCATTTCTCGATCGGAGAGGGGGGGGGGAGCGCTTTATGTGAGCGAGTGGGACCGAGTAGTAGATCCTGATTTCAGCGAGTGAACGGAAGTTGTGGCTAAAAACTGTAAACATGCACACACACATCCACAGACCTGGTCCGTCGAGAGGGAGCGAGGGATGGGGGGGGAGTGACCAGATAACTTGTCAGAGTAACGACACTACTATTGTTGTGCTCAAATGTTCATACAGTTGCGTGGTGCCCTGTGTCGCAAGTGTGGAAAACATGGAGAACTAAGTTACATTTTGAAACAATGATAGTATTTAGATAATGATAGTATTTGGACAATGATAGTATTTATACAATGATAGTGTTTAGACAATGATAGTATTTGGACAATGATAGTGTTTAGACAATTATTGTATTTAGACAATGATAGTATTTAGACAATGATAGTATTTGGACAATGATAGTGTTGGACAATGATAGTGTTTAGACAATGATAGTATTTAGATAATGATAACATTTAGACAATGATAGTATTTAGACAATGATAGTATTTGGACAATGATAGTGTTTAGAACGCAAAGGATCACCGAACCATCACGGATGTGGCTATGGAGATGATTGGAACCTATTCGGGGAACGCTATACTGGCCTATACTGATGCCTCTGTATCCAGTAGAGACGGCCGGACAAGCGCCTCGTTTGGGGTCCACATCACTCTCCCACAAACTGGCTTTGTGAAAGACCATGCTGGCCTATGTGGGTCGATCTGTGCTTACGAGGCAGAGATGACAGCCATTACTGAGGCAGTGGACCACACATAGGGAGTTAATCGGTGAGGGTACTTTGCCTGCTCTGGACATTGTCATTCTCACTGACGCGCTTCGTTCTCCACCTAAGCTGCAAAAGGGACAGCAGAATGGTCGCTTCTGCTGGAGAGCCATACTAATGGCATTACAGGGTCTTGTGTCCCAACATCACGTGCATGTGACCCTTCAATGGGTTCCCGGGCATGCGGACGTGCCCGGAAATGAAAGGGCAGACGGCATTGCCAAGGCAATAGTCCAGTCGACAGATCCCCAAGTGCTGCCCGTGAGTGCAAGAAAGAGCTCATTTCGAGTGCGGAGCACGTGTTCCTTGATCCCCCTCCTTTGGTTAATCGAAGTGGTTCTCAGGGTGGGCTCATGGGGTGAACGGAGTTAACGTCCGAAAGTTTCTAGAGCGGCCGCCCAAAACCTGACCCGTGGGGTGGAAGCTTAGGCGTGTCCGGAGACCCGAGCGCCAATTGCCCAGTCTCTGAACTGGGCACTGTCCCTATTGGCGCGTACTTTGGGAGGTTGAGGCTGAAATGTCGACACCCTTTGCCAGACACTGCGGGGAAGTGGAGGAAACCGTAGATCATTTCCTTCCAGGAGTGCCCCGGACTGGCGGACCACAGAATTGGATCTAGTCCGGAAGCTTTGCTGGCCATCGGGCTCTATGGCAGTCTCCAGATGTTGAGAGACACAGCAGATCTCGCATCTCACGGGCTCCTAGAGACTCGTCTCAGCCCGCAGATAAAACTGAGAGAGTTCAGAGAGAGGAGAGAGTGTTTAGACAATGTATAGTATTTAGACAATGAGCAGTATTTGGACAATGATCAATGTTTTCTAGACAATGATAGTATTTAGACAATGATAGTATTTAGACAATGATAGTATTTATACAATGATAGTATTTAGATGATAGTATTTAGACAATGATAGTATTTAGACAGTGATAGTATTTAGATAATGATAGTATTTAGATAATGATAGTATTTAGAAATTTGTTACGACCGCCATATCCCATAACAAACAAAATTCTTTCGCGGGTAAACAGGGACTGCGGAGCGCTCGACTCTCGCCCTGAGAGTCCTGGGTTCGATCCTTAGTGAAAGCCAAGTCCAATTTTTTCAACGTCCTGGTGAAAGACGATAAAATGTCCCACAAGCCAACCCTGCTTTATTTAAATGGCCATCTGACTTTATATTGGGCCATTTAGGGCTATGGAAAACTTACAAAGCAGAAATTAATAGCACGACGATAATACCATGGAATAACAATATTATCCTCGCCCCCCCCCCCCCCAAAAAAAAAACAACAACAATCAAATCAATATAAACGCAGCTTACCCATCAACAACATAATGTCACAGAGCAATGAGCACTGTGTTACGGAACATAACCCGTTCCATGTAAAGCGTGTTATTCTTTTCGTTTCCAATCTCTTACAGTTCACCCATGCATCCATTATTAACGTCATCTGTTGTTGGTATGCTGGCTGATGAATGACATCAGAGAATTAAAAAAAGATAAAACTTGAATCAGATTTATAATTTTTCAATATTTCTCCAATTTCCTTTGTCGCTTCCCGTCTGTATTCCTTCTGCTCTTTTTCTGTCAGTCCGACCCACACACACACACACACACATACACTTTCAAGCTTCTCTTAAGTTTTTTTTTTTGCTTCCTTCTTCCTGCGTAATTTCCTCATTTCCCCCTCTCCTCTCTTTCTCTCTCTCTCTCTCTCTCTCTCTATCAAACAGAAACACACACACACACACACCATATGCTGACGCTGTGTCGGTGACTCCAGTAGTGCTTCCATTTGGCTTATATCTATGCCTGCGCT
>JAGDYQ010000022.1:3421698-3456698 GCA_021962125.1 Bulinus truncatus
AATTAAAAATAGGGGGAACTTTTTTCAATTTAAAAAAAAATTAATGTTGCTACTGTCATCTATACATATAATTGTTCCTCGAATGTGAGGGGTTTCAGTTTCGTTACGAAAAATAATGAAAATAGTTATCACCCTAATATATATATATATATATATATATATATATATATATATATGAGATGGGACACACGGCTTATGACGCTGTGGCTGTATACTGGTTGAGTACTGTTGTAATGTTTGTGACACTAAGTAAGAGAAAGGGGTAAAGAGAGAGTGAGAGTGAGCGAGAAAAGGAGTGAGAGAGAGAAGGTGAGAGAGAGAGAGAGAATAAGAGATAGTTAGTGAAAGTGAGTGAGAAAAGGTGAGAGAGAGAGAGAGAGAGAGAATGAGAGAGAGAGAGAGAGAGAGAGAGAGAGCGATAGTGAGTGAGAGAGCGAAAGAAGCAGTTAAGAGAATGGTTTGTTGTGGTGATAACAAGTAAATGAACTAATGTAAGTGTACTCTAGAGATGTTAACAAACAGAATTACTTTGTGATCGAGTTCATTCAGTACCCATTTACGTACAAGCGGTGTTGGATATATTGTATGCATGTATGTGTATTTGTGTGTTTGTTTGTTTGTATGTATGTATGTGTGTGTGTGAGTGTGGGGTAGGATTGGAGTATAAAGAAAGGTGATATTCTAGTTGACCCGCTGTACTCTATCTCTCTCTCTCTCTCTCTCTCTCTCTCTCTCTCTCACACACACTCTCTCACACACACACACACACACACACATTAGTCTACACTAAGACGTCTGTTTCTTTTGTGTTTTCTTTCCTTCAATCTGAGAGAAAGGTAAAGTTATTCTTTTTTCCCAATGCCATTGTCATCAATAACCACTCGATTAGACTTATTGGCGATTTCCATTCACGTGTGTGAACTTATATATTCAACTCGTTAAGTCTCTAATGATGCGATCGATTTATAGTGTTAGTACACACGAGTGCAGTGCAAGTCCTCCGCCGTGCCTCCACAGACATTGCACACACGGCAACAGTGGAGAGATGAAAGCATGGATGGCGCCCCGAGAGAATGTTTGCCAGTACGCAAAAGCTATCACGCGCTTTTTAAGATAAAAAGATATTGCTTTTGGTGCGCATGTTTAGTAGCAAATTAATTAATTTTCCTTTTTTTTCGCGCAACATAATGGTTTAAAGATTTACTAAAATAAACATGTGCGCGCTCTTTTGTAAAGTGGCCGCGCATAGCGAGTGGTGCGCGCGCTCGCACGCGCGTAGCTTAAGAGTGAGCGCTGGTCGAGTTTCAACACTACTGTTGTTTACTCGGCATGACTTATGTTAACAGATTGACACGTTTTTAGTAAATTAATGTGTGCGGCTTAATATCGTCTGCTTCCTGTGTTTTTTTTTTTTATTTTCCTCCTTCGAGAGTCTGGTTCTCCCATATAAAACGAGTGAGGCTACAAACGTGCATATTTACAAACACTGTGGCGGGAGGGAGGGGGGAGGAGGAGCATATTTAAAGTCTCGCCCCTCGTAGCGCCTATCTCTGGAATCTCACACCAGATGTCATAAGTCGCTGCACTATCTGGTCTTTAACTCTGGCAGTTTGACCCTTCCCATCCTCCTCCTCTATGTGATAAGTGTGTCCGGTTATTTTTATATATTTTTTTTGTAATGTTTTGTTGTGTAAACATTATCTCTGTCAAGTTCACAACAATCTGGATAGGGCACTGCACAATCTGGATCCCTCACCGCCTTGTGTAGGAAGCGCAAGCAAAACTTTGCTTTTTTTTTTTCAACTATCTTCTTGGGTTTTATTTTTTTAAATGTGATTTTTTTGCGTACACATCAACTGTCAGGTTCGTAACAATTTGGATACCGCACTGCCTGGCATATGGTGCACCAACAAAGTCTGTTTACTTTTTGTTCTTATGTGTATTCTGGTGTTTTTTTCTTTCAATGCTTTTTTTTTTTTTAATGAGGCGGAGTTTTTTTCGGACGATTCACTTCAGGATTTGTGAAAAAAAAAAAAATTCGTTTACGCCGGGTTGAGAATTTTGTTGATGCTTAACCTTGTGGTAAATTGAGTTTTATTCCCTCGAAGACTGAAATGTTTCGATAACATTCTTCGTTCTTGGTTTAAGACTGTTGGTGAGTGTGAGTGTGTGTGTGTGTGTGAGTGTGTGTGTGTGTGTGAGTGTGTGACCTATAGATTGTTGTGCTGCATCGTTTGAACTTAGATTTAAAATATTTTGTACTCATATAAAAGTATCGAGTGGTCTAGTTGTCGTGTTTCTGAAGGAACGCGGCCTTGAAGTCCAGTATTGTAGGGGGAATGCCTACCTCACGTAGGTGAGTAGATGTAACGTTTCTACTCAGAAACTAAGTACACGTATCAATGACGAGAAACTGAAATCGATTGATTCCATTTTTTTTTAAATGCTGATTTATTTATTTTTTTTTGAGTCTTTAAGTGTCAAAAAGATTAGAACATTTTGGCTTTGCCTCTGACTTGCCATTGATGATTTGAGTTCGTGATCTCGATTAGCGAGTTATAATTTTGAGTTCGAATCTCTTGAGGCTATTTTACTTCTGCAATGGTCTTGGGCTCCTGAGGGACTGGGGGGGGGGATTCTCTTAAATTTGTTTGTTCTGGTGAATGCTGATGATGTTGAACGATCGATAGAATAGCCGATCGCGTTTAACTACTTTAATAGTCACCAGTCTCTAAAGGATAAGATGTTGGAACAGTTTTTTTTTTATTTTTTTACAATAAGGACATTTGTGCCTCGAGTCGATGGATGGAGGACTCGAATCCGTATCTCGCATGAGCTTCGATACGGGTTGAATGACGCCAGAACCACCCGAGTCACGCCCTTTTAGCGTTAGCGGTGACCGATCTGGTATGAGATTAATAGAGGTCATCTTGTCCATGCATAGCTGACGCACGCATGATATGACCGGACCACTCTGAAATATAATAAGGTCGAATTCGGAGCTACATGGTAGATTTGTATCATCTTGACATCGCCGAGTGCCTGCGATCAATATGATATCACTTGTCTATATATATATATATATATATATATATATATATATATAATATACAAGGCCGTAGCCAGAATTTTTTTTTTGGGGGGGGGGGGGGTTGCGGAGAGTTTTATATAAGAAAAATTTGGAACGCAATGATAAAGAAGTATATTTTATAATAGAATTTAATTTTTAGCTACGGCCTTGTATATATACAGTCGATTCCGCTTAATTGGGACACATCGGGACCGAGGCTTTTTGTCCCAATTAAGCGGCTGTCCCAATTAAAAATACACATTTACTATTGGCTTCTTGGTTTGGTTTCTTTGAGATTTGTCCCAAATAAGCGGCTGTCCCAATTAAACGGTGTCCCAATTAAGCGGAATCCACTGTATATATATATATATATATATATATATATATATATATATATATATATATATATATATATATCATGCGAGCGAGATAATAACCAGGTCGCTATTCACTCCACTTATAACTTCCCACCTGAGTTTCCTGTTCATGAATCCTGACATAAGTGTTGATTTATTCGAATGCCTTAATTGTTATTTTTGTGTAAAGAACAAAAAAACGTATGTTTGAGTGTTATGTTTTAAAATGTTAGGCTTTCACATTGTGTTAATACTTAGTGAAGATTGTGATTGTTATTTCTTTAACCCATGCCAGCGTTAGTGTTTGTGTGTGTGTGTGGGGGGGGGGGAAACCCGACGTGAGCAGGTCAAAGTAAAAACTTCACAAACAACGACAACAACAACGACGTCATTTTATCTTCAAAGGAAAGAAGAGACAACACAACAAAATGCGGCAGATGGTCACAGCGTTATATACGATCTTTCACATTATATAGACCATCAAAGAAAAAAAACTGAAATAGTCTAAAGTGATAATAGTGAATAGTGCAGGCAGCGTTTCTGTAGAGGAAGAGTGCAGGACGTGTGTGTGTTTGTGTGTGTATGTGTGGTTAATAGTACACATTTAATTGTAAACCAAGTCTTCGCCATCACAGAAACAAACAAATTCATACTGGAGCAAACTTGTAGCCCTACGCATGGATGGTGCACGACCTCTACACTTCTAAATAGGTCAAAGGCGCCCGTGGGCGGAGCGAAGTCGGCTGTGGCCCCGGGGCGCACAAGACATTGGGCGTTAAAAATAAAGAGAGACGTAAAAAGGGGTATAAAGTTGGGTTTTAGCGAGGTTAAATTTGGACGTCTATTCTATACATCAATTTGGACGTCTATTCAATTTGGATGTCTATTATATACATCAATTTAGACGTCTATTCTATACATCAATTTGGACGTCTATTCTATACATCAATTTGGACGTCTATTCTTTACATCAATTTGGACGTCTATTCTATACATCAATTTGGATGTCTATTCAATTTGGATGTCTATTCTATACATCAATTTGGACGTCTATTCTGTACATCAATTTGGACGTCTATTCTATACATCAATTTGGACGTCTATTCTATACATCAATTTGGACGTCTATTCTATACATCAATTTGGACGTCTATTCTATACATCAATTTGGACGTCTATTCTATACATCAATTTGGATGTCTATTCAATTTGGATGTCTATTCTATACATCAATTTGGACGTCTATTCTGTACATCAATTTGGATGTCTATTCTGTACATCAATTTGGACGTCTATTCTATACATCAATTTGGATGTCTATTCTGTACATCAATTTGGACGTCTATTCTATACATCAATTTGGATGTCTATTCTGTACATCAATTTGGATGTCTATTCTATACATCAATTTGGACGTCTATTCTGTACATCAATTTGGACGTCTATTCTATATATCAATTTGGACGTCTATTCTGCACATCAATTGGAATGTCCATTGTGTACTTCAATTGGAATGTCCATTTTGTACATCAGTTGGAATGTGCATTCTGTACATCAATTGGAATGTCCATTTGGTACATCAGTTGGAATGTCCATTCTATCTTGCTTTTTGACGGTGGAAGAATTCTCATTTGTATTATTTTCCAACGTCCTTGATGTCTCAAGGTAAACCCAACGTCACTAGAAGTGTAGTTATACAGTGCAGTGTGATACACCTACATGACCTAGCGATGACCTCTCTGGTAAACCTTGTTGATTTCCTGGTTATCTTAAAGACCGGGACATTAGGGGGGGGTGAGAGAAGGATGGGGAGGGGATTGGGGGAAGGGGGGCGTGTGCCTTACAGAGCCAACCGTCTGGCAATCAAAACACTCATTCACACACTCACACAACACACACACACACACACTGTATCTATCTACAGGTGGGAGGTTGTGTATCAATTATTATGTGTGTTTTTTGTTTAGTTTTGTTTTTCAAGATTGATGAACTGCTGAAGATTTTAATCAGAAAAAAAAAAAGGAAAAGAGGGGGGGTAAAAAACCCCAGAAAGGGTTAGGCTGGTGGGGGGGGGGGAATTCAGCCAATCAGGTGGTTAGGAAGCTGTTTTTTTTTTTCTATCGTCTGTTTGAAAAATTCCCGAATCCTGTTTATTATTGTATACGCTATTCATTCCGTGTGGATTCAGTGTGTGGATCTAATGAGGAGGGATGAAGTTCGGTTATTCTGTTGGCTGTTAGTGTTACTCTCGTACTGCTAGATGGTCATTTTTTTATGTTTGTTGGTTTGTTTGTGTTCCTAAAATATACGTAGGTACACACCTGCTTCAGTTTCATGGAACACCGCGATGTTTTACTGCTTGGTTTCTTTTTTCTTTCTTTCTTTCTTTCTTTCTTTCTTTCTTTCTTTCTTTCTTTCTTTCTTTCTTTCTTTCTTCATCTGCTGCTGCTGTGGTTATTATTACCTTTGATAATTTCGTGGGGCAGCCGCTTGTATTTGTCTCGTGCTTCCACCGTCGTCATGGTGATGTGTCCCCCCACATCTGGCCATCACAGCCGCCGCCCCACCCAGTCACCTAAGATGGGACTTGCGCTTTCAACAGTGCACAAAAAAATATAGCTACTCGCGTTACTCCCTCCCTCGTGGTAGCGCCTGCGCCAATGACTCCCAGAGCATTAGCACCAGGCACCCATATGTACAGTCGATTCCGCTTAATTGGGACACATCGGGACCGAGGCTTTTTGTCCCGATTAAGCGGCTGTCCCAATTAAACATACAAATTTACTATTCGCTTCTTGTTTTGGTTTCTTTGAGATTTGTCCCAAATAAGCGGCTGTCCCAATTAAGCGGTGTCCCGACTAAGCGGAATCTACTGTATATACTTCTCGCTAAATTAGATGTATATGTTTACCAGTAAATAAGTCATACCTACAGCAATGGCCGGCCTTACGAATTGCGGGGCCCAATTTAACGGATGCTTGCGAGGCTCCTCTTATAATTTTTTTTTTTTTTTTTACATTAACAACTATTAGTATTAATGCTGAATGTATGTGTATATATATATATATATATATATATATATATATATATATTAATAAACTAGTTGACTCGCTGTACTCTCTCTCTCTCTCTCTCTCTCTCTCTCTCTCATTAGTCTACACTACTCTACACTAAGCCGTCTATTTCTATTGTCTGTTTTTTCTTTCCTTCAATCTGAGAGAGTGTGAAGTTATTGCCCCCTCACCCCCCCCAGCCCCACCCCCAAATGCCATTGTCATCAATAACCACTCGGTTAGACTTATTTGGCGATTTCCATTTACGTCTGTGAACTTTATATTCAGCTCGTTAAGTCCTTAATGATGCGATCGATTTATAGTGTTCGTACACACGAGTACAGTGCAAGTCCTCCGCCGTGCCTCCACAGACATTGCACACACACACACACAGAGAGAGAGAGACAGACAGACAGAGAGAGAGAGAGAGAGAGAGAGAGAGAGAGAGAGAGGTTGCTAATTCAGACCGTCTTAGACATCATGATCCACAGAAGTGTTCAGATAATCCAGCTTATCTAACACTGAGCATCTTGCCTCTTTAATCAGTTCCTAGTTCGCCATTTCCATCACATTTACATCACAGAGTTTAAGGGAAAAAAAAAATTCTGTTTGTTTGATAGTTTTTTTTTTGCCTCACATTGTCATTTTTTATTACCTCATCATCAGGTGTGAAGATATCGGTGGGTGGGTGGGGTGGGGGGGGGCGCTTCAGTAGAGGAGGTAGCGAGTGGCGCTTCTTTAATTAACTGTCTGACGGAAAGCTCGGGTTATCTTTAGTTGCTTTTTTTTTTATTATTTAATCCAGTTACTCACCGTAGCAGCCTGTGGTGATGAAAGGTTGACTTGACCTGAGCTAATCCGTCTCTCGATACCCACCTTAGTCCAACCCTCCCCAACACCCCCGCCCTTTCTGAGTTTTTTTTTTTTAACTAACTGAAGTCATTTTACAAGGTGAGTACTAACGTGTAGGTAACTGTTGTTTCAACAGCTCTGAGTTATAAAGTTTTTCTCAATTTTTATTTTTCACACCATTCATTTCATAACCGGGAACTTCCTATGTCTGTGTACGCACCACTGCGAACCTACCGCGACGCACTATTAATTCTAAAAAAAAACCTGTTGAGATTCGAATTCGTCCCTTTGTGCCATTAGATCCCAACGCCCCTAGTCACATGTGAGGTTATCATCCTCCAGATACATTAAATCCGCTGTTCTCAACCCGGTGGTACGCAACGACATATACACACGCGCACGCACACGCGCACGCACACGCGCACGCACACGCGCACGCACACACACACACACACACAGAGTTTATTTGTATGTCTTGTTAAAGACATATTTTTTGAAGAGCTTACCTGTGAAGGGGTACCGGCGGACATAACTTCGAAACCCTTTGGGGTACAGTCTCAAAACGAATATTGATAACCGCGGCATTCGATAACTATAACTAACACGAAAAACACACACACACACACATTTCTTTTTTTTTTTAATAATCGTCATCATACCACTTAACGGGTGTGGTCGTTGGGGAGAACGAATGGGGACAACATCAACAGACATATTTCTCTCCATTGTTGCCCATCCTGAGTGGCTGTTTTTTATAGAATCATTCATTGGTGTGTGCGTGTGTGTGTGTGCGTGTGTGTGTGTGTGTGCGTGTGTGTGCGTGTGTGTGTGCGTGTGTGTGTGTGTGCGTGCGTGTGAAGTCCCTTGTAAGGATGAGATGAAATCTCTTATAAACCACTCAACGGAAAAGGTTTTTTATGGTGCCCATTCTTTCATCCCCACCGTAGACGATAGTGCAATGGCCATGGAGGCACCACGGGTGAGATAGCGGGGACTTTAAGTCATGACCAGAAATATCCATTGGTCCTCACGGGAGATGCGAACCAGGTACCTTCAGGTCAACAGTCGAGCGCTTTACCGCACGACCATCCCTCCCGTTCCCCCCCCCCCCCCCACATCATTCATTGGTAGCCCTGTCCATTCTTGTATACTGTCAAACCAACATTTCCGCTACCCCCCCCCCGGGACGTCCTCCTGCAACTGTTCCTTGAAGAATGTTTTTTTTTTATAAATAGTCTCATTGGTTGGTTTAGTTGGTTGACGACGTGTCAGTTTCTGTTGTTGTTGTATTTTGCCCCCCCCCCCCCCCCACCTTCCTTACCCCATACCATTTCAATAATAATAATAACAATACAAACACAAACAGAATGGCGATTTAGGTCTGTTGATACCTCGAGAGCAGCAGTAAATATAAGGCCCCGTAAAAAAAAAAAATAATAGGAACATAAACAAATCAAAATAAATTAGAGTTTTGTGCGGGCCTTTCAGAACCCGGACTAGCTGTTTGAATAAATTCCCGCGTTTATTAAAGTTAACCGAATTACGTGTGATGCCAGACTTAAAGAGATTCTCTGACTGATTCAGGATTGATAAGGAAAAAAATCAAATCAATCAGTCAGTCGATCTGATATATGCTTGTGACATGATAACTTGATGTTATTTTCGGTTGTATTTACTTGACCTTTCGACCTCTTCCCTGGGTGGCAATTTAAAAATAAACAGCTTTGTGAATCTCCGGCTATCTTGAAATTATCAAAGCTGTGGAAGGCGTTGATCCTGTGCTGTTAAAATTGCAGCCTGCAGAATGCGTTTCTAAGTGTGATTTCTTGAACTGTAATCCTAAATTCTCATTGCGTTTGTGGAAGTGTAACACTGTGTTCTTATTCTAATGTGATTTAAATGTAATACTCTGTTCTATTTATAGTAGCTAGACCGAGTACACAAATATAACGTGACCATATCTTGGCCAAGATAAATAATTTGATTATTATTATTATTATAATTTTTTTTGTTTTGTTTCTTCCTGGACGTTTCCTTAAGAGCGTTGTTGCCTGTTTTGTTTCGGAATACAGCTATAATACAACTTTTTCATTTGATGGCCAATTACTCATTAAAATATTTCAACAAATGTAAACTAGTTCCTCGCCAAATGTTTGTGTAGAAAGGCCGAGCCCTTCGAGTTATTATTATAATGTGTTTACCTTTGTTCATTAGGATGTGTTTACTTTTGTTCCGTTATATGTTATTCTTTAAATGACTCATTCACCCGCTGGAAGTGAAACCATTCGAAAAAAGCGTGTGTGTGTGTGTGTGTGTTTTTTTTTTATCTAATTGGGAAGTAACTTTATTATTTGTGTGAAACACATTTTCCTCGATGGAACTTGAAAGCAACTTCGGAGACTGGATGGACCAGTTGACCGGTTCTGATTTTCTGAAACAGTTTTGGAAATATTTAGCCATGGTGAGAACAATTTTATTTTTAACTTACGGTCATTTTTTTTTAAATAAAAATTTCACTTTTTCTTGTGTGTACAGTAAATTGGTATTTAGTACCTCTCTGGGTAATCATCAGACCGGATCACTAGGTGGTTCCGATAATTTTCGCGATTGGGTCATAAGTTGAATGATCTGTTACAATACAGACAAAACGAGATTCGCGTATAGGTGAAAATCATTCTATTATATGAATCAAACCCACATCTACCTGTGAGTGCAGTCAGAGTTTGACAACTACCTGTGGCCACCTGTGTGTGCAGTCAGAGTTTGACAACTACCTGTGGCCACCTGTGGGTGCAGTCAGATTCTGGCAACAACCTGTGGCCACCTGTGTGTGCTGCCAGATTCTGACAACATGTGACCACCTGTGTGTGCCGCCAGATTCTGACAACAACCTGTGGCCACCTGTGTGTGCAGCCAGATTCTGACAACATGTGACCACCTGTGTGTGCAGTCAGAGTTGGACTTACGTGGCCATGTTCAAAGGAGAAATTTCCCGGCCCTTAAAACTAAGGGAGTCACAAAAAAAGGGTAAGGAGTTGGATTTTTGTTAATATAAAGTTTAGCTTTGTGGGGGCCCCTTCACGGTTTGGGCGCACATCGCGTAAGCTATTAAATCCGCCTCTAAGTACAGTTTATTATGAAGTCCATCCGTGTCAGGGTATCTTTACTAAGACCCTGCTGCTGTTGCCTCTGGGTATAAGCTGTTGACTTGCATTGGACGATTATATTTTTTTTACCCCTGCCACGAGGGGGTGGGGGTTGAAAGGCACACACAGCAGTATGAGAAGTAAATTCACAACATGGAATGTGTAATTACAGTATAAAAGTTCTTAACACCATTACCAGTCCAGAACAGGGACCGGTAACTCGAACTGGTACTAAGATATAAATATAATTCAACAAAATTCTGTGTAAGTATTTCTCTCTCTCTTCTCTCTCTCTGCGTAGACCGTCGGACTGGTGGTTTGAGTTAACGGTGAAATCCATGAGCCCAGTCTCAGCAAACGAGGATTACATCCACTGGACTTAGCAATCCGTGACCGTCTGGCATATAAACCCGCTTGTTACTTCGTTACCCGACTGACCTACTTTTGTGAAATTCTGACTCGCCCTAACCCTTGGCCCCTCACATTAAACTGTAAACCCTCCCACCCCCCTCATCCTCCCCCCCCCTTCCTAATCCCGTTTTCATTTTATGTCTGGAATTATTTCACTGTTGATTTATAAAACAAACATGGACGTTACGTCAGTACATGATTTAAGTTGGAGGGTATTCCCCTAACGTCCTACTGAAATAATTGTTATAATTCTTAACCTTTTAAACTCACTCCTTCATAAAGTAACTTAGAACAATGTTATGCAAGCTTATATGTACATGGCAGGGCCGGTCACACATGGTGGGGGTGGGGGGTGCGGGGGAGGATCGATGATAGCTGCAATCCGTTTTTTTTTTAACAATGGATGGTACATGAAATCCTATATAGACCTACAGTATTGGTTAATGTAACAAGGGAGTCTTTGTGGGTGAGAAGGTGGGGGGGGGGGACACTTTCCAGGGAGGAAATGACGTGGGAGGGGGCGTGGGTCACTCAAGTTAAAAGAATCATTGGGTCAAAAGTACGCCGATGTTCATATGGCAGTGAGGTCCTGACAGTTACCTTTTTGATGTGTGGGATGTAAAAGACACCGCCTCAGGTAAACATTTTTTTTACCTTATGCCGTTATACACCTGTACGGGTGTCAAGTCAAACACCGTTATGACCGCAGGAACAAGCCAGTTTACACAGGAGCGGGCAGAGTATACTCCAACAGACTTAAAGGCAATCATTTGTGTGGATGTAGTTGGTCTGTGCAGCAGTGCCCTCAGAAATAGTTAGGTGGCAAACTCGGATGGCCGAGTGGTGTAGATACTCGACTGTCGACCTGAGAGTCCTGGGTTCGATCCTTGGTGAGGACCATGGGAATATTTCCAGGTGAAATTTGGTGCAAAGTCGTCCCACAAGTCCACCCAGCTTTAAATGGGTACCCGACTTTAAGTTGGGGGAAGTAAAGACGGCGGGGCGTTGTGCTACAACCACACAATCCCTTCATATGCCGAGGTTATAGAAACAGATGAATTCTACACTTCATCTGCCCCGATGGCACGTTAGGGCTAAGGGAAATTTACTTACTTTTTTTACTTTATCTGTGTGTGTCATCATTTTATAGAGTATTGTTAATCCATTGAGTTTTTTTTATTGTGTCTGACTTGCAGCGTTCATAGTAGCTTTATTTGCTTTATATATATATATATATATATATATATATATATATATATATATATATATATATATAAGCTATATGACAAGTTAGCCGGTTAGTAGTGTAATGATTGTTGATACCATATTGTTTCATTTATAGATTACCGTCAATATTTAAGATTGTTTTATTGTCAGCGATATATGGCGCCGCGAAGATTCGAATCTTTCACATTCACCCTGATGGTCAGACTCACGGTTAGCACTGATATATATATATATTGTTGAGATCGAACACCCCCCCCCCATCCACCACAGTGCCCCTTCCATATTATGTTCCCCTCATCCCCACCCCTGTGGTCAGCGGAGCACAGTTTAAAGTGACCGAGATCAAAGCCCTACTGGTCTCAGGTAAAATCTCGGAGTCAGGCTTTGATGTCCGAAACGCCCCTCCTCCCCCGATATTCCCCACCCACCAGATTCGGGGGAACCTGAAGTTTTTAAGTTAGTTTATGGCAATGTTGTATTATAGAGTTACAGAGAGACAGTCGTGCAGTCACGAGTAGTTTTGAATAAAGTTCATTTATTTTATACTTCAAATCAATAAGTGTTGACTTATCTGTGTATTTGACAGTATGTTGGGAAATATAGCAAATAATTAAGGAACATACAGAGAGAGCCCGTAACATATATATATATATATATATATATGTGTGTGTGTGTGTGCTGCACTATGCCCTCGTTAATCGGGGTCCCCCTGGTAATCTCTGGTTAGCCCTTATCTGCTCTCTTTTTATTCTCCCCCCACCCCCATTCAATAGCTCATGACCACTGTCAAGTGAACTGGTACTGTGACTGTCAAGTGAACTGGTACTGTGACTGTCAAGTGAACTGGTACTGTGACTGTCAAGTGAACTGGTACTGTGACTGTCAAGTGAACTGGTACTGTGACTGTCAAGTGAACTGGTACTGTGACTGTCAAGTGAACTGGTACTGTGACTGCCAAGTGAACTGGTACGTGACTGCCAAGTGAACTGGTACTCAGACTGTCAAGTGAACTGGTACTGTGACTGTCAAGTGAACTGGTATTGTGACTGTCAAGTGAACTGGTACTGTGACTGTCAAGTGAACTGGTACTGTGACTGTCAAGTGAACTGGTACTGTGAACTGGTCAAGCTTGGCGTCAATACTCCCCGAATAAACCTCGCTGAAAAGTAAATCTTGACCCACTTTCATACGTCAACATGCAGCTGGTCATCCATTTCAAAACTTCCTCCAGCCGTCTCCTCCTCCGTGTGTGTGTGGGGGGGGGCGATGTTTTGTCCCACGTCTCCCTTACTCTACCCCCCCTCCCTTCCCTCCGACCTGGCCGAGCATCGGTGGGGGATGGGGGAGTAGGAGTGGGAGGTGCGGGGGGTCATACTCTGTCCCCCCCCCCTCGTCATTTGTTGTTTAACTGACAGACCGGCCGGTTTGGTTTGTCAATGTGACGTTCGCCTGGCCAACGTGTTTGCTAATGGGGGTTTCAAGGCCGTGAATCTGATGGTATTTGCCTTCACTCAACAGGTCAATGATGGTGATGGAAAGATGGGGGCGGGGGGGGGGGAGCGTCGTATTCATTGGATCCGATGGAAATTGTAATTGGGGAAGTGGGGAGAGGGGCGGGCGGCAACACCCGAGCAGGGCCGCAGATTTGGACAGTGTGTGTGTGTGTGTGTCAGTGTGTGCGTCTGTTGATGTTTTCACTGAAATGGAGGAAGTGGAAGTAAAAAAAAAAATTAAAAAAAAAAACATTGCCTGGAGGTGGAGAAAGAGCTTAGCATAAGATAGTAGAATGAGTTACGGAATAGTAAGTGGACACACACACATACAACATTACTGCACTGGACATTCGGTGGACACAGATTACAGCGTAGCGTAGGCATAGATATAAGCCAAATGAAGCACTACTGAGTCACCGACACAGCGTCAGCATATGGTGTGTGTGTGTGTGTGTGTGTTTCTGTTGATAGAGAGAGAGAGAGAGAGAGAGAGAGAGAGAGAAAGGAGGGGGGGGGGGAAGCAGGAAATTACGCAGGAAGAAGGAAGCAAAAAAAAAAACTGGAGAAGTTGAAAGTGTATGTGTGTGTGTGTGTGTGTGGGTCGACGGACAGAAAGAGCGAAGGAATACAGACGGAAGCGACAAAGAAATTGGAGAAATATTGAAAAATTATAAATCTGATTCAAGTTTTATCTTTTTTTTTAATTCTCTGATGTCATTCATCAGCCAGCATACCAACAGATGACGTTAATAATGGATGGCTGGGTGAACTGTAATAGATTGAAACGAAAAGAATAACACGCTTTACATGGAACGGGTTGTTCCGTAACACAGTGCTCATTGCTCTGTGACATGATGTTGTTATTGGGTGGGCTGCGTTTATATTGATTTGATTGTTGTTGTTTTTTTTTTGGGGGGGGGGGGGCGAGGATAATATTGTTATTCCATATATTATCGTCGTGCTATTAATTTCTGCTTTGTAAGTTTTCCCCTAGCCCTAAATGGCCCAACATAAAGTCAGATGGCCATTTAAATAAAGCAGGGTTGGCTTGTGGGACATTTTATCGTCTTTCACCAGGACGTTGAAAAAATTGACTTGGCTTTCACAAAGGATCGAACCCAGGACTCTCAGGGCGAGAGTCGAGCGCTCCGCAGTCCCTGTTTAACGCGAAAGAATTTTGTTTGTTATGGGATATGGCGGTCGTAACAAATTTCTAAATACTATCATTATCTAAATACTATCATTGTCTAAATACTATCATTGTCTAAATACTATCATTGTCTAAATACTATCATCTAAATACTATCATTGTATAAATACTATCATTGTCTAAATACTATCATTGTCTAAATACTATCATTGTCTAAACATTATCATTGTCCAAATACTATCATTGTCTAAATACTATCATTGTCTAAACACACTCTCTCTCTCTCTCTGAACTCTCTCAGTTTTATCTGCGGGCTGAGACTTAGTCTCTTAGAGCCCGTGAGATCAGACCTGCTGTGTCTCTCAACATCTGGAGACTGCCATAGAGCCCGATGGCCAGCAAGCTTCCGGACTGGTCCACCCTGTGGTCCGCCAGTCCGGGGCACTCAAAAAGTAAATGATCTACGGTTTCCTCCACTTCCCCGCAGTGTCTGCAAAGGGTGTCGACATTGGGCCTCAACCTCCCAAAGTACGCGCCAATAGGACAGTGCCCAGTTCGGAACTGGGCAATTAGCGCCTGCTCGACACGCCTAAGCTTCCACCACGGGTCAGTTTTGGGCGGCCGCTCTAGAAACTTTCGGACGTTAACTCCGTTCACCCCATGAGCCCAGCCCGAGAACCACTTCGATTGTCCAAAGAGGCAGATCATGGAACGTGCTGCCTCGAATGAGCTCTTTCTTGCACTCACGGGCAGCACTTGGGGATCTGTCGACTGGACTATTGCCTTGGCAATGCCGTCTGCCCTTTCATTTCCGGGCACGTCCGCATGCCCGGGAACCCATTGAAGGGTCACATGCACGTGATGTTGGGACACAAGACCCTGTATTGCCATTAGCATGGCTTCCAGCAGAAGCGGCCATTCTGCTGTCCCTTTTACAGCTTGGAGAACAGAGAGCGCGTCAGTGAGAATGACAATGTCCAGAGCAGGCAAAGTACCCTCACCGATTAACTCCCCTATGTGGTCCACTGCCTCAGTAATGGCTGTCATCTCTGCCTCGTAAGCACAGATCGACCCACATAGGCCAGCATGGTCTTTCACAAAGCCAGTTTGTGGGAGAGTGATGTGGACCTCAACGAGGCTCTTGAAACCAGCCGTCTCTACTGGATACAGAGGCATCAGTATAGGCCAGTATAGCGTTCCCCGCATCAGGTTCCAATCATCCTCATAGCCATCCGTGATGGTTCGGTGATCCTTTGCGTTCTAAACACTATCATTGTCCAAATACTATCATTGTCTAAATACTATCATTGTCTAAATGCTACATCATTATCTAAAGGTACTATCATTGTCTAAACACTATCATTGTCCAACACTATCATTGTCCAAATACTATCATTGTCTAAATACTATCATTGTCTCAATGGCAATATTTATCTAAACACTATACATTGTCCAAATACTAATCATTGTCCTAACACTATCATTGTATAAATACTATCATTGTTGTCCAAATACTATCTATTATCCTAAAAATACTATCATTGTTTCAAAATGTAAACTTAGTTCTCCATGTTTTCCACACTTGCGACACAGGGCACCACGCAACTGTATGAACATTTGAGCACAACAATAGTAGTGTCGTTACTCTGACAAGTTATCTGGTCACTCCCCCCCCATCCCTCGCTCCCTCTCGACGGACCAGGTCTGTGGATGTGTGTGTGCATGTTTACAGTTTTTAGCCACAACTTCCGTTCACTCGCTGAAATCAGGATCTACTACTCGGTCCCACTCGCTCACATAAAGCAGCTCCCCCCTCTCCGATCGAGAAATGGAGCACCGTGTGTACAATAGTTCTCAAACTCTTACATTTCGTGACCCACCCATAAAAAATACCATATTTCCCCATGTATAAGCACCCCCTTTGTAACCCCCCCCTAATTTTTGGACTGTGAAGTTTTAAAAAAAAAATGTATTAGAGAAACAAGTTATAAAGAAAGAAAATTTACAAAGAAACAAAATTCAAGATTCATAATAATCACTCATACACTCATCATCACTGTCTTTTTGGGCTTGAAAATTTTGGAAAAAAAGGGGGTGGCTTATACATGGGGAAATACGGGTGGTAAAAGAATGAAAAAAAAAACAACCAAAAACGAAAACTAATTGTATATTATCTCGATTAATGCAAATGTTTTTGGAGACCCTTTTCCCTTTTGAGAACCACTGCTTTTGATTTTGAACATTTTACATTCTGTACCCAGTTTGAACGTACAGAGTACGGAAAGCACAACTCAAATTGTACGTCAACACTTTTTTTTTTAGCTGAGCGCTTATTGATTGCAGCCTCGCCGTCTGCTCGTCTTGCATAATTTACCAGCTCTCGTTGAAATAATGTCTACACAACAATGGACACTCTTTGGTGAAATAATTTTAAATAGATGGTCATCACCGGGAAAAGTGCAAGCTGAAAAAAAAAAGATTTCATAATGTATCCTGGCATGGGCGTCGCTAGGAATTTTTCCAGGGGGAGGTGCAAAAGTTTTCCAGGAAGGGGGGGGGGCAAATAACAACTTTATGACATTTTTTTAAATGTAAGGGGGGGGGGGGAGCAAATGCCCCCCTCTTATATGACATTTTTTTCAAAATGTAGGGGGGGCATATGCCCATGCATCCTGGGGGAAATGACATTCAGTAGAGCGAATTCGCACGAACCGCGTTGTGTTTATCATTATCGACGGTTGCTATTTCAGTCTCCTACATGAAAGTGATATTATCTGTATAAAGCTGGTTTACATATTTTCACAGAAGTCAGAACAGACAACAGAAATATTTACTTTTCAAAAAAAAAATATTTTCGAAAGAGAAACTTCTAAATTTAGCAACCGTCCTAATATAGAGCGCACGTCATGCGCCCGAATCCACCGGAGGAGATTGGACAAGGTTTGAAGTTGGTAAGAATTTTTTTTTTTCTTTTTTGTTTTTTGATCAGTCCATCTTCCGCGCCGAGCTGTTTGAGCCTGTGTTATACGAAAAATAGAATCGTGATTGAACCGTCTAGAGACATTTTGTATTGATAAACCAAACAATAACAACATTGCTGACTGATTCCTATAAAAAAATAAAAAAAAAAATAAAGTGGCATTGTTTCAAATGTGATCGTGACCTTCAGTCGTGCTTGTCATTAAAAAGTGGCATTTCGATTATTCTCGTGCAAATCCTTAGCAGACGGCGGCAGTGAAATTATTAATGCCCTCGTCACGAGCGTTCATACAATTTTTTTTTATCTTCTGCACCTCGCCTCTTTTTGATTTCCCTCGCTTTTTTTGTCTCCCCTTTCCCAATCAATCACAGCCCTCCCCTCCTCCCCCCCCTTTCCCCTACTACTTTTCCCATGAATTCGTTTGCTTGTAATCTAAAAAAAAAACTATGATTATGTTCATTCGAATGTTTTTATTCAGTACTAGGTTTACGACAAGTTTTTTTTTTTTAAAGCAATAGAAAAATCTCAAAATTTGGATAACGGGGCAGGCTTCGGTTAGGGCGAATCGTCAGTTATTGAATCTGATACGTGTTTTGGAATCGAGATTTATTTTTGTTTTGTATTGACGACAGGTAATAATGGAACAGAATTAACGTCTGCAACTAAAGTTATCAATGTCATTCCCTCGTATGGTCACACATTACACATGTCAATCATAGCATCTACCCACATAGAGAACATCCTACATATATCACAGACAACATGCTACGTACAACACAGATAACATGCTACGTACAACACAGATAACATTCTACGTACAACACAGACAATACAGACAACTGATGCTACATACAACACTGACAACATGCTACGTACAACACAGACAACATGCTACGCACAACACTGACAACATCCCTACGTACAACACAGACAACATGCTACGTACAACACAGACAACATGCTACGTACAACACAGACAACACAGACAACATGCTACGTACCAACACTGACAACATGCTACGTACAACACAGACAACATGCTACGTACAACACTGACAACATGCTACGTACAACACAGACAACGCAGACAACATGCCACATACAACACAGACAACATGCCATGTACAACACAGAACAACGCAGACAACCATGCTACATACAACACAGACAACATGCTACGTACAACACAGACAACATCCTACGTACAACACAGACAACATGCTACGTACAACACAGACAACATGCTACGTACAACACTGACAACATTCTACGTACAACACAGACAACATGCTACATACAACACAGACAACATGCTACGTACAACACAGACAACATCCTGCGTGCAACACAGACAACAACATGCTACGTACAACTCAGACAACATCCTACGTACAACATTCAGACAACATGCTACGTACAACACAGACAACATGCTACGTACAACACAGACAACATCCTACATACAACACAGACAACATGCTACATACAACACAGACAACATGCTACGTACAGCACTGACAACATCCTACATACAATACATACAACACAGACAACACATAGAGACGTTACCATCACATTAAATACACCATTCAACTACAGACAGATAAACATATGACACTAAACTGACAAAATACAGAAAAAAAAAAGGTTTTTTTTTTTGTTTTAAAGTTGGCAGTAATATTTCTTTGACGTTTAAGACTACCTTCTCCTGTACCTGTTTGTAAACAAGCAAGGGTGGCAACTGCTGTTTAATTATATATTTCTTGTATTGTCTACCCTTTCATTGACAGCAGATATAGAGAAATAAATAACTGTCAGCATTCCTTTGATTCAGAACCACATGTGTCTGGAATACATGTTTCTTTACACGTGTGCTTAATGACAGGTTGTTTTTAGACTTTCTAGTGTATTTCCTTGGTGTGAACCGAACCCATTCCCTAACACTCTCATTCTGGAAAATGGGGGGGGGGATGTTTATTGCCAGCGGGATGCAAAGAAATGTGTAAACACACCGATACGTTTGTTATTGTTCAATGTTGTATGTTGTGGAAGAAAACATTCACTAGTACTACATTCATTAGCACTACATTCACTAGCACTACATTCACTAGCACTACATTCACTAGCACTACATTCACTAGCACTACATTCACTAGCACTACATTCACTAGCTCTACATTCACTAGCACTACATTCACTAGCACTACATTCACTAGCACTACATCCAATAGCACTACATTCACTAGCACTACATTCACTAGCACTACATTCACTAGCACTACATTCACTAGCACTACATTCACTAGCACTACATTCACTAGCACTACCTTCGCTAGCACTACATTCGCTAGCACTACATTCGCTAGCACTACATTCACTAGCACTACATTCAGCTAGCACTACCATTCGCTTCTTTTACATTCACCTAGCACTTCATTCACTAGCACTGCATTCACTAGCACTACATTCACTAGCTTACTACATCCAATAGCACTACATTCGCTAGCATTACATCCAATAGCACTACATCCAATAGCACTACATCCAATAGCACTTCATTCACTAGCACTACATCCAATAAGCACTACATCCACCTAGCACTACATTCACTAGCACTACATCCAATAGCAGTTCATTCACTAGCACCACATCCAATAGCACTATACATTCACTAGCACTACATCCAATAGTACTACATCCAATAGCACTACATTCACTAGCACTACATCCACTAGCACTACATCCACTAGCACTACATCCACTAGCACTACATCCACTACTACTACGTTCACTAGTACTACGTTCACTAGTACTATATTCATTAACCACTCCATTCGTCGCCGCTTGACGAAATAAAACAAATAGATCAATTAATTTAACCTTCATTTTGAAATAAAACTAAAACTGTATGTAGGACATTGAATGATAGGACATTGAATGATAGGACATTGAATGATAGGACATTGAATGATAGGACATTGAATGATAGGACATTGAATGATGCTTGTTTTAAACGATCTAAAAACGTACAACAAACATTTCACGACGCCTTGTGAAATGGGTGATAATGTTTTTATATAGATGGGCATATTGCTGACATGCACTTGTTTTGAAGGGCTTAGAAGGCAGTGGTTTTTTGTCTCCATCTAACTAGCGGAATACCATGTTTTTCGTTATTTGTCATATCTACCTGTTTGGTCTTTCTGATTGGTCTGTCCATATGTCTGTCAGCATATCCTCATGCCCTTAGCTCTCTGTATATCCAAAAGATGTATTTTATAAATGAATCATGTGACATATACTAATGTCTTTAAAAGAAATAGGCGTTGTATGAAAAGGTGGGTTTTTTTTATTGATTTTGTTGTTTACCAATGCACGGCTTCATTTGTTCGTAGCGCGCTCACCTGTAAATAATTTATGAAGAGCAAATATTTTTTGAAATTACACGGAGTATAGTCTGTGTGTTTTTTTGTTTTGGTTTTGTTGTAGTTGTAAGAATGCCATTGAAATGATTCAATATCTTTTTTAATGTGGTAATCCTTGAAGCAAATTAAAATGTTTTGCTTGAGTTCCAGCTTTATCTTTAGCCCCATACACTGGTAATGATGGTCACCCCCCGGTATTTAATTTGTGTGTACTTTCTGGTATAAAACATTTTACATTTTTTTTTAAAATCTTGGTAACCAATCCATCAGTCTTCAATCATAATAGAACAGCTGAGTTTTGACGATTGTTGCTGCTGTTTTAAATACTCCACTTTTAGAGAAACAAGGGAAGTACTACCATCATTCATTGGACGATTTTTTTTAGCCAATGGAAAGTGAGGTTAATTGGTTTAAAACTATAAATGCTTCACACCAATGTCACTGGGGGAGTGGGAATTGAGGGGGGGGGGGGTTAAGAAAGATAAACGTCACTGTCACAAGCGACACGTTGTTATTGGATGCATTTGTCATGACACAAAGATAAACAAGGCAAGGGGACTTAAGCCCTGAAGTTAGACAACCCATGTCAAGGCGGAATGGAATCATTTTCGTGAAAGTGAAGCTATTAATGAAAACACATTGTTAGGGGCCGCTAAGAGTACATTCAATATAAATCCCAGCGGGGTGGGGGGGTGGGGTAACTCAGAAATAAGAAAAAATGCAATCACGCTCATCAAGATGAATCTGATTTAATCAAAATTTTAATTGCTGGAAGTAAAATCAGATTCCCAATAAATATGGAAATTCGTCTAATTACTTTGGCGTGGGGGTGGGGGGTTGGGCGGTTGTTGTTGTTGTTGTTGTTGTTGATTTTATGTTTTAACCGGTTTCCGCATAGAAGCATTTTGATAGACTTTTAAACAACACTCAAGCATTCATGGTTGATATTCTAGAATCAAGATTTTTATAAAGATAGGAACTTTGCATAATGATTGACCGGATTTATATTTTTTTAAAACAGATCAGCGAAAATAAACATCAGATGATGCTATCCAGTTTCTAAATAATCCATTTAGGGCCGCCGGTAAGAGGGTGGGGCAACACATGCACTTGTCAGAATTGCAGAGGCACGGGTCCGCAGTGCCTCTCTGAATTTTCTTTTTTTTTTAAGCATTAATTAGTATGTCATCGCAGCGAGGCAGATTCGGAACTCGCGGGCATCGATACCGAAATTTCAGACCGATTTGAGCCTAACATTTTACGTCTCCATCAATATGGCGGCATATGCCCCGCTGTGCTAGCCCTTTGAGGCCCCTTAGTTTAACTAGAGCTCAATGGTCATTGGGCCCTAAATTTTGTAGCTGGGGGGGGGGCTGATCTAAAACACAAGATCAGACACAAACTTTTTGCTTCTGTTGCTGTATACTTACAAAATGACTAAACCAATCAGCATTTATTTCCTTATTCTGTTTGCATTTGTAACACATGTTCTGTGATTGCTTTGTCAATGCACACAAGTTTTAATGTTTTGTTTATAACCAATGCCTAGTAACATACCTGACCCCATACAGTATATCCTAACCACGTTCTATTCTCTCCACAGACAGGTCTTAAGGATGGAATGCTGTTTAAACAAACCACGTCATTTAATGTACGTATTCGCTCATTTATATTTCCTATACACCTTAGTGTCTAACTCTGTCTGTCTCTCTCCTTTTTTTTTTCAGAACTTCTGTTTTTCTTTCTCTCATCTTTACATTCTATCTAACTCATGTTTCAATTATTCTCTTTTATCTATTTATTTGGTGAAATCATTTAGCTGCATTACCTTGGTAACTCCATTCTGAATTCATCAGTAAATGTTACTTTAAAATATGTTTTACCTGAAATACTTAGGGACGGGGGTGTGTGTGTTTGTGTGGATTAGGGGAGTGTTTGAAAGCTTTTCTCTTTATTTAATTTTTTTTTTCAGCTGCCGTAAAAGAATCAAAAAAATGCTGGCAGTAGCATGATAAGTAATGCCCCCCACCCCCGACCCATCACTGTTTGAATTTAATTGAAAAATGTACACTCTCTGGTTATAAAACAAAATGATAAACAAATATAATATGATTTGGTGATAATATTTTGTTTGTATTTCTCTTACCAAAAAAAAAAACAACTTTGACTCGTTGTGTCTCGTGCTAGAAGTTTGAATGTGGGTGTGTGTGTGTGTGTGTGTTCGCGCGCCCGCTTGGTGTGAGTATATATATATATATATATATATACACCTGACAGTGGTGCTGCGTGTGGCTAATCTCAGCACCGATGCCAGCAGGTGCAGGTCTGTTGTGATGTCACTCGTGAGCTGTTGTGTGTGTGTGCTTGTGCGTGGGGTTGGGGGGGGGGGCTATTCACCCGTGAAATGGGAACCCGTTTTAACAAATACCTCAAGTTATAAATAAATAAAGATACGGCTGTAAGAATTGGTCTGGAGCGATGAACACCAGCTGATTAGAAACTGTGACAGTCTTGTGATGCCGTGTAGATATAGATAGGTGGGTGGAGGGTGGGGTGGGTGGATCGTTAGATATGTAGATATATCAATAAACAGACAGATAGATAGACAGACAAATAGTTGAGTGGATCGAGGGTGGGATGGGTGGATCGTTAGATATATAAATGAGATAGATAGACAGATAGACAGATAGATAGATAGATAGATAGATAGACAGACAGACAGACAGACAGACAGACAGACAGACAGAGTGAATAGATAGATAATAGATAGATAGATAGATAGATAGATAGGACCAATGATATATTAGTAGTTTTTTTTTAGATACATTTATGATAATGAAGAAAGTTATTATCAGCATGTCTGACATATTTTAGAAATCGCCTTACCTATCACTGTAAGTGTATCGTCATGTAAACATCTAAATATATCAACGTACATCCTATGTGGTCTGTGGCCTTAAATGCACTCGAAATGCAAAGGGAAACGATCGAACATATATTCTGAGTAATTGAAAATAACGCGTTGTCGCCCTTAGATATATATTTTTTTCATTGTATAAAATCAATTTTTTTTTATCTTCTAGATATTTAATAATACGTGTAACACTAGACTCGTACATTTACCGTGCTAGTACACACGATGTAAATTATTAAGCGGTGTTTGTGTTTAACATGTCGGTAGACTTATTGTAATACTCTGTTGCTTGTTTATTTACAGAGGTGGAAGAAACGGTACTTCAAGCTTAAAGGGAGGCGACTGTATTATGCCAAAGACAGAAAGGTGAGTACGACATATTGACTTGATTTAATTTTCGCGATTACCTCCCTTTGCATAGATTTTTTTTTTGGTTCTCCCCCCCCCTCCCTCCCCCTTAATATATTGAAATGACCTTTGCACTTCTCTTTAACAAGGAAAGACGTTGTAGCAACATTAAGATAGTAAAAACAAGTTTTTTTTTTTAAAACTTGTTTTACCTTCCCGCCACAAATTTTAAATGGGTTTACTTAAAAGTAAAATAAAAGTCCCAAAAAGGAACCCACAATTGTTATGAGGCCCTAGACAAGCCCTTTAGTTTGCTTGTCCACAACAACGGCCCTGTAAACTGGACAAGGTAGAGATACTGTGTAATACAGCATCATTATGTACGAATTCAACACGGCCGACGTGTGCAGTGTTGTATTGAATATTATTTTCAAAGTACGACGCTTTGTGTCCATATTGTGTGTGATTTATAACTTTCTGTTAGTTATAGAATACACTTCGGCTCTCTTTCTGTCATATTTAAATCCATTGTGATGTCCATTGGCTCAACTTAAGGGGGTCTGTCCAGTTTGCAGTGTCCGTTGGCTCAACTAGGGAGGAGGGGCTTGTCCAGTGCAGTGTCCGTTGGCTCGGCTAGGGAGAGTCTGTCCAGTGCAGAGTCCTGTTGGCTGCAACTAGGGCGAAGTCTGTCCACTGCAGTGTCCGTTGGCTTAACTAGGGGGAGTCTGTCCAGTGCAGTGTCCGTTGGCTTAACTAGGGGGAGTCTGTCCAGTGCAGTGTCCGTTGGCTTAACTAGGGCGAGTCTGTCCAGTGCAGTGTCCACTGGCGAGATGTAGTTGAGTCCCTATACCTTCAGGGGAGTGGTAATGGAATAGAAATGGCAAAGATGTAACCCTTCGACTGCCCCGGTCCGACTTACGAAATGACCTTATAAAGCTTGGAATGACTTCTACAAACTTAGAAGTATGACTTTACAATCTTGAAATGACCTTATAAACTTTTGAAGGCGACCTTATAAACTTAGAAATGACCTTAAAAACTTGGGGAAACCCAATGACCCTATACACTTGACCTCAATCACATTCCTCTCCCACATTCCTGTTTATTCTTATAACTTCACGATTGATACAGTTGACCTAACGAGATCCAAACATTGAAATGACTATCAACTGGTTAAATTACGCTTACCAACTTGATATGATTATAAACTTCGAGTGTGCCCTGAATAAGAAACTTGATAGCAGTTAAGAGTTCTGCTGTCGTTCTGTTGTTTTAGTCTTGAGCACAAGAGGCGGGAGTTAGGTGGTGGTGTTGGTGGTGGTGGTGGGCAGGCGTGTTTAAGCGCTAACATAATTCAGCAACAACAACAGCAGGTACTTGGTGGAATACAAAGCCTGAGACTTGAAATGGAAACGAACAACAATAAGTAGTGATTGTGGCCGTATATCTGTTTGTGTGATTTGATTTCAGGATGTTGACTCTAGAAAGGTAGCACAGAAAGGAGAGGTGGGGAACGGATACTGTGAGCTAAGTGGTTACAACTTTATGGGGACCGCGGACCAAGTACCAGTCAGTGGAGAGCATCACTGAACTTCCAAAACATTAAGTGTAACCAGCACATCTATTTATCTCGTGTTTGTGGCGACTTTCAATGGACGAGGAGATATAACCAACGTTTCCTTCCCCCCCATCCCTTTCCGTTAAGCCGCAGTGAATTTATCAAACGCTGATAAGTTAGTGTCAGACCTGCCTCCTACACGCAGGCGCACATACACGGTTGTCATATCGGTGTCACACACTTTGATTTGTTCAAAAAAATTAAAACAAACAGCAAACAGCACCATAATACAGTGGATTACACCTGCCAGGTACTTAGATTAAACGTGAACACACGGACACAATGACACAGGGATACAATGACACACGGACACAATGACACACGGACACAATGACACACGGACACAATGACACGAGGGACACAATGACACGATGGACACAATGACACGAGGGACACAATGACACACGGACACAATGACACACGGACACAATGACACGAGGGACACAATGCCACACGGACACAATGACACGAGGGACACAATGACACACGGACACAATGACACGAGGACACAATGACACACGGGCACAATGACACGAGGGACACAATGACGCCCTGTAATGACACAAGGGACACAATGACACACGGGCACAATGACACGAGGGACACAACGACACACGGACACAATGACACGGACACAAGGACACATGGGTACAATGACACACGGGCGCAATGACACACGGACACAAGGACACAATGACATACAGTCACACTGATAACACACAGTCACACTGAAACATACACAGTAACACTGACATACACACAGTCACACTGATACACACACAGTCACACTGACACACACACAGTCACACTGAAACACACACAGTCACACTAACACACACACAGTCACACTGACACACACACAGTCACACTGATACACACACAGTCACACTGACACACACAGTCACACTGACACACACACAGTCACACTGACACACACACTGACACACACAGTCACACTGATACACACACAGTCACACTGACACACACAGTCACACTGACACATACACACAGTCACACTGATACACTCACACAGTCACACTGATACACACACAGTCACTGACACACACAGTCACACTGATACACACACAGTCACACTGACACACACACATAGTTACACTGACACACACAGTCACACTGACACACACACAAAGTCACACTGACACACACACACAGTCACACTGATACACACACACAGTCACACTGATACACACACAGTCACTGACACACACAGTCACACTGATACACACACAGTCACACTGATACACACACAGTCACCCTGACACACACACATAGTTACACTGACACACACACACAGTCACACTGACACACACACAAAGTCACACTGACACACACACACAGTCACACTGATACACACACACAGTCACACTGATACATCACACACAGTCACACTCACACACACAAAGCTCACTGACACACACACAGTCACACTGATACACACAACACACCACTGATACACACACACAGTCACACTGATACACACACAGTCACACTGATACACACAGTCACACTGACACACACACACAGTCACACTGATACACACACAAAGTCACACTGACACACACACACAGTCACACTGACACACACACAAAGTCACACTGACACACACACACAGTCACACTGATACACACACAGTCACACTGACACACTGAAAACACACACAGTCACTCTGTGCACACACAGTCACGCTGGCATACACACAGTCACACTGAACACACCAAAGTCCCACTGACACACACACAGTCACACTGACACACACACAAAGTCACACTGACACACACACAGTCACACTGACACACACACAGTCACACTGCACACTCACACAGTCACACTGACACACACACACACAGTCACACTGACACACACACAAAGTCACACTGACACACACAAGAATCACACTGACACACACACACAATCACACTGATACACACACACAATCACACTGATACACACACAATCACACTGATACACACACAGTCACACTGACACACACACAGTCACACTGACACACACAGTCACACTGACACACACACAGTCACACTGAACTCACACAGTCCCACTGATACACACACAGTCACACTGACATATACAACAATGTTTATTCTTGGCAAAGAAGCGCCCTAGTTTGCTTTTACTACAGATTCGTACTATTTATAAATTTAGAGCAAGACCTGTTGTATTCATTTATGTCTCCATCTCGCACAAACTTCTTCTCCTCTTTCTGTCTCTCTCTTGTTATTTTATTTCTCCTTTTTGCCTTCCTTCTTTTTTCCTTTTTTTTTTGTTATTCTTTCTTTTTATTTCCTTCTTTCAATCTTTCTTTTTTTTTTTCCTTTTCGTCTTCCTTCTTTCTTTGCTACATTTTTGTCTTCATTCCTTCCTTATTTATTGGTTTTTTTCTCTCTCCTCCCCTCCCCCTGTCCTCCCGTTTTCCCTCTGTTGGAGTTTTGTCTGTTACATTATGAAGTTTGTGAAACTTACGTAATAAAACAACATCCGTCACATAGCCGATCTAAGCGGGTGTCAAACTATGTTAGCTCAGTTGTTTTTTTTTCCTTTTTAACCCGTATTTGTTTTATAAAACTGTGCCTCCCCCCCCCCCCCCAAATCTCCTCCACATCGAACGGGTGTAAAACTTGTCAATTCCACGTGAAATATTTTTTTTGCGTGAAGCTGATTGGAGAAATTCTCAATTACGTGAGAGCATCCCACCAGCTCCATCATCATCATCACCACCATTCTTTCTACGCCTTCGCCCCATGAGTGTAAACAGCCCTGTTTACAATCGACAGCGGTGTCTTCTTTCCCCCCCTTCCTCCCCCCTCCCCTACTCCCCCTCACCCCTTATTGGCGTAACAATCGATAGTGGTGACAATGGCACTTATCAGTTCTTGCGCCGCCGCCATTATCGAGCGGTCTTTCATTGGTTCTTTTTGCTGTTTGCTCTCTTAATGAGCTCGTGGGAGAGATCGACGAGGGGAAGAGGTAGAGAGCGCGGGGGAGTAGAGGAAGAGAGGGAATAAAAATAGGTGCGAGTCGAATACAATCCTAAGGCCTAGCTCGTACGGTTAGCCACTGCCATCTGAATCACGCTATGACGATTGCAGTGGTTAGACCAGGGGCTTCGCATGTGGAGAGGAGAATCTGAGGTCGTGGCGCTCCTTCCAATCCGCACATTAAAATTTACAACTAACGGGGAGGGTGAGGGATTTAAGGCGAACACAGTTGTTTTTGAGGAGGAGAAGACCTTAGGCCTATCGACCCCTGCCTGGACCGCTGCCACCAGCACCACCATCACACCCTCAACCGCTCTATCACTGGTAGGCTTTGACCAAATACATCACCACTGACCAATACATCAATCTTGGCTCTGAAAGTGGGGGTGATGTAGTAGTATATATATACGTGTTCTGTCTGCGCTACATCCTTTTGACCCGCGACTCACTTCACGGTAGGAGGCCTTAATGTAGTGCTAGAAGTGCACGAGTCTGACTCACCTTTTTCACTGGTGCGGCCTTACATGGTTATTATTATTATTTTTTTTACGGTAACGTGTGTCAATTTTCGTCTAATGAATTTTACCAACATTCTATACTATAATTGTAATCGATTTTTTTTTTTACATAACGTTGCTCAATTTTCTCTAATGAATTTTACTAAACAATTCCTATGCTATAATTGTAATCGATTTTGATTTACTTGACGTGTGTAGACTTTCAATCGTAATGACTTTCACATACACGATTCTGACTCTACTATCACGGTAAGGTCGATTTTTTTAGCATTAACTGTCTCAAATTTTCTCATAATGAATTTTACATAAACTATTCCTATACTTAATGTAATGCAATTTTTTAGAAGTACACGAGTGTGACTCATTCGTATGATTTTGTACAATGCTGCGGTATACGGTATAGTGTATTCGATTTTTTAGCAGTAGCGTGTGCTCAAATTGGCGTCATAATGAATTTTACATAAGCTATTTCTATACTAATTTTAATAGTTTTTTTTTTTTTACACCGGATTAAATCGGTCAGGTCTGAATGAGTAATTTTTGGAAATGCTACAATATCTACGATCACAACCAAAATAAACCAGTGTTGTAAAGCTGATACATGTAGCCATCAGAGTTACAGTAAAAGGTTTTGTTTTTTTATTTGTCCGGCTGTTGGTTAAAGGTGATCTAGTCTATTTGCTTAGAGTGATAGAAGACGGTCCTACCAGCGTACATCTACTGGTGTAACAGCGTACATCTGCTGGTGTAACAGCGTACATCTTTACCTTACATCTACTGTGTAACACGTACATCTACTGGTGTAACAATGTACATCTGTGTAACACGTACATCTACTGGTGTAACAACGTACATCTACTGGTGTAACAATGTACATCTGTGTACCAGCGTACATCTACTGGTGTAACAACGTACATCTACTGGTATAAAATTACAACGTACATCTGTCTAACACGTACATCTACTGATGTAACAACGTACATCTGATGTACCACGTCATCACTGGTGTAACAGCGTACATCTACTGAGTGTAACAGCGTACATCTAGTGTAACAGCGTTACATCTACTGGTGTAACAGCGTACATCTGGTGTACCAGCGTACATCTACTGGTGTAACAGCGTAATCTACTGGTGTAACAGCGTACATCTACTGGTGCACCACCGTACATCTACTGGTGTAACAGCGTACATCTACTGGTGTAACAGCGTACATCTGGTGTACCAGCGTACATCTACTGGTGTACCAGCGTACATCTACTGGTGTAACAGCGTACATCTACTGGTGTAACAGCGTACATCTACTGGTGTAACAGCGTACATCTACTGGTGTAACAGCGTACATCTGGTCACCACCGTACATCTACTGGTGTAACAGCGTACATCTGGTGTACCACCATCCATCTTCTGGTGTAACAACGTACATCTGGTGTACCAGCGTACATCTCCAGGTGTAACCCACCATACCTCTGATCTTCAGCGTACATCTCTGGTGTAACACATCTGGTGTACCACCCACATCTCTGGTGTAACAGCGTACATCTCTGGTGTAACAGGTAATTTGGTTAAGGTACATTGGTATACCAGCGTACATCTGGTGATGTTAATAGAACGTCTAGTAACAAAGAGAAGTGATGGTGTACATTGTGTCTAATTCTGGTGTACTATTGGTGCACAATTGTGTCTAATTCTGGCTCTGCACTGTCTGGTGTACATTGACGTGTCTAATTCTAGTGTACTATTGGTGTACAATTGTGTCTAATTCTGATACTATTGGTGCTACTATTGATGTATAATAGTGAAGATTGTTTCTCAAGTTTTGTGGAGTTGGTCCCGGGGGGGTTACATTTTAGAATCAGTCATTCCAGGGCTTAGATTGCTGTACCTCTTCTCCCCCCTCCCCCTGCTGTCATTGTGCACATAAACATATACCCGTGGCCTGCTGGAATTTTTTATTAAGAAAGAGAAATATTTGGACCAGAACTTACCTTCGCTTTCTCTCACCGTTAAGAGCTAGGTGGGTGGGTGGGAGTCCTCAGGTATGTTATGTTTGATCCCCCCCACCTCACCTCCTCCTTATGTTTCACGGAACTACTCACGACTAAACAAAGAGAACAAAAAAACAACTGCTGATTACCAACATATGTACTCACCATGACTAACGAAACATTCGCGTGTAGTCACCGACCTGTATATTATATTATTGTTCTACCGGCCACAAAGGATTAAACTTTGTGAGATTGTATGTGTAACCACGGCAACTGTTTTTATTTTTGCTTATCTTTTCTCTCTTTCTCTCTCTTTTCCAGTCGGCCATATTTAACGAGATTGACATCTCCAACCTCAGCGTGGCAGAATGTAGCACTCGGAATATTAACCATAGCTTTCAGGTCAGTTGGTCAGTCGTGTGTGTGTGTGTGTGTGTGTGCATGTGGAGTTATCAAGTCTAATATCATTTTTTTCATCTGTCTAGATCATTTTCTGAAACTTAACTTTGTGTACGTCAGTTTGGTCATTTTCTTTTGAATGACCATCTTGTCTCATATCATTGTTACACATTTCTGACCATTTACCTTTTAATTGTGTTTGTGTTTTTTGCTTTGGACCATCATTTCATATCATATTTTCGACTGTCTGACCATCAACTTAAAGTTACCTTTATACGTATCAGTCGGACCTTTGTGTGTGACTATTTTTATATTTTTTTTTACCATCAATTAAAATTATTATTTGTGTGTGACATTTTTATATTTATTTTATTTTTTAATTAATTAAAATTATGATTTGATGTTTGAATTTATTTTTTGTCATGTTTCATATCCTAGTTTCATCTGTCTGACCATCACCTTAACATTATGATTGTGTTTGTTTGATAGACGTTAGAGTGTATGTGAACATTGCATCATGTTATTATTGTCTCATCTGTCCGATTCTTAAATTATAAGTTAAATTGTTGTATGTATTAATTCATGTATTCTTGTATGTTCCGACCTTTCATCTGGTGATGGGGTGATTTATAAAACAAGCAATTAAGCCTGTTCCATTCTGGACACAGGACGTGTTAGCGCATTTTCATGTTATGTATCAGTACGTTTGTTATCTTTCAGTAAATATTTGTAAATTTTGGAAATGTTTGCAAATTCAATTGTGTAATGCATATATCTGGAAAAAGATATTAAAATGACGTTTCTTTATATTTGAAAACAAAATTATTTTTCTCTTAAATCTAACTACAAGTGGTTTGTGGTCACTGAAATAGGACTCATAATTGAAACATTTCTTAATTTAGCGTCATTTAATCGTCCGAAAACTCCGTCAATTGTTGTTTTATATAAAGTACGGGAAGTAAGTCATGTTGAATAACTGTTACAAAAATAAATAATGATTACGCCCCTTTGATTAGCTTTTGTTATTTATATTTAAAATATATAAGCAAAACAGTAGATAAAAAAAACTCTTATATTTGGCCCTGATGATATTAAAATCAGCAAAATACACAATCTCAACCCTGAGAGGTCAGATCGCGAAATAGAAAAAGTCATTTCTTGGCGGGCCCGAGATTTCCTACAAAGTGATATATACATCATGGATACTAGGACTTATGGTTGTTGAGATCTAGGGTGATGACGGACGGACGTTCAGAATTGATAGCGGATGAGTTGGACATTAAACCGAACAGCGAGACCAGACCAAAGCGAGGACAATAGAGCATCGAAAATGCTCTAAAAAACCAGGAATCGGAAGTATCGGAATCGATTTGGTGTATCACAATCTAAATAAGTTTAACCTAGTGGCTGATTAGGTACATCTGATTCATCGTGCACTTTACCCCAGCGTAACCTATTGTCGAACATAGGAATTAGGAAGATTGCTTTGTAGTGGCTCAATTTAGATTAAGGATTGGTATAGCCTGTATCGCTATTGATGTAAAAATGTGGCACCGTCACATTATTTCATCCTAAATACAAAGATAAGAAAGTTACAACAAAATAATAATAAAATCTCTATCCGTGATTAAGACAAAGTGAACGTCGTCAGAGAGGTATATTAAAAAAACATTTATCGCGTGTGGTGTTGTACTGTGTGTGACGCCTCTATATATATATGGAGGAGATGAAATCTCATAGATCCTTTAAACCAGTGCTTCTCAAAGTGGTGGGCCGCGGCTCCCTGGGGGGCCGTGGACTGTCCGGAAGGGGGGGGGCGTGGAATTTCTGAAAAAATGTGACACATAAAATATAATTAACCTAATGTATTGTATGTAAATAGTATTAAATATGTTTAAAAATAAAATCTAGTTTATTTTATAGGTTGCATCCTTTTCACTCTTTCATTGTTAACATTAGAAAAAGCATGTATTGACTAGTAAAAGTTTGCATATAAAGTAAGTTTAAGCAATCTAAACCAAAAAAAAAAAATAGGGGGGCCGCGACACTCTATTGATTGGCGTTCCAGGGGGCCGCGACATATTGATTGGCGTAGCAAGGGGGGCGACATATTGATTGGCGTTCCAAAAGGGGGGGAGCCGTGACTTCAAAAAGTTTGAGAAGCACTGCTTTAAACTACCAATGGGACTGTTTTTATTTTATGGCGAGCCCTTTCTTTCATTCCCCCCACCACAACCAACCGTGGCCGATTGTGCAATGGAAATGGGGAGCACAACGGGGGATATAGTGGAGACTTTAACCATAACAGTCGGGCGCTTTGCCGCACAACCACTCATCCCCCTCCTCCCCTCCCCCAGGGTTGTACTGTTGCATAGAACAGCCGGTGAACACATCTATCATTTACTGGTCTGTTGGATTATATTCCTTCAAGTTTTAGTTAATAAGGAGATCGCCCCCTACTTTTGCAACATCTACTGTGTGTTGAAGAGATACGCTACTGATGAGGCGGGTCTGCTGCCTGTAGTAGTTATCATGGAAAATGTCATCTCCCCCGCCTGAAAATAATCGCCGTCCACCCCACCCCCCCCTCTTCCACACACACCCACCCTTTCGTGTCAACGCTCATTGCCAGGCGTCTTGTCAGTGCTGACTTTGACAGTTTGTGCATGTCGCTAAGCTGAGTGTCAGGTGACACTGCTGACTGACAGGGAGGGGGAGGGGAATAACTGACACGCCGTGAAGGTCAGCTGATGCTTAAGAGTACAGGAGCGTGTGTGGTCAGTTAAATAGCAACTGTCAGAGAGGCATATCGTCATTTTGGGTTTTGCTGACAATATCTGAGATTTGTTGGACATGTGCATGTGTTTTGACTGGCCGGTCTTTGAAAGCGATGTCCGGGCACTGTTACATTGACGCCGGACATCATTGTTTTTTAAAACTCTGCTGCTTTAACCGAACAACGTTGTGGAAGCTAATGCCTTATCGCATTACCTCGTAGGTCAGTGGTTGGCAACAATCCTTTCGAGCTGCGAGGCCTGAC
>JAGDYQ010000022.1:3461698-3491337 GCA_021962125.1 Bulinus truncatus
AGGGTAAACGAATATTGTAAATACCGTTTTGCTTATAACGGAAGTCCAAATTTTCAACATGATTGGGGCACCACTCAAAATAAGCAAAAAATTCTGAAATTTTGCAGAGTTGTTAACTAACACTTAAGACGACTTTAGCACTATTACATTCAGAAATTCTAAACTTTATTTTTTCACACCACCCTAATATACACGTGTTTATATTAATGTTATGTCGCAGTGTTTGGAATTAACAAACATACAGACGTGCGTTTTACTGTGCTCAAACTCGTGGCTACAACACAACACAAGGGGGGTGGGGGAGATAGGAGAGAGACCAGACGAAAGGTGTTGAGCAGCAGCACACACACACACACACGCACACACACACGCGCACACACACACACGCGCGCGTTCGATGTAGGCTGTGTGGTTCGGAGGGAGGTAGGGTGGGAGGAGGCGGTTGATTTCGCTGTTCCTCCATTCAGTTGCATCAAACGTTCTGCCGTGTCACGTGTAGGGTGTATTTATAAAATAGCGTGTGTAGTTTTATAATAATAATAATAATAAGGACGTAAAGCGCGCTATTTATTGTTTTTTCCTTAATTGCTCTGTGATGTGTTTTTATTTCCTAACGTTTATGTGGTGGTGTTATAGTTTGAAGTGTGACACAGAACATCTCTTTGAAATACACACCACACACACACACACACACACATACACACCATATCAGAGAAGTGAATTTATCATTGGATTTTTTTTTTTTATTATTTCCAAATTATTGTCCCATGTACACAGAATGGGGTTTGAAAGGGTGGGTGTGGGGGGTGTGGGGAATTGTGATCGCCAGGGAGTTGATATTAGTGTGTTACATCCATATAATCCAGCGGTCGGGGAACTTTTTAAATCATTACCCCAAAATATTTTTGTGTAAGTTGTTATTACCCCATAGCAAATTAAAAATATATACTTTTTACTCACAAAAGTTTTCATTTTTACCCCCAAAAAAAATTTCATTTTTACCCCATTTGGGGTAATTTACCCCGGTTTCCCCGACCGCTGATATAATGGGTCGGCCCATTTCAAACGTTTCAATCCAGCGGTTCTCACGCCAATTTCCAATGTTTCAATCCAGCGGACAAAACCCCCACCTGACCTATCCAATACTTTTATGATAAAAATCTATATTGTGGCCTTCTTTTTTTTTTTATTAAAAAATGTAATATGTATTAGCTGGATGTAAATATCAATAAAGATACGTATTTTTAAGTGAATTGTTTTTTTTAAAGTACCCCCAATAAGCTGCATTAGCCCGTCGAGCCACAGTGGTCAAAAGTCAATCCTTATCTTACCAGGTAAAACTAACAAAAGTAAAAATTTTTAAAAAATTTAGCCCAAGGTCAAGACTGGCCGTATCTAGATTGTACCTTTTACTTCTCACGCTAGGCACACATTTTATAGCAGACGGTAAAACAAACAGCATAAGAACCACAATTGTCGAAAGCCAATCTTTTATCTGTGTAAAACAACACAGGAACATGCCTATTGATATACCGTGTTGATAGACATGATCTCTTATATTAACATACATTTACCTTAGCCCATGGTCAAGATTATTTATATAGAAGTATCAGTAATATTGACTTAAATTCGATCTTAATTTTTTGAGGGAGGGGGGGGGTATTGCCGGCTCGGGGTTTTGTCCGCTGGGCGGTTTTGTCCTACACTCATGTAACACACACACGCTACCTGGGTACACGAGTTGACGGTATTACTGACCAATGTTAACTTATCCATGTCCAGACATCCACCGGTGTACTCAACTATCTATTTCTAGTGTGCTAACTGCGATCAAGCAGCCTTCGTGTATCTGTACTTACATCTCCCTGTCCATTTTTATAACGGTCAGCTCCGTCTTCTACTGTAGGCCTGTGCAACTGACTTGTTTTCTCTCTCTCTCTCTCTCTCTCTCTTTCTCTCTCTCTTTCTCTCTCTCTCTCTCTCTCTCTCTCGTTTCTAAAAAAAATAAAAAATCGTCGATTATTCCTCCAGTCTGGAGTGCCAAACACAACTGAATATCATATTACTCCAGTACAGGCTTTCTGAAAACTAGCTGCTAGACACTGTTATTATCTCTCCCTCTCTCTCTCCCTCTCTCTCTGTCTGTCTCTCTCTCTCTCTCTCTCTCTCTCTGTCTGTCTCTGTCTTTCTTTCTCTTCCATCATGTAATTAAAAAAGAAACCTTTTTTTCAGATTATCTAATAAAATATTTTATTGATGACGAAATGATGATCTTTTATTATGGTCTTTTATTGACACCACTTACGATCTCTTACTGACGCAAATAATGATTTTTATTGATGCCAACATGATCTTTAATATTACACAAATAATGATCTTTATACACATGCTAAAAAGATTTACCTTTTATTACTATTTGTATTAATTGTGCTATTTTACTGACGCCGATAAATAATTGGAAAAAAAAAATTCCTCCCCCCCCCCGGACCCGTGCTCCACTCCTTCATGTCACATAGAGTTGTATTTCACTTCATAATGACATGACCAGGTCAGATAAGATTGTAACCACCGGACAAGGTTTACGGTCAATAGTGAGGCCCAAGTGAAGCCAGGAGCCGAGACATTATTGACCCCTACACAGTTTCAGTATTGAACTTGTGTTCAATAATTATTGAATCTTTACGATGTGCATAAACTATGTGCCGCCAAAATCATGCTTGATTTGGGGGAATGAGTAAATACTGACGATTTGTCGACACAATCAAGTTAGGTAACTCTCATGTGCGTGTGTTGTGTAACTCGCGGAATTGAAGTGCACACCCGAAGAGTTATTTCCCCAATCCCCACGGTATTGACTTCGCACGTGTGTCATTTATTTCGAATGTCATCAACAGCATATCTTAACTGATTGAGAATAATTGTACGCTTGAGCAAAGGAAGGAAGGAAGAAAGGAACAATAGTTCCCGGAACATTCTGATCATTTTTTTTTTATTTCATGGGATTAAATTTGTACTAGCTGAAGCCTTTTTCGTAAGGCTTGTAGCCGTGGTATTTTGTGTGTTTCACCGGCACATGAGGTCAGAACTGGACTTTGTGTGACCACCACTCTGATGGAATTGGTAGGTACATGTTGGACTGCTGAATTAATGATTCCAATAGGTAACGCCTTGTGAATTAGAGAGAGAATGGGCCGGGGGGGCACTGGGCAGAGAGAGAATGAGGGGGCGCTGGGCAGAGAAAGGTTAGGGGCCCAAGGCAGAGAGAGAATGGGGGGATGGCTAGACAGAGAGAGAATTGGTGGGGGGGGGCTAGGCAGAGAGAGAATGGGGGGGGCTAGGCAGAGAGAGGTTAGGGGGCCCAAGGCAGAGAGAGAATGGGGGGGATGGCTAGACAGAGAGAGAATTGGTGGGGGGGCTAGGCAGAGAGAGAATGGGGGGCTAGGCAGAGAGAGGTTAGGGGCCCAAGGCAGAGAGAGAATGGGGGGGCTGGGCAGAGGAAGGTTAGGGGCCCAAGGCAGAGAGAGAATGGGGGGATGGCTAGACAGAGAGAGAATTGGTGGGGGGGGGGGCTAGGCAGAGAGAGAGTGGGGGGGCTAGGCAGTGAGAGGTTAGGGGCCCAAGGCAGAGAGAGAATGGGGGGATGGCTAGACAGAGAGAGAATTGGTGGGGAGGGGGCTAGGCAGAGAGAGAATGGGGGGGGCTAGGCAGAGAGAGAATGGGGGGGCTAGGCAGAGAGAGGTTAGGGGCCCAAGGCAGAGAGATAGGGGAGGGGGTTATTGAGTCGGTCCACTACTTCTGGAACATCCAGTTTGATATTGTCCGTTAATGATTTAATTGAAGTTCGCCATTAACTGTGTACGGTTACGTTAACTATTGAACCACCTATAGTGGGACTCGTGGTCCCTCCTCCTCCTGCTGGTGGACAAACTTAAACAGGTGGCAGTCGCGAGGCTCGACATATATAGGTCAACACATGTGTTATTTTCTATAGATCATCGCGCACTCACACACACGCACACACACAGACACGTGTGTCAACACAACACACTTGAACGGACTAACTTGGGAAGTAATTCTTCCCAAGACTTTTTTCTTATTTCGGCAGGACGTCCTCCCATTGTTGGTACACACGCGCCCTCCCCCCCCTCCTCCCCCTTTCCAACTCCTTACCCACACCACTTCAAATTTCATTACATCATTGTCTGGCGATCTTTAATTTACTCACATTCCTTCAGGCTCTTATCGTAAATAATTTCCATCGCACTCACTTACCCCTTTCCCCCCCCCCCCCACCGTTCAACTTTCTGATTCTTCTATCCCTCCTCTTCCCCTTGCTCTGTCCCTCACCCCGGAGGATTTTTTTTAACTACCTTGGCACTCACCTGTCTGAGTGTTACCTGGATGTCTCTACCTGCACCTTTTTATATACATGTCAGCCATCATACCGCGATATTTCACTGCTCGCCTAGGACACAGGTATTTCACGATATTAAATGCACTTAGCTTACAGACTCCATATCGAGTCCAACCCCCTCCCCCCCCCCCACTTACTTTCTTTCTCTTTCAACTTAACTCATTACTTACAATACTCTTCTATCTTAACTCATTACTTACAATACTCTTCTATCTTAACTCATTACTTACAATACTCTTCTATCTTAACTCATTACTTACAATACTCTTCTATCTTAACTCATTACTTACAATACTCTTCTATCTTAACTCATTACTTACAATACTCTTCTATCTTAACTCATTACTTACAATACTCTCTTCTATCTTAACTCATTACTTACAATACTCTTCTATCTTAACTCATTACTTACAATACTCTTCTATCTTAACTCATTACTTACAATACTCTTCTATCTTAACTCATTACTTACAATACTCTTCTATCTTAACTCATTACTTACAATACTCTTCTATCTTAACTCATTACTTACAATACTCTTCTATCTTAACTCATTACTTACAATACTCTTCTATCTTAACTCATTACTTACAATACTCTTCTATCTTAACTCATTACTTACAATACTCTTCTATCTTAACTCATTACTTACAATACTCTTCTATCTTAACTCATTACTTCAATACTCTTTATCTTAACTCATTACTTACAATACTCTTCTATCTTAACTCATTACTTACAATACTCTTCTATCTTAACTCATTACTTACAATACTCTTCTATCTTAACTCATTACTTACAATACTCTTCTATCTTAACTCATTACTTACAATACTCTTCTATCTTAACTCATTACTTACAATACTCTTCTATCTTAACTCATTACTTACAATTAGGGTTCGAAAATTACGCGTAAGATTGGCGCGCGTAATTTACGCGTAATTTACGCGTAAGTTACGCCAAAATTACGCGTACCATTAATGCCCAATTACTTGAAAATTTATGTTCCTTTTGTTGCTCACGCTCACTGATTGCTAGTAGGTGTATTTTTAATAATGTTTTCAAAGGTTTTTACTTGTAATTAACCGGTCATACTAATTTGCCCGTCGTCCGCATCCGACACGTATTTCGTCGTGTACTGACTGCATCAGCGGCGGCTATCTTTGGCTAAGTAATACCTTCTAATACGGTCAACGCGGGGCGGGTGCAATGCGCCGCGAAATACGGCCGCCGCGGGTGCCGAACTCAGCAAAAGACGGCACACGCGATCAACGCTGGTGCAATCCGCAGCGAAATACAGACGACGTGGGTGCAATACGCAGCGTAATACGGCCGGCGCGATCGACGGAAGCACTATACACAGTAAAATGTTTTCTATACGTTTCATGGCATTTGGGACATATATAGATCATCAAGGCCGTACCGCCCCCCCCCCCCCCCAGCTCAAAAAAAAAAATAAAAATGTTATTGCTGATAGTAACTCATTAAAAATTGACAAATATTTGCCTTTAAAAACTTGGAACAGCCCTCCCTCCCCCCCCCCTCCCCAAAACAAAATCCTGGGTACTTACTGTAGATAATGTTTAAAAAAAACTTTTTTTTTTGGATTTTTTTTATTTTATAACCTCCCCGTTTGGCTTGCGGTCGCTTGCCATACAGCTAATGGCGGCATTGTGTACTTAGTCGAAAATTTTTATGATTTTGTCTTATTTTTAACAAGACTTTGGCTTCCTTATTGAAAATATTTATTTTATTATGTTTACTGAAACGATTAAAACAAACAATATACTGTGCGGTTTACGCTGTTTTACCAAACGAATACTTCCGGTTTAGGCTTGTGGCCGGATGTAGATGGTACTCCTAACCACTGTAATTAATTAATCGCCACTGTTAAAACAGTGAATTGCGACAGAAACAATTAAAAATGGCCGTCAAATATGCGTTTTTAAATTACCGTAATTTACGCGTAATTTTCCAAAATTACGTTACCGTAAATTACGCGTAATTTACGGTAACTTACGCGTAACGTTACGCGACTTCGAACCCTACTTACAATACTCTTCTATCTTAACTCATTACTTACAATACTCTTCTATCTTAACTCATTACTTACAATACTCTTCCACCTTAACTCATTACTTATAATACTTTTCTACCTTAACTCATTACTTATAATACTTTTCTATCTTAACTCATCCTTTGATACATAATCGTCTAACCCATGTGTCTCCCTCAGGTAGTTTTCACATCGTGCGGTGTATGCGTTGTATTTCATACATTTCTTTGTTATTTCTGTTCATATCGTATTCTGTTCATGGCAATAAAGGCCACATGTTCTTTTCTATTGCAGTATTTCGTATATTTCTTTGTTACCCCTTCTGTCGGATTTCGTTGAGCCAGCTTTAGCAGCAGGCTTTTACACTAGTTACTTATAACACTCTTCTATCTTATCTTAACTCATTAATTACAATACTCTTCTATCTTAACTTAACTCATTACTTATGCTTACTCCTCTATTTACACGTATTCGGTAACACATTCCACACAAAATGATTCTCAGACTTATATTTTTGCGGTTTTTGCTGGGTTTATTTTATTCTCTCCATCTTTTACACCCCCTCCCCAAACCTCCCCATCCCTGAAAGGCCTTTCACCTCTACTTCATACCGAGTCTTTCATTGCGGCCAGTGTATGCATAGCGAGCGGGCTCATAGTACGTCAGAACTTTAATAAAATGTTATATTTAGTACGGTGATATTCTTATGTGTTGTGCAGACAACTTGCTGGTGTTTATTTGCCTTTTTATTTACAACGATTATGTCAATGAGGGGGTGGAGGGGGGTGCTTATGGTTGACCTGGCTTGCCTTGTCGCCCTGGCTGTTGGTCATCGATTGTCTTGTCCCATTAAGGAGTGTCCAATCAGTGTTAAGTCACTTTTGCAGATTAAAACCTGATGTGACATCTTTAGGGGGATTTATCTTGTGCTGACATTTCCACCCAGTTCAAGTTATATATATATATATATATATATATATATATATATATATATATATATATATATATATATATATATATATATATAACGTGACAGCTATATATAGAGACAACGCGGGTTTCCTTTGATAGTCTCTCTCTCTCTCTCTCTCTCTCTCTCTCTCTCTCTCTCTCCTTCTGACCTGGTGATGGTCGTCTTGAGGTGACGTCATCTGACACTTGACGGGACTTGACCTCTGAGATTATCTGGTCGATACCTTCATCACCGCTCGTTGTACTCTTACTACAGCAGCAGGGAATTACTGGTAATGCTGTGTGTGTGTGGTGTGTGTGTGTGTGGTGTTGGTGTGTGTGTGTGTGTGGTGATGGTGTGTGTGGTGGTGGTGTGTGTGTGGTTGTGTGTGTGGTGATGGTGTGTGTGTGGTGGTGGTGGTGTGTGTGTGGTGATGGTGGTGTGTGTGTGTTTGTGGTGGTGGTGGTGTGTGTGTGTGTGGTTGTATGGGGTGACTCACCGTCTCTGGTCCACTGATCTCTACAGATACCATTTATCTTACTCCACAGATGCCATTTATCTGACTCCACAGATGCCATTTATATGACTCCAAAGATGCCTTTTATCTGACTCCACAGATGCCATTTATCTGACTCCAAAGATGCCATTTATCTGACTCCAAAGATGCCTTTTATCTGACTCCACAGATGCCATTTATCAGACTCCACAAATGCCATTTATCTGACTCCACAGTTGCCATTTATCTGACTCCACAGTTGCCATTTATCTGACTCCACAGATTCCATTTATCTGACTCCACAGATGCCATTTATCTGACTCCACAGATGCCATTTATATGACTCCACAAATGCCATTTATCTGACTCCACAGATGCCATTTATCTGACTCCACAGATGCCATTTATCTGACTCCACAGATTCCATTTATCTGACTCCACAGATGCCATTTATCTGACTCCACAGATGCCATTTATCTGACTCCACAGATGCCATTTATCTGACTCCACAGATTCCATTTATCTGACTCCACAGATGCCATTTATCTGACTCCACAGATGTCATTTATCGGACTCCACAGATGCCATTTATCGGACTCCACAGATGCCATTTATCTGACTCCACAGATGCCATTTATTTGACTCCACAGATGTCATTTATCTGACTCCACAGATGCCATTTATCTGACTCCACAAGCCATTTATCTGACTCCACAGATGCCATTTATCTTACTCCACAGATGCCATTTATCTGACTCCACAGATGCCATTTATCTGACTCCACAGATGCCATTAATCTGACTCCACAGACGGCATGTATCTGACTCCACAGACGGCATGTATCTGATGTCAAAGAGTCTCACTGCAGTAGTCCTTTGGTCTTGTTTATTACTTGCATATCTCCTTGACCACTTGTTGTGTACCAAACTCAACAATACAATCTCACTCTATGTATTATACAGTATGAAGACAAAAACTTGGCATGGGGTTACAACAACAACAACCATGGCGGCTTTATATGAACCGTGTTTACAAAATCAAATTGGGTGAAATGCATTTCCGGTAGCTATATTTCTGACCTCCCTCCAATCCTTCCCCCCTCCCCCCTCAATCCCCGCTTCTGGACCGTCCATCTATTCTGTATCTAAAACAGAGAGATCTTTTATCGGTTAAGTATCGGGGGTGGGGGTAGTCGAGCAGACAAGTCTCAAACCTAATTACACAAACCTCTAATAGCCTCGGTACCGTGGACCATCGACCGAGTCCCGCGAGTTAAACCACGATAATGGACAAAGTATCTCTCCCTCCCCCCCCCCTACCCCTTGTGCCACACACACGCACACACACCTACACTCACAAACACATACTGTCTACCCTCGGTACAGCTCCTGGTGAGATTCCATGAGCACATCAGTGAAACTTTTGGATTGCCCAGTATAATCACACGAGAGAGAGAGAGAGTTTTAAGGACAATTGTGTGTGTGCAGTAGTGTGTGTTCTCGTGGAGGGTTTGTTTGTGTGAGTGTGTGTGTGTGAGTGCGCGTGATATTGACGCACGCGTAATCACGTCAGTTTCATAATATGCACTGGAAATTTTATCCTCGGGGTTTTTTTTTGTTTTCGCGCTGATTAAAAAAAAAAAATAGCGCACTCATTCGTACAACTCGATATGTTTGGGGAGGAGGGACCCACAAACCAAATCAGAGGGAGGGGGGATACCCGCACACTGAATCAGAGGAGTGGGGGGGGGGAGGTATTATGTTTTTTTTTTTTAAAAGAATGTGTTTTTGTTTAAATTTTCTTAACTGTTTGAAAACTGCTATCAACTGCTTTCCAACAACCATGCGTAGATCTAACATGTCAACCTTTTTTTAAATTGTGTTTACCATCGAATGCTAATTTTCTTGTGTGCTAGTATTGTGAACCCCCCCCCCCCCCGCCACGGCCCTTCATCCTCCTCCTCCTCTCATATCCGTCCGTTTGTTTTTAAAATCAAACAAGAGAAGTAACCAAGTTATCTTCGTGAAACAGGAAGTAGATAAACCCCGGGTGCCCTCCCCCCGTCTCTCGCTGGCAAGCACTCAGTCACTTGCTCGTGATATAACTTGTATCGCCATTTCACTCGCTTGATTCAGCATTTTGGAAGGCCAAGGTCACATTGTTGGCTTATCGATAGTCGATATCTCATGGGTCTTTTTTTTTTTAAATCTCTCTTTTTCTTACTCTCTCCCTCTCTCTCTCTCTCCCTCTCTCTCTCTCTCTCTCTCTCTCTCTCTCTCTCTCTCTCTCTCTCTCTTTTCTCTCTCTCTCTCTCTCTCTCTTTTCTCTCTCTCTCTCTCTCTGTCACACATACACTACCTTCCTTTCCCCTACCCCTCCTCAATCGCTTCTTTCCACTCCCCCCCCCCAATATCTGTTTCATTCTCTCTCTCTCACTACCTGACTTCCTTCTTTCCTTCTCTCACTCTTTCTTCCTCATTTCATCTCCCCCACCCCCGCTCTCTCTCTCTCTCTCAGCCTTTCTTCCACCTCTCTCTCTTTCTCGCTCTCTTTCTCTCTCTCTCTCTCTCTCTCTCTCTCTTCAACCTATGTTGAAATGTCATTTCGTTGACGTCTCCTGTCACCCCGCTACAGTATCGACCCCCTCCCCCCCCCCATCTAACCCCTCCCCTATAAATCAGTGCGTGTGTCTTCCACTGTTCCCTAAACGATGTCAATTCCAAGAAACTTTCAGCGGGCTATCAAAGTGTCAATGCGTTAACTGCAAAGTGTTGCAAAGCGGGGGGGGGGGGGGGATGGTCAAATTTAAATGGTGCTCCACCCCCCCCCCCACCCGCTCAAAACACGCCTTTGCTTGTTGGACTGCCAAACATCCAAATGCATAAGGCGGCAAAATGATTAATATCAGAGGCCGAGCGCAGTTCACATCTTCGCAGGCATTGTCGTCGAATACAACGAAATCATATTTCCCCGCCTAGTGTACTCCAAAAGTGATCACCATAGAATATCAAATACATTATAGATGGTGCGCACCACAGATGAGATATAATATATAATCTGTGGTGCGCACTCCAAAAAGTGATCACCATAGAATATCATATACATTATAGATGGTGCGCACCACAGAAGAGATATAATATATAATCTGTAGTGTGCACTCCAAAAAGTGATCACCATAGAATATCATATACATTATAGATGGTGAGATATAATATATAATCTGCGGTGCGCACCTTCCATTTTTAAAGTAACATTTCCTGAAGCCACCATATTATGTGTGCGATTGTATCTCAATGTGAAGTTGTAGTGGGGAATGAGAACCGTCTCTGCGTCCGATGTCGGGGGGGGGGGGCTCTGGGAGTTCTGAAGAAAGATCTAGACAACATCATTGATAGAATACCATGAAAATTTCAAATAAATCTGAACTGCAAAAAAGGTGAACTAATTAGACACAGCCCACATTTATTTGGTTAGGGGGCTCTTGTCCATAAATTGAACTATGACATACAGTGGCACCGACCCCCCCCTCCTGCCCCACCCTCTCGGCGTGCCTGGGTCCATAGCATGGGTCCAGTCACTGTGCTTCTTTATTCATAGTGAAATACTTGATGAGACGCATAACAAAACAAAAGATAGTTACTTTACTGTTTGAAAATGATTTCACCTGACAATTATCATCTTTAGATTATTATTATTATTATTATTATTTTAATGCATGGAGGCAGAACCACATGGAGGACAGCGAAATTCACTTACCAGCCGGGCTTCAGTATGTGTCCCAGTTGCCTTGCCATTTTGAGAACCTGTGGCAACATTACAAGTGATGAGGGAAACAGGAAGAGAGGAAAAAAAAAACCAAACCAACATTATTAATCACCAGTTCAAATTCTAAGCGTAATTGAGGTTAACGACCCTGTGACCTAGTTTTTGTTTACACCTGTTGGGGACATGGAGGAGGATCGAACAGAAAATTAAAAAATTAAAAAAAAACAGTTTTTATTTTATTTTATTTTTACAATCAGTGCAACTTGCTTTACGATGAAGTCCAATATCTCGGCCACTTATTTCTCTTTGATGATTTTTTTTTTTACTTTGTTTGTTTGTGTGAGTGTGTGCGTGCGTGTGTGTGTGTGTTTGTTTAAATTAGTGAGATTTCTGTATTATTATTGTTGAGCATCGATAAAGAACACACGCGCCAACGAACGCGTGCATGTATGGCGCACAGTGGCGCACATTCAGTGACACGCACACATTGCACGTACTCTCTCTCTCTCTTTCTCTATCTCTTTCTCTATATCTCACGCACACATAACAACCACACACACACACGTTTGAACGTAAGAGACATTTAATGAGCAGAACTTAATCATGAAGCGGGATTGGAGTGGTTGTGGAGAGGGGTGGTGGGGTGGGGGGAAGGGATTAAGGGGAGGGTGTGGAACACTGCATCACGATATTGGACATCCGAACGTGGCACTTTGATTGGCTGTTATTATAATTGGTCCAACGAATCTTTGATGACACAGGTGGGGGGGGGGGGTGTTCGTGTGCTAGAAATAACCACTCGTGACCAGAAGTAAAGAGAGGGGGCTGGGGTGGGGGGTGTTTGGGTTGGCGGGGGAGAGAAAAATGATTTGTGATCTTACAAAATTGTTTCATGTTATATCCCATAATCATTGAATTTATTATATTTCAAAGGGTAATTATTGTTAGTGGCATCGATCGTGTTAACAACAATCACTGCTTCCAATGATTGTAAACTTTGTTCATTTTTTTTTGTTTGTATTAATGTGCTGTCTGACACTAACATTGATGTTATCATGATGGCGATGTGTGCGATGTGTGTTGTCTGGGACTAACATTGATGTTATCATCATGGCGATATTCAAACAAAGGCTTCTTGTTGCTGTTTAAAATATCAAAAATTGTTTTTGTTTGTTTACAAAACACTTGAAAACTTTTCTTATTACAATAGAGGCGGGAAGCTTGCCAACGTATTTGGTTACAACACGTTGATACAGCTGTAGATGTTGTGTCCATTCATGAAGTTTTGGGAGAAGGGAGGAAAGGAGGTTTGAAACATAAGAATCGGTAGTCGTACTTATCAAAATCGCATTTTTTTTCGCCTAATTACCGATTCCTTGCGTAGATTCTTTGGAATGTGATGTTATAGTATCTACTAATGTCATGGAAGTCTCTCAGTTCCTTACATAGATATATGTACTATAGGCTACATGTATGGACATGATCGATCTAGTACTATTACATTTACGGACAAGATCGATCTATGGTTCTGTATATCTCATTCGGTATCGTAATCGATAAAAATATTGGTATCGTCCAATATATTAGCTGCAACCGTTCTCAAATATTGAATACTTTGACAAAGTCTCATTCCGTTTTGTCTGATATCCTGTCTTGTTTATTTATTGTAACTTAGTCACTAGTTCACAGTTAAATATTCCGATCGTTTGTATTGTTCTGTCACATTGTACACCGACTTACAAAAGCACGTCTAAAAGTTTCTTGAAATGTAATTATTGAAGAAATATACCAATATCTCAAATAACAAGAGGAAAATGGAGACGGTCGCATTGAATTTCTTCGCAACCCACTCAAATTACAGACTTTGGACAATGAAGCTGGTCACTTTACTCCCCTGTGTGTTTTCATCTTTATTGTATCCACCCCCCCCCCATCCCATATCTCTCCATTGTGTTTACACTTTTAATCATTTCATCTCATTGATTAGAGACGATTATGGCCCTTGGTCCACCCTCATCTCCGACTATAATCTCGGTTGATTCATTTCACTGTCTGCTCGTGGATTATATATATATGTATATATATATATATATATATATATATATATATATATATATATATATTATTTATTAATCATCTCTGGCGTTGTTTACTTCATCAATTCATCGAATAAATATAAAGAAAGGTAAGACGGAAGGAAGGATTGGAACCCCCCGCCCTGGGGTGGGGGTCTCATTAAGGATTAAGTTGATTTCATCTTTAATCCTCCTTCTGTTGTTGTTTTCATTGGTCTTTTCGATGAATCAAACTTTGAAAGAAAGTCTTCCACACAGGCGTTGGTTGTGTACGTTATTAGTCTCGTGGTGTGGGGTTGTACCTAGACCGAGATAGAGTCGAGTTGCATTGTTTCGCGGGGAATCTTGCTTGATTGAATTCTGATTGTTGTTTTTTTTTCCCTCCCTTTTACTTTTTGCTTCATTCAAAACTTCGACCATTCATTCCGTTAGTCTTATCAATTTGTAAAGATTTCAGAAGAAGTGTTTCCCTTTTTTTTTTTTATTCATTCTGACCCAGTATATTATTCGACACTCGGTTGACTGTTGAATTTAAGATTTTATCGTTTATAGATTATCATGTTCTCATCAAACCTACGACATTAGATTATATTGTTGGTTCTTTTGTTTTTAATCATACGTTAAAAGGATTGAGGCATCCCGCTTTGCTACAATAAACAGCGGTGGAAATACTGTATAAATACTGTGACGAAACAAACTATGTCTGTGTGTGTTTGTAAAATGTGTTATTTACCATTGTGTTGACGTTATTTACAAAAGATGTCTCGGGAAAAATCAACATTTTTCTCTTTGGGCCAATTTATTTTTTAAAACTGCTCAGTATTATATTTCTGGCGGTTTACTGTGTCCCATTTAGTGGTTTATAGGATCTGAGAGATTCCATCTCATCCGTACAGGGACTTCACACACACTGCAGACATTCGCTGCTGAGGTGGAGAGATTAAAAAAAATGTAAATATCCCATATTGTCATGTGTGTGTGTTTGAATGACTTTGATTGTTTTGAACTGAATCAAAGGGCCACAGGTGCAGATGAAGTAGTTCACCTGTTTCGAGACCAGACATACAAAGTGAGAGACTTGAGTGGTGATTGACCAAATGCCCGCCTCCCCCCCCCCGTCCCCTCCTCCTCACACACACACACACACACACACACACACACACTTGGAGTTGGTATATTCAAGTTTTCTCCCGTCGGGACAAGATTTCTCCATCGTTCCCGCCTGGTGGGTGATGCTCTTCATTTTAGCACCTATACCAGCAGACTGTGTGTGTGTGTGGGGGGGGGGGAGGGGAGGGGGGAGGTCGACACACTCATTTGAACCGCGGGTCACAATGTGTTTTAAATTTCGAGACAAGTTGGTCGGAGTGTTTGTGTTACCATCATTTATGGGGGTGGGGGGGGGAGGAGGAGCGCGGATTGGATCAAACAGCTGAACGAGCCCCACCTCTGATATATATATGTAATGTATAGATGGTAAGATTGTTGTCACCGATGAACCGCGCTCGCGTGACAGGTTGACGCCCACATGCACATAACTCGCCCCCCCCCCCGCGGTTTATGCTTTGCTTGTAGGCCGGACAGTGGCCTCCTTGACCAATTTATAACTCGGGTGTTGGTCAATCTGTAGTAAGGACACTGGCCTGTTGTCCCCGTGAGGTCAACGGAGGTCAGTATATCTCCAGAACTAAGGCTGTGTGCGGGCAGAATAATTTGTCTGTACAACTTTACTGGGGAGGGGGGGGAGAATTTAACTTCCTGCGCGCATGCGAGATGTTCGAGCATTCTTTTGTAGTGTACTTTCTCTAGCTTGGCTGGTAGTTCACACGAGCAAGCTTAGAAGAAACACTGATGTGAACTGTTCTACATTATTAATCTAATGGCACCATACATCTAGCACAGATATGGGGGCTAACTACGGCCAGTCCGGACTGTTTGGTCCGCTCGCTCACATAAATGGCGTTTACAATTATATAATTTCTGGTTTGTTTTTTGTTTTTTCATTAAACACCCTCTCTAAAGGCTGGGGTCTTTTGTGATATTTAGGAGCCCAAATAATTTGCCCAACCCTGATCTAGCTTCTAATTACACACACACAAACACTCCTCATAGTTGCTTGTAACACTCACACACACAGACACACACACACAAAGATAAACTGACGGGTCAAGTTTTACACTAGAGCACTTCCTCAACTCTCTCTCTCGGGTCTCGTTTGCTACAGTCATCCACGACGAGAATCTCTCGAGCTGGATATTGGAACCGCATTACCCAGAGACGTCCCCCCTCTGGTGTTCAGGACCTCACACTCCAGTCACTGGTATAGTGGGTTGGGATGGGGGGGGGGTGAGGAGGGGGGCAACGGTTGGTGAATAAGGAGGGCGGGCGGGGGGGGGTGTGGTGGTGGCTAGGTTGGATTCGGTACCCAAAATGAAGCTTGAGAAAGCTTGAGATTTCCAGTTGGGTACATTCCGTGCCATTCCGGCAGATGAAGATTGACCGGCCGTAGTGGGTCAAGTGGTCATTCTCAAAACTTAAACAGTAGATTACCTCCAGGGGGAGTGAACAAGTTAAAACAAGTCAAAATGTATGCACGGTTTGTACGGTTGGTTTACTAGAGAAAAAAACACATTTTGAATCCACCTTCAGAGAATTAACTTTTGGGTTGTTTTCTTTTTTTTTTTTTTTGTTTTAAATAACTTTTGGCGACTTACCGCGACTATAAGACTTTGTTCAGTATCATCTCCATGAAATAAATTTAACAGTTAACAGTTGTATAAGTTCCAATAATGTACAATTATATCTTTGTTTTTTTTACATAAATTCAGAGTCTGTTGTCAAATGATTGATATAGTCAATGGGCGTGGTTACTATTTATTTTCATGTTGAAAAAATGAGGTCAGAGTTTGAAAGATCTTGTACAGTAATGAGAGTAGAGGTGGGCAAATCTTTTTTTGTTTTGTTCGAAGCTCAGGGCCACGGTGGGTGTGCTAAATATGGCTGTAACGCCGAACAAGAACAGATGAAAAGATTGTTTTTTTATGAAGTAGTGTAAAATTAATTGTAAAAGTCATTGATTTTTGAACGAGAAAAGATGAGCAGAGTTTGGGACCAATTAAAAAAGAAACCTTTCTGGCCGGAATAATAAAAGCCTTGCTGGCCGGATTAATAAAAGCCTTGCTGGCCGGATTAATAAAAGCCTTTCTGGCCGGATTAATAAAAGTCTTTCTGGCCGGATTAATAAAAGCCTTTCTGGCCGGATTAATAAAAGCCTTTCTGGCCGGATTAATAAAAGCCTTTCTGGCCGGATTAATAAAAGCCTTGCTGGCCGGATTAATAAAAGCCTTGCTGGCCGGATTAGTCTTTAAAAAAATGTTTTTGTAAAGTGGTTGTATATCACCAATGAATGTCCATGTATTTATTATTGTATTATTTCAAGTTTTTTATTTAATCGTATTTTTTACAATATCTTTTTTTTCCCCTGTATACGAAAAAAAAATGAGTTTTCTCAGATTTAGTACTCACCTCTCAAGTACTCAATTGTGTTGTAAGAATTAGCTCCTTTTGACGGTCATCGCGAGTGACGTTTTAGTGAGCCAGAAGACTATTTGCCCGGGATGTCAGAGTGTTCCATCTCGCGGTCAGCTCATCCGTTGATTAGAAGTAAATGAATTTGCTGGCCGTCAAGTACTGCGTGAACTCGATACTGGACATGGCCTCATTAAGGCTGGCTAGCCTGTAAGAGCGGGTGAGGAGGGGGGGTGAGATGTTTAGGGGGAGGGGGGTGTGTAAGGGTTGTGGCTGAAACTGTACATACAGAGGTCAACATGTAGATAGATAGATTTATGACGTATGCGGTGGACATAAGGGTAAACTTGACTCGGAGGTTTGACATTGTTAGACATACAGTGAGAAAAGTCTTGTGGTGGTGGGGGGGGGGCACACGAACACAGGGCCCCACTGTGGGACGCAGGGCTTTTAAAAGGGCCTAATTTTGCGCACAAAACTACTTCCTGACTGGTCATCTCTTTATTACTCCTTATCGCTGGCGTCGTTATAAGGGGCGCCGGTGGGGGGGGGGGGAGGAGGGGGCTGTACTTTAAGCCCCCACCCCCACCACCCTAACAGAGGGTTATATATATATATATTTTTTTTTACGATGGCCCAGATAAAATATTATTGATGCCAACAAAAAGCCACCCGCTGATATATTCAGAACAACAACACAACAAACAATAACATACTAGTATCATTGACATGCTAACATCATGTCCAGCCGAGTGACCCGTCCACAAGACACGGTCTGGCCGGGAGTTTCACCTTGATGACGTTATCTCCTTTCCCCTTTAAAAACTTCTTTACAGTAATGATCTTTTTTTTTTTATTTAGTTTTCTACGTTTGATTATTTTGTTTCGTCATCCGAACATTGATTTTATTCTTAGTTTCTTTTTTTTAATATGCTATTGTTTGTAGCCGCAAAAACTTCCTGCGTGTGAATTTTAGTTTTACAATTCATCCGGTTAAGCTGTGTTGGGCTGTTTCCCCGTAGGTACTTACTCTTGCACTGGCCTCTCGAGTACATGGGGAGTAGGGGCGCTTTCTGTTTCAACGGGGCCCTCACCTAGTTGGGCCAGACACCAGTTTGATCATGTATTAATACTTGACTGTCTTTTACCTTTCAGGTGTGCGCCATACACCTTGATGTGGTTGGGCTTTTAGACTTTGCTTGTCAACACACACACAGACACATATTGTGTGTACCATTTGTAATGCCCGGCGTTGCCCGGGAAATCTAGGTGCCATGGGACACCCTCTCCTAATAATTATTTGTTTTATTATTACCTTACGTTTTATTATGTTTTACACACCTGCGTGAATTAACACGAAATTGAAATCAAACAGAAACCTTAAAGAAAGTAGTAACTAACGAATCAATACATTAATACTTCCCAAAAACGTACTATTACTGTTCAATGCGCAGGTCCTACAAAATAAGAATGTTCGAGGAAGTCTTTAAATAGAAAAAAATAATTCTGATTACATTATTGCATACACAGATAAGTGATGTAAAGAAAAGCGTGCATTGAACTGTATGATTGAATTGTATGGAAGAGTTTACATATTGTACTTATGAAGTGATATTGTAATGTTCATTAATTACATCAGCATCAAAAGTCGTATAGAAGTGTGGTCAGATTAATAAAAAATTAAATGGGAATTTTTATGGGCATCACAATTACTATAATCAAAAGTCATGGGCAAATTAAACACGCGAATTATCTCCCTTTAAAAGAAATCAGACGTCGAATGATCACAGTCGAAATGAATGTACCATAACTCTTGATGTATTATTATACAAATGTTTAATGTGTGACCTTTGTTAACTAAATACAAATATTTTCTCAGACTCAAATAAATAATATTTAAAATTGAATCACACCCAAGTGTATTCGAATTGGTTTACTACCTTCAACAAAAAAAAAATATTTTAATCAATTGCAGCTGTTTGGTTGTAATTTATTACAATTTAAACCAAGGATTGCATATTATCATATTTAAAACATCCAATACATGTCAGTAGTATCTGAAACTGTGAGAGCCATTGTTAGATCGATTATGGGCGAAGTAGGCAGGCCGACATGTTGGGTGCGAGATTATTGGAGCTAAATGTGTTATCGTAGCATATCAAACACTGGGGGCATCTCCACATGTATCTGTCATACATTTCTCTCAAATCCTATTCATCTATCGGTTTTTATTTAGTCTGTGAGTTCATGTCCTGTCCAACATTCTTCTATCACTTTTCAATCTTTCTGTATTAGCTGATCAGAGCACTGCTGCCATCGCCATAGTGTTTTCGAGGGCAACGATTAGAGACACTGTCCACCCCCCCACCCCCCCCCCCCACACACACACATTGTTTCAATCTAACGTACCAACAGACGGTCAGCTAGATATGTCCGCAATGAAATGTCTGGTCGACTTTTAAACACTGTGTCTTCCTTCATTCATTAACACACACACACACTGACCCCCCCCCCCCGGTCACCTGGCCACTGTAGATAAGAACTTTCGTTTGTGCGCTTGCATTTTTTGACCTTCCTCTTTGTCCGCCTTTTGTTGTTGGGTTTTTTTTCTCCTCTCTCTTCACTCTTCCTTTCTTTGTTTCCCCTCTCCCTTCACCTCTCTCTCTCTCTCTCTCTCTCTCTCTCTCTTCACTCTTCCTTTCTTTGTTTCCCCTCTCCCTTCACCTCTCTCTTCTCTCTCTCTCTCTTCACTCTCTCCCCCCCTCTCCCCTTAGATTTTTTTTTCAAATGCATTAAATTGATTTTTGTCCATCACGCAATGCTTCATAGTTTAATGCCATGGTGGGGGGAGGGGGGTGGGGGAGAGAGAGAGAGAGAGAGAGAGAGAGAGAGAGAGACTGGGTGTGTCGCGTTTTCTCCTCGGTTTGCTGTGCTTCCCAGTTCCATGCTGTGAGAGGTTGGGGGGAGGAGAGGGGTTAGTTATAGAAGTGCGGTGATGACGGGGTTGAGTTACGTCATGCTACGTGGGTGGGGAGGAATAGAGTGTGGGAGGGGTGCGGTGGGGGGGCGGTAGAGATGGAAAGTAACGTAACAGTATTGTTGTGCACTACGTAATACACTAGTCAGTATATAGGTGGGTGATTGTCGATTGGTTGATCTAGTCAGCTGTAGAGAACGAGTTAGTTTTTAATTTCCTCCAATATCTGTACCACATTTCTTTCTTTTTTTCTCTCTCTCCCTCTCTCTCTCTCTCTCTCTTTTTAAACTCTTCTTTTGATACAATAGGTTGGAGGGATTTAGGCGGAGGGGGGGGGCGAGTAGAACAGAGCACGTGACTCACAATATCTACAAAGTCATTTCAAGAATTTATAATGAAAAAAAGAAAAGAAACATTTTAATAATAGAAAATAAAAACGTGCGTACTTTACTACAGACTAAAGAGAGTGTGTGTGTTAACAGGGGGCCTTTATTACGCATTGCTCCATTCCCCCCCTCCAATCCCCCAGTGGATGGCACTAACCAGTGGGAAGGACCCGCGAGTGCTTGTAATGACGTTAGTCAGAGGCGGCATCTGACGCATTTTAATACTTTTTGGTTACACTAACAATTGTAACACGCCCATTCTCGTGACTATTTAGGGCCCTTTTGCTCGTTACATTTTTTTTTCCTACATAGCATACAGTCGATTCCGCTTAATTGGGACACATCGGGACCGAGGCTTTTTTTTTTTTTACCAAATAAGCGGATGCCCCAATTAAACATACAAATTTACTATTGGCCTCTTGGTTTGGTTTCTTTGAGATTTTTTTCCCCTAATAAGCGGCTGTCCCAATTAAGCGGAATCCACTGTATTTCATTCTGTTTGATCGGTTGTCACATGGGCCCCTACCCACTGGTTCCCCTCGTGGAGGCAAGGAGGCATGTTTGTGCTGAGACAACTTCAACAAACCCCTACCCCCCCCCCCCCAATTTTTCCTTCCTTTTAATTCAATATACTTCTTATTGAACACCGACAGTCTCTTGCAACACATACAAGTGGTGATCTATATCTTGTCTAAACACTTTGGCTTCAGTCAAAGTATCATTGATACCAAAGATGTACTATCCCAGGGGTCGCCACGCATGAGATGGATAGGATCTTCAGTCCCGGGGGGTTGGGAGTGGGGGGTGTGTTTAAGTAGTACAAATTATTACTTTACAGATTCGCACCGTTGTCAGATTATCGAAGTTTTAAGCAAAAACAAGAAATGTGAAGAGATGGGGGAAAAAAAACTAGCTCTTAGGGAGCAGCACAAAATAACCCGTTAAAGAGCCGCATGTGGATCCCAGAGCCTAAATTGGGCCACCTTTATTGCATACCATGTCAGTCTGCGCTACTGCCGTGTCGCGGCAATAAAGGGCACCATGTTGAGAGCCACAGTGTGTTGTAGCTAGGGAGCGACCGATAATCGGATCGGTATCTGTATCGGACCGATATTGGCACTATCGGTTAATATCGGATCGGCCGATTTTCGTAGGAAGCAACCGATAGTCGTACCGATATTGGCACTATGGGTTTTATATCTCATATGTGCCTTTCCTTCCTAAAATAATAATAAAGCAAGAAAGTAATCGCTCCCTTATCATTAACGCGGGTTTTTTTTATACCCCCCCCCACCCAACCCAGTTTCATTTTAGACACAGCAGCACAAAGATGACGTCACTTACCAAGAGGGTCGGCGAGATGAAGGACAAATTTACTTTTAATCTTCTTTTGAAGATTTTGCTTAGCGTCGATTCTATAAATTTTACTCTTATATTCTTTCATTCATTTACTTTCTTACTATCAACTATTTGTTACATGTTTTAGTGAACAACAGAAAAGAAAATTGTATTGTAAAATGACACTCTTTGATGTTACCGCATGGCAATTCAAAGCAAAATTTTGATCGATCGGCTTACATTTTTCATCTTCTTTCGTGTGTTAACATTAAAAATTCTTTCTTTCGTTTCATTTTGGTTATAGCAACAGTTGTATCAGGGACGAGGCGTGAGTGTTTGCCGGTTTAACTCTTAGAGAAAAATCTATTGATGTTTTTATTGCTATATTAAAAGCACAATTGAAAATATGCCTTTCCATCATATCGACATCGCTAGTTTCAGAACTTTAATTAATTAATAGACTTGTCAGGCAATAAATGATGCCTAGCTGTCGACAAACATTGACAAAACAATTGAAACATAGATTTTAACTTCGTAGGCAGCAGTTGAAAGATAAGTTGGCTTCAATTAATACTATATTTACAACTGCCGATTGCTGAACGTCCATACGAAGTTTTATTGGTGTTACATTACATTGGTTAGAACCTGGATTATTCTCTCAGGATAGCTGAATCCCAGGATAGGTCCCGGGAAATTTTTTTCTCCCGGGATATTGTTGGGTAAATAAGAGGCTGGGAAAGGTACCACCCACACAATCCCATACAATAGCCGTGGCTACATAATTATAATTATAAACGGGTTCATTATACGTTCAACAATTGACTATAGTACCTCCACCAATACACTACAGTTTATAATGTTAACTAGTGAATGAAAGTTTTCTCTTTTTACATTGAGCAGGAGGTTTACTTGTCGAAGGGCTAAATAACAAAAACATCTTCATTATATATTACAAGTGGGGCTTCAATCGACATACCTGGGGGTGAGGGTATGTGCGAACTGCGACAGGGTGGGGGTGGTAGATATACTTAATAAGTGGACGGAACTTAAACTTCAAATGGTTGAGTGAAATTCTGTTATTTATCGATTTGGTGAACTTTCCGCATTTGGTAAAATTAACGCATTTAAGTGTTGTTTTAAAAATTTTAATTGCAATTTTTTTGGCGCGTTATTGGCAAATTAACGCAGTTTAATCAGCAGCCCTAATTAATGCATTTTTACTTTTTTAGTTTGACATTAGTAATTTACAACTTTATCTTACTTTTCTGTTTGTGAACCAGTAAAAAGTAAAAACAACAAATTGTTTGTTATAAGTTTAATTTTAAACAATAAACATGCAGATTTATGAGATTATGCAGGCATGGTTTGTGTTTCTGACTTCGGTCTTCCGGTCTATCTTTTCAAATTGTCTGTTTTTCTAATCTCCTAATCATTTGCAAGACACTCTTTCATTAATAGCAAAATATCGGTATCGGTATCGACAAAAATACTGGGGGAAAATATCGGTAGCTCATACCCGGAAGTCGCACGTGACCGGAGCCGTGTATCGGATCGATTCTCTGGCCACTAGCGCGTGACCGGAGCCGTCGCATTGTTACAGTTGTCGATCGCGCGTGACCGGAGCCGTCGCAGTGCTACAGTTGTCAATCGCGCGTGACCGGAGCCGTCGCATTGCTACAGTTGTCAATCGCGCGTGACCGGAGCCGTCGCATTGTTACTGTTGTCAATCTCGCGTGACCGGAGCCGTCGCATTGTTACAGTTGTCAATAGCGCGTGACCAGATCTCCTGCACGATGTACTTAAAAATGCTTCACTTTTATTTTTTTTTATTATTCTCAAACTTCATCTAATTGCGTAAATCCCCCCCCCCCCCCATTTCTGTTCCACTCGCTGTTCAATAGTCTCGTACTAATTATGTATTGATTCTTGAAATTATGAACTGTCATGATTTTTTTTCCATGCAGTTATCAATGGCATCGTCTTATACTTCAGTAAATGTCGTCTGAACATTTCAGTTTAGTCATGAATTCTAGTTTTCAAATCATATAATGTATAATAAACGTTTAAATTATATTCCATCTACATCTGAAGTTTAAGGTTCTCGTATTGACCGACCTCTCTGGAGTGCGTGAATGTGTATATATATATACATTTATAAGTTCCCTAGGCTTCAATGAGCCACTGGGAACTTCATCTATTTCTGTAGTCACTGGGGCCGATGAAGTGTAGAATTCATCTATTTCTGTAGCCACTGGGGCCGATGAAGTGTAGAATTCATCTATTTCGGTAGCCACTGCATATTTCGGGATTGTGTGTCAACCTGTACTTGCTTTTAACACATGACATGTACCCTTTTAAATCCGGGTCGATTTGGAGGCGGTGGGGTGGACTTGCACCCCATTTTCACCAGGGCATGTCAAAGTCCCATAGTTTTCACTGTGACATAGTTGAGTTACATCGTGACATAGCTGAGTCGCACCGTGACATAGCTGAGTTACACCGTGACATAGCCGAGTTACACCGTGACATAGCCGAATTACACCGTGACATAGCCGAGTTACACCGTGACATAGCTGAGTTACATCGTGACATAGCTGAATTACACCGTGACATAGCTGAGTTACACCGTGACATAGCTGAATTACACCGTGACATAGCTGAGTTACACCGTGACATAGCTGAGTTACACCGTGACATAGCTGAATTACACCGTGACATAGCCGAGTTACACTGAAGCAGTGCAAAAGTACATTGTGGGCTTTTAACTAAATAGTGTGAACCTAAGCATGGACATACAATCTCCAAATCATTTACTCATTTCTCTTCACTGATTGCTAAACACCGCCTTCCAATTGAAACCGACACGACCGACAACGCCTATTTTTTTTTACTCCACCCCCGGGTGTCTGGGGGGTGAGGACGTTTGTCAGGACAAAATGTCACGGTTCCGAACGATTTTTTTTCGCTCCTGCCACCCCTCGTCGCCTGGACCCAGCCTCAGTAGATGCTCGCTGCGTGCACGAATTGTGCGCCGGGGGGGGGGGGGAGAGAAGAGAAATATTTTTTTTCGGGATACATACATAAAAAAAAAATAGGGTAAGGCATGCAACATATTTCAGAAACCAACGTGGAGGGGTGTGGGGGGGGGGAGAGAATATCCAGGTACTATCAGACGTGAAAGATGTACGATGGGAAAAGGGTCATATCGTCCTCCCGCCCCCCACCCCGCCCCTTTGTGTCATAAAATATCACCATAATAAAAAAAATATAAATTAATTATTGTGGTCGAGGTGCGCGTTTAAATGTTAAGCTTATCCCATCCCCTACCCCCTGTCGCCTAGACCTATCGTGCGCGCGCGTGTGTGTGTGTGCGTGTGTATCAGGCGGGAGGAGGTGGGCGTGGCTGAACTACACGTTTCTGGGTTGTTGTTGTTTGTTTTTTAAAATGTTCATTTCATTTCCCCTACTGCCTTTACCGCGGGATGTTTGATTGGCTGTGATTTGTTTGTTAAGGTTACAGCCATGTTTTAATTCATTCATTGTTTTATTTTTTTTACTACTGTTATTGTTTTTATGGATATAAATATAAAAGAAATGGATGTATTATAGTAGCAGTTTATGTGACGGGAAAACAATGAAACAATAAATTCAATTGAAGGTAAGAAAAGATTAATTTTTTTTTTGTTTGTTTTATGATGTATTTGTATCGATAGTTGAAACTGTCCAGTTATGTGGGTATGTACGCGGTGTTTGTATGTACGCGGTGTGTGTATGCGGCGTTTGTATGTATGTCTGCGGTGTTTGTATGTGTGTATGCGGTGCTTGTACGTATGTTTCCAGTGTATGTGTGTATGTCTGCGTGTTTGTATGTGTTTATGCGGTGTTTGTATGTGTGTATGCGGTGTTTGTATGTATGTTTGCGGTGTTTGTATGTGTGTATATGCGGTGTTTGTGTCTGTGTGTCTGTGTGTGTCTACGTGTTTTGTCAATGAACCTACCGACTGTCCGTTGTGATGTAGAATGAAAGGACGGGTGAGTACTCAATGTTGTATCGAGAACGGCTGGGTGAGTAGTGTTAGAACTGCGTTGGCAGAATTTGTATTGAGTTGAGATGATGTGAGATGCTATTGGTGTGTGTGTGTGTGTGTTTGTTAAGGTTAACGTTACGGTTATAACTTTGAAGAGTTTTATGTCTCCGACATGTTAAAGCTGTGTTACATTTAAACCAATTTTTAGTATTGCGGCATTTTACGTGCTGGGTTTTTGTTTTTTAAAGAAGTGAGGGGGGGGGGGGTTTGCTGGATATTTGAACGTGTAGTTGACTGTGTGTTGATGTGTGTGTGTGTGTGTGTGTGTGTTGATTGGTGCGCTGTCTTCAGACGATCGTTTTAGGTTTTGCTGGATGAAATTTGGGTATGTGTGTGTCTTTTGGTTAACTCATGCATGCGTGTTTCTCTTTGTGTTCGATTGGGGGGGGGGGTATGTGTGTGTGTATGTGTTGGTTCCGTAATAGTTGATTCGTGTGTTGGTTCCGTAATAGTTGATTTGCAGCGTTCATTGTTCTCGTAGAGGTCAATTTTAGATTATTACTACATAGTTTGACATGAACCTTTAGACGCTAACACGTTTTCTCTCTGTGTGTACACGTCTTCTATATGTGTGTACACGTCTTCTCTCTCTCTCTCTGTGTACACTCCTCCGTTCTATATGTCCACGCCTTTTCTCTATAAGTGCTTGTATGATTTTGTGTATAATATAATATGATACGTGATATCTAACGGCTGGACATTATTTTAGATTACCACTAACTGTTTAATTAATACCCGGCGTTAACCGGATATCGAGGTGCCATGTGACACACCCTCTTTTAGTTCACTATTCGTAAAACTTTAATATTTGTTTTCGTTTTGTAAACTTGACGCGTTTGCTGTCCCCCTGTCACACAGGGGTGTACGGATACGAATCTTTATGAAAAAAGTGATATGTGGGTGTGTGATATGTGGCTGTGTGTGATGTGTGATATGTGGGTGTGTGTGAAGTGTGGGTGTGTGATTTGTAGGTGCGTGTGATGTGTGGGTGTGTGATATGTGGGTGTGTGTGATGTGTGAATGTGCGCATTAGACAATTATATCTCACTGTTTGTTGAGCTAATGGTCTGTTTGTCGTATTAACACTTGTATCATTGTGTCCACATATCGATCTGTGAGTCACACACACACACACACTTGCGCACTCACACTCACACCCACACAGCCATACGATCGACACAACATTGTAATTACGTTTAAATGTTTAACTTGAAGGCGTGAGCCATGGACTGATTTATCTGTGGTGTGAGCCATGGACTGATTTATCTGTGGTGTGAGCGATGGACTGATTTATCTGTGGCGTGAGCCATGGACTGATTTATCTGTGGCGTGAGATTACGTCATACTTCGTTGCCTTTCCGTTGAGTAAACTGGTTAGAAGCATGATGTTAATTAGGTTGACGTTGGATTTTTTCCCCTGTGTTATCAGTGTCGCAACCGGGCAATATGCCCCCCCCCCCCGACAAACTCTAGAAGAGTGGGGCCGTTTCTCCTCTTTTAAAGGCCCATCCTAGTTACCATGAAAAAAGAAAAAAAATATTTTTTAAAAAATCGACGGGGGTCCCTTCCGGATTTTACCTCTCACTGCGCCGGTCCTGATGTAATGAGTTCCTTAGATTATCAAGATAAAAGCTACTCACTAGCTATGATCTGGTGACAGAGGTGGGCTTAGGTCAGTCGAAGTCCCAAGCGCTGAAGGTAATATTAAAAAGTAAGTAAAGTTCCCTTAGCCCTAAAGGGCCATCGGGGCAGATGAAGTGTAGAATGCATCTGTTTCTATAACCTCGGCATTTGAAGGGATTATGTGGTTAGCACAACGCCCCAGCCGCCTTTACTTCCCCAACTTAAAGTCAGGTATCCATTTAAAGCTGGGTGGACCTTGAAACACATTTCACCTGGAAAAATTCCCATGGTTCTCACCGAGGATCGAACCCTGGACTTTCAGGTTGACAGTCGAGTATCTACACCACTCGGCCATCCGTCTCGAAGGTAATATTGGGACCCATTAAATAAAGAGATACAAAATTCTTTTTTTTTTTAAATGGGCTGTGTGAGCTCCACCCTCCCTCCCTCCCTGAACATGTGTCAGAGTGGGACTCATTGGTTTGTTGAGATCTACAGGTGTATGTGAACAGGTATATCGTGGAAAATTTTGTACCTGTTGCATGGCGGTGCGTTGACGTGACCTATATTTTGTCATTAACTGTACTGAGAAGTAAAAGTATCCCGGTCTTTAACATTCATCACAATCCCCACCAACTGGAACCCTTGACAATCTCCACCAACTGGTACCCCCTGACTAATTTTACCAATCATTATGCAAGGCAAGACTTGATCAGGTATGGAACTGAACTAGATACAGTACTGAACCAGATATAGTACATATCTAGCCTAAGTGTTTGCCAAAACAGACTTCATGTCCATCAGATAAGCTAGTCTATTGATTATACTGACCAGACGCCATGTGTGTACATCATAACGATTAGATTACCTTTAATCCGTCAACCCAATTTTTTTTTCATTAAATTGATAAATACGGATGTAATATTTTTTACCTTTGAGTTCTTCCAGTTATCTCCCCATCTCGTCTGGCGTGCGTGCCACTTCCTGTTGAGTCATCAAATCGTCTGCTCGCCTTCCATTGCATAACTACTAACTGTACTCACTGATAAAATCACATAATTAATATTAACGATCACTAATTTCATAGCAGCCGATTGGTCGTTATGACGTGTATCGGTCACTGTTAAAGCACCACGTGTTATTATTGGTCACGGTATAAAAGTACAACCGCTCATATCGATCTTTTAAGTTACTGTGCTGATTGGAGCTACCCGAAACATTGATCTTATTAATAAATGATCCGAACACAGTTGATTCTTTTCAAAGGAAGCTGCAATACGGATCATATTTCACATACCGGGCTTCATTAACAAACTCTGATTCACCCATGTGAGTGTGTTTTTTGTGTCCTTTTTTGTGTGTTTTCTTTTCTCATATATATTTATATAATGTGGTTCATTGTGGCTCAGTGTGGTTCATTGTGGCTCGATTCATTGAGTTCTCTGCGGGTCTTATTATGACGTTTTCTTTTCTATGATTTCATGGCTGAATGTTCTGTTGGATTACGTTTTGGTTTGGATCTTTATTGCGTGTTTATTGTTGTTGGTTGTTGGTTGGTTTTTTTAAATTACCGTATTTCACCATGTATAAGCCACCCCCTTTTTTCCAAAATTTTCAAGCCCAAAAAGTAAGGGGGGGGGTGTGTGGAGTGTATGAGTGATTATTATGAATCTTGAAATTTCTTTCTTTGTAAATGTTCTTTCTTTATAACTTGTTTCTCTAATAAAATAATTTTTTTCAGGAAATTCACAGTCCAAAAATTGGGGGCGGGGAGGGGGGTTGGCTTATACATAGGGGAAATACGGTACTGGTTACAAAATAAAAACTGGGATGCGATGACCGTTAAACAGGGCCGTGGCAAACTGTCACGGACTGAGCCACGCGGAACTAAATCAAGGCGTCATAATAGTCTGTGTGAAGAACCTGCAAGGATCAGATGAA
>JAGDYQ010000022.1:3491837-3514019 GCA_021962125.1 Bulinus truncatus
CATCGCACTCACTCACACCTCCCCCCCCCCGCCACCGTTAAACTTTCTGATTCTTCTCTCCCTCCTCTTCCCCTTGCTCTGTCCCTCACCCCGGAGGATTTTTTTTTAACTCCCTTGGCACTCACCTGTCTGAGTGTTACCTGGATGTCTCTACCTGCACCTTTTTATATACATGTCAGCCATCATACCGCGATATTTCACTGCTCGCCTAGGACACAGGTATTTCACGATATTAAATGCACTTAGCTTACAGACTCCATATCGAGTCCAACCCCCTCCCCCCCCACTTACTCTCTTTCTCTTTCAACTTAACTCATTATTTACAATACTCCTCTATCTTAGGTCATTACTTACAATATTCTTCTATCTTAACTCATTACTTACAATACTCTTCTATCTTAACTCATTACTTACAATATTCTTCTATCTTAACTCATTACTTACAATACTCTTCTATCTTAACTCATTACTTACAATACTCTTCTATCTTAACTCATTACTTACAACACTCTTCTATCTTATCTTAACTCATTACTTATGCTTACTCCTCTATTTACACGTATTCGGTAACACATTCCACACAAAATGTTTCTCAGACTTATATTTTTTGCGGTTTTCGCTGGGTTTATTTTATTCTCCTCCATCTTTTACACCCCCCTCCCCAAACCTCCCAATCCCTGAAAGGCCTTTCACCTCTACTTCATACCGAGTCTTTCATTGCGGCCAGTGTATGCCTAGCGATCGGGCACACAGTACGTCAGAACTTGAATAAAATGTTATGTTTAATACGGTGATGTTCTTATATGTTGTGCAGACAACTTGCTGGTGTTTATTGGCCTTTTTATTTACAACGATTATGTCAATGAGGGGGTGGAGGGGGGTGCTAATGGTTGACCTGGCTTGCCTTGTCGCCCTGCTGGCTGTCGGTCATCGATTGTCTTGTCCCATTGAGGAGTGTCCAATCAGTGTTGAGTCACTTCTGCAGATTAAAACCTGATGTGACATCTTTAGGGGGATTTATCTTGTGATGACATTTCCACCCAGTTCAAGTTATATATATATATATATATATATATATATATATATAGCTGTCACGTTATATATATATATATATATATATATAGCTGTCACGTTATATATATATATATATATATATATATATATATATAACGTGACAGCTATATATAGAGACAACGCGGGTTTCCTTTGATAGTCTCTCTCTCTCTCTCTCTCTCTCTCTCTCTCTCTCTCCTTCTGACCTGGTGATGGTCGTCTTGAGGTGACGTCATCTGACACTTGACGGGACATGACCTCTGAGATTATCTGGTCGATACCTTCATCACCGCTCGTTGTACTCTTACTACAGCAGCAGGGAACTACTGGTGATGCTGTGTGTGTATGTGTGTGTGTGTGTGGTGTGTGTGTGTGTGGTGGTGGTGATGGTGTGTGTGGTGGTGTGTGTGTGTGGTGGTGTGTGTGTGTGTGGTGTGTGTGGTGGTGTGTGTGTGTGATGGTGGTGGTGTGTGTGTGGTGGTGGTGTGTGTGGTTGTATGGGGTGACTCACCGTCTCTGGTCCACTGATCTCTACAGATACCATTTATCGGACTCCACAGATGCCATTTATCTGACTCCACAGATGCCATTTATCTGACTCCACAGATACCATTTATCTGACTCCACAGATGCCATTTATCTGACTCCAAAGATGCCTTTTATCTGACTCCACAGATGCCATTTATCTGACTCCAAAGATGCCATTTATCTGACTACAAATATGCCTTTTATCTGACTCCACAGATGTCATTTATCTGACTCCACAGATGTCATTTATCTGACTCCACAGATGCCATTTATCTGACTCCACAGATGTCATTTATCTGACACAGATGTCATTTATCTGACTCCACAGATGTCATTTATCTGACTCCACAGATGCCATTTATCTGACTCCACAGATACCATTTATCTGACTCCACAGATGCCATTTAACTGACTCCACAGATGCCATTTATCTGACTCCACAGATGCCATTTATCTGACTCTACAGACGGCATGTATCTGATGTCAAAGAGTCTCACTGCAGTAGTCATTTGGTCTTGTTTATTACTTGCATATCTCCCAAACCACTTGTTGTGTACCAAACTCAACAATACAATCTCACTCTATGTATTATACAGTATGAAGACAAAAACTTGGCATGGAGTTAAAACAACAACAACAACAACCATGGCGGCGTTATATGAACCGTGTTTACAAAATCAAATTGGGTGAAATGCATTTCCGGTAGCTATATTTCTGACCTCCCTCCAATCCTTCCCCCCCCCCTTTCAATCCCCGCTCCTGGACCGTCCATCTATCCTGTATCTAAAACAGAGAGATCTTTTATCGGTTAAGTATCGGGCGGTGGGGGTCAGAGATGAGCGGACAGCGGACGCGTCCGCTTGCGGACGCAGATCCGCAGATTTTTCCGAATCCGCGGACTGACAGCGGACGCATTGTATGGTTAAGTTGCGGACTCGCGGACTGACGCGGATCTTCTTTAGCGTTACCATAAAAAATTTCAAGTAATTTAAACAGCTAAATTTCAGCTATGCGGACGCGCGGACTGGTCCGCAGACCAATGTTGTAAGATTCTGCGGACGCGGACGCGGATCATTGATAGAAATCCGCGGACGGACGCGGACGCTAAATTTCAAGATCCGCACACCTCTGGTGGGGGTAGTCGAGCAGACAAGTCTCAAACCTAATTACACAAACCTCTAATAGCCTCGGTACCGTGGACCATCGACCGAGTCCCGCGAGTTAAACCACGATAATGGACAAAGTATCTCTCCCTCCCCCCCCTACCCCTCCAACCACCCCCATCGCGTGCCACACACACACACACACACACACCTACACTCAAAAACACATACTGTCTACCCTCGGTACAGCTCCTGGTGGGATTCCATGAGCACATCAGTGAAACTTTTGGATTGCCCAGTATAATCACACACGAGAGAGAGAGAGAGAGAGAGAGTTTTAAGGACAATTGTGTGTGTGCAGTAGTGTGTTTTCTCTTGGAGGGTTTGTTTGTGTGAGTGAGTGTGTGTGTGTGTGAGTGCGCGTGAATGACGCACGCGCAATCACGTCAGTTTCATAATATGCACTGGATATTTTATCTTCGGGGTTTTTTTTTGTTTTCGCGCTGATTACAAAAAAAAAATAGCGCAGACTCATTCGTACAACTCGATATGTTTGGGGAGGAGGGACCCACAAACCAAATCAGAGGGGGGGGGGAACACAAACCAAATCAGAGGGGGACCACAAACCAAATCAGAGGGGGGCACAAACCAAATCAGAGGGGGGGACCACAAACCAAATCAGAGGGGGACCAAAAACCAAATCAGAGGGGGGGGGCACAAACCAAATCAGAGGGGGGGACCACAAACCAAATCAGAGGGGGGGACCACAAACCAAATCAGAGGGGGCACAAACCAAATCAGAGGGGGGACCACAAACCAAATCAGAGGGGGGGACCACAAACCAAATCAGAGGGGGACCACAAACCAAATCAGAGGGGGGACCCACAAACCAAATAAGAGGGGGGACCACAAACCAAATCAGAGGGGGGGAACACAAACCAAATCAGAGGGGGGGACCACAAACCAAATTAGAGGGGGGACCACAAAATAAATCAGAGGGGGGACCACAAACCAAATCAGAGGGGGGACCACAAAATAAATCAGAGGGGGGACCACAAACCAAATCAGAGGGGGGGACCACAAACCAAATCAGAGGGGGGGACCACAAACCAAATCAGAGGGGGGACCACAAAATAAATCAGAGGGGGGACCACAAACCAAATCAGAGGGGGGGACCACAAACCAAATCAGAGGGGGGGACCACAAACCAAATCAGAGGGGGGGGGACCCGCACTCTGAATCAGAGGAGTGGGGGGGAGGTATTATGTTTTTTTTAAAAGAATGTGTTTTTTTAATTTTTCTTAACTGTTTGAAAACTGCTATCAACTGTTCTCCAACAACCATGTGTAGATCTAACATGTCGACCTTTTTTTTTAAAATTGTGTTTACCATTGAATGCTAATTTTCTTGTTTGCTAGTCTTCTGAATCCCCCCCCCACCGCTTCCCCGGCCCTTCATCCTACTCCTCTTCTTCTCATATCCGTCCGTTTGTTTTTAAAATCAAACAACAGAAGTAACCAAGTTATCTTCGTGAAACAGGAAGTAGATAAACCCCGGGTGCCCTCCCCGTCTCTCGCTGGCAAGCACTCAGTCACTTGCTCGTGATATAACTGTATCGCCATTTCACTCGCTTTTGGAAGGCCAAGGTCACATTGTTGGCTTATCGATAGTCGATATCTCATGGGTCTTTTTTTTTTTTAATCTCTCTTTTTCTTACTCTCTCGCTCTCTCTCTCCCCCCTCTCTCTCCCCCCCCCTCTCTCTCTCTCTCTCTATCTCTCTCCCTCTCTCTCTCCCCTCTCTCACTACCTGACTTCCTTCTTTCCTTCTCTCACTCTTTCTTCCTCATTTCATCTCCCCCACCCCCGCTCTCTCTCTCTCTCTCTCTCTCAGCCTTTCTTCCACCTCTTTCTCTCTCTCTCTCTCTCTCTCTCTCTCTCTCTCTCTCTTTCTCTCTCTCTCTCTCTCTTTCTCTCTCTCTCTCTCTCTTCAACCTATGTTGTCATGTCATTTCGTTGACGTCTCCTGTCACCCCGCTACAGTATCGACCCCCCCCCCCACTCCCCTATAAATCAGTGCGTGTGTCCTCCACTGCTCCATAAACGATGTCAATTCCAAGAAACTTTCAGCCGGCGATCAAAGTGTCAATGCGGCAACTGCAAAGTGTTGCAAAGCGGGGGGGGGGGGGTCAAATTTAAATGGCGCTCCACCTCCCCCTCCCCCCACCGCTCAAAACACGCCTTTGCTTGGTTGGACTGCCAAACATCCGAATGCATAAGGTGGCAAAAATGATTAATTTCAGAGGCCGAGTGCAGTTCACATCTTCGCAGCCATCGTCGTCGAATACAACGAAATCATATTTCCCCGCCTAGTGTACTCCAGAAGTGATCACCATAGAATATCATATACATTATAGATGGTGCGCATCACAGACGAGATATAATATATAATCTGTGGTGCGCACTCCAAAAAGTGATCACCATAGAATATCGTATACATCATAGATGGTGCGCACCACAGATGAGATATAATATACAATCTGTGGTGCGCACTCCAAAAAGTGATCACCATAGAATATCATATACATCATAGATGGTGCGCACCACAGATGAGATATAATATATAATCTGTGGTGCGCACTCCAAAAAGTGATCACCATAGAATATCATATACATTATAGATGGTGCGCACCACAGACGAGATATAATATATAATCTGTGGTGCGCACCTTCCATTTTTAAAGTAACATTTCCTGAAGCCACCATATTATGTGTGCGATTGTGTCTCAATGTGAAGTTGTAGTGGGGAATGAGAACCGTCTCCGCGTCCGATGTCTGGGGGGGGGGGGGCTCTGGGGGTTCTGAAGGAAGATCTAGACAACATCATTGATAGAATACCAGGAAAATTTCAAATAAATCTGAACTGCAAAAAAGGTGACCTAATTAGACACAGCCCACATTTTTTGGTTAGGGGGCTCTGTCCATAAATTGAACTATGACATGAGCCACGTGGTCACCTTAGGTCCATACAGTGGCGCCGACCCCCCCCCCCTGCCCCCACCCATTCGGCGTGCCTGGGTCCATAGCATGGGTCCAGTCACTGTGCTTCTTTATTCATAGTGAAATACTTGATGAGACGCATAACAAAACAAAAGACAGTTACTTTACTGTTTGAAAATGATTTCACCTAACAATTATCATCTTTAGATTATTATTATTATTATTTTTATTTTAATGCATGGAGGCAGAACCACAAGGAGGACAGCGAAATCCTCTGACCAGCTGGGCTTCGGTATGTGTCCCAGTTGCCTTGCCATTTTGAGAACCTGTGGCAACATTACAAGTGATGAAGGAAACAGGAGGAAGAGAGGGGGGGGGGAACAAACCGACATTATTAATCACCAGTTTCTAATTCTAAGCGTAATTGAGGTTAACGACCCTGTGACCTAGTTTTTGTTTACACCTGTTGGGGACATGGAGGAGGATCGAACAGAAAATTAAAAAAATAAAAAAAAAAACCTGTTTTCATTTTATTTTATTTTTACAATCAGTGCAACTTGCTTTACGATGAAAGTCCAATATCTCGGCCACTTATTTCTCTTTGATGATTTTTTTTTTTACTTTGTTTGTTTGTGTGAGCGTGTGTGTGTGTTTGTTTAAATTAGTGAGATTTCTGTATTATTATTGTTGACCATCGATAAAGAACACACGCGCCAACGAACGCGTGCATGTATGGCGCACATTCAGTGACACGCACACATTGCACGTACTCTCTCTCTCTCTCTCTCTTTCTCTATATCTCACGCACACAAAACAACCACACACACACACACACGCGTTTGAACGTAAGAGACATATAATGAGCAGAACTTAATCATGAAGCGGGATTGGAGTGGTTGTGGAGAGGGTGGGGTGGGGTGGGGGGAGGGAAGGATTAAGGGGAGGGTGTGGAACACTGCATCACGAAATTGGACATCCGAACGTGGCACTTTGATTGGCTGTTATAATAATTGGACATCCGAACGTGGCACTTTGATTGGCTGTTATAATAATTGGACATCCGAACGTGGCACTTTGATTGGCTGTTATAATAATTGGTCCAACAAATCTTTGATGACACAGGTGGGGGGGGGGGGGGTTCGTGTGCTAGAAATAACCACTCGTGACCAGAAGTAAAGAGAGGGGTTGGGGGTGGGTGTGTTTGGGTTGGCGGGGGGGGAGAGAACAATGATTTGTGATCTTACAAAATTGTTTCATATTATATCCCATAATCATTGAATTTATTATATTTCAAAGGGTAATTATTGTTAGTGGCATCGATCGTGTTAACAACAATCACTGCTTCCAATGATTGTAAACTTTGTTCATTTTTTTTTGTCTGGCACTAACATTGATGTTATGATGGCGATATGTGTGCTGTCTGGGACTAACATTGATGTTATCATCATGGCGATATTCAAACAAAGGCTTCTTGTTGCTGTTTAAAATATCAAATTGTTTTTGTTTGTTAACAAAACACTTGAAAACTTTTCTTATTACAATAGACGCGGGAAGCTTGCCAACGTATTCGGTTACAACACGTTGATACAGCTGTAGATGATTTTTTGTGTGGTGTGTCCCATTCATGAAGTTTTGGGAGGTGGGAGGAAAGGAGGTTTGAAACATAAGAATCGGTAGTCGTACTTATCAAAATCGCATTTTTTTTCGCCTAATTACCGATTCCTTGCGTAGATTCTTTGGAATGTGATGTTATAGTACTGTGGCGTTAGGTATTTAATATATATCTATGTATAGCAGGCTCGCCAGGTAATTTAACTTAATTACCAAATCTTTAACTCTAACTCACTGGTATAGGTACTAGTATATAACAACACAACTCTTAGGAGTGTACTTTACAACACTGATTTAATGTACTATGATACAAATTTAGTGAAATATTTTACAAATCTAACAATCCAAGTCTACTCTAAGTATTCGTGCCCGCCTCCTACTGTAAATATTCTATAAAACTTCTCTAAATCTACAGGACCGACTGTTCTAGGTATGCGGGGCCGACTCCCCACTCTCTCTCTCTGTGGGCCGCCCTCTGTGTAGATACATTCTGCGTCCACTTTATAAAGGCTGGCGGGGTGCGAGTGGGACAGTAGATAATCCGTGTGCAAAGGGGGGGGGGGACTTAGTCCGTGCGTGGGCGGGGAGGTGGGGCATCTAGCATGAGTCATTATGGTACGGGGAACAGTAGATAATCCGTGTGCAAAGGCAGCGAGAGCTGATAGAAACAACTTTCAAATGGCGTCGCCACTGGCGGAAGGTGCGATTGGGACAGTTGATACTAGTATGGAAGGGGTTAAGTTTGACACGTTACATGGGGGGGGGGAGAGGTGCGGTGAATTCTTGACGTAACATATCCATGGCCTTGCGTTACATTCCATGGTCGACTGATGAGAAGCGAGAGGGTCCGTATTGGCGGGGTAAATTTAAATTGGCAGTGGAGGTGGCAACGGGGAGGGGAAGGTAAATTCTAGATGTAACATTTCTGACCATGACCCTGTGTTATGTTCCATGGTCAACTGATGAGTCACTCGATACTGGCGGGAGGTGCGTGTGCAAAAGGGGGGGGGGTAACTTCTAAACGTAACAAGTACCTACTAATGTCATGGAAGTCTCTCAGTTCCTGCCATAGATATATGTACTATAGGCTACATGTATGGACATAATCGATCTAGTACTATTACATTTATGGACAAGATCGATCTATGGTTCTGTATATCTCGTTCGGTATCGTAATCGATAAAAGTATTGGTATCGTCCAATATATTAGCTGCAACCGTTCTCAAATATTGAATACTTTGACAAAAGTCTCATTCCGTTTTTATCTCATTAAGGATTAAGTTAATTTCATCTTTAATCCTCCTTCTGTTGTTGTTTTCATTGGTCTTCTCGATGAATCAAACTTTGAAAGAAAGACTTCCACACAGGCGTTGTTGTGTACGTTATTAGTCTCGTGGTGTGGGGGTGTACCTAGACCGAGGTAGAGTCGAGTTGCATTGTTTCGCGGGGAATCTTGCTTGATTGAATTCTGATTGTTGTTGTTTTTTTTCCCCTCCCTTTTACTTTTTGCTTCATTCAAAACTTCGACCATTCATTCCGTTAGTCTTATCACATTGTAAAGATTTCAGAAGAAGTGTTTCTTTTTTTTTTTTTGCATTCATTCTGACTTAGTATATTATTCGACACTCGGTTGACTGTTGAATTTAAGATTTCGGATCGTTTATGGATTATCATGTTCTCTTCAGACCTACGACAATATTAGATTATATTGTTGGTTATTTTGTTTTTAATCATACGTTAAAAGGATTGAGGCATCCGGCAATAAACAGCGGTGGAAATACTGTATCAATTCTGTGACGTAACAAACTATGTGTGTTTTGTAAAATGTATAATGCACCATTGACGTTATTTACAAAAAGATGTCTGTAAAAAAAAATATTTTTTCTCTGTGGGCCAATTTATTTTTTAAAACTGCTCAGTATTTTATTTCTGGCGGTTTACTGTGTCCCATTTAGTGGTTTATATCATCTAAGAGAATTTCATCTCATCCGAAAAGGGACTTCACACACACTGCAGACATTCGCTGCTGAGGTGGAGGGATTAAAAAAATGTAAATATCCCATATTGTCATGTGTATATTTGAATGACTTTGATTGTTTTGAACTGAATAGCCACTCCCCCACCCCTCAAAGGGCCACAGGTGCAGATGAAGTAGTAGTCCACCTGTTTCCAGACTAGACATGCAAAGTGAGAGACTTGAGTAGTGATTGACCAAATGCCCGCCTTCCCCCCCCCCCTTCCTTCTCCTCACACACACACACACTTGGAGTTGGTACATTCAAGTTTTCTCCCGCCTGTTGGGGATGCACTACATTTTAGCACCTATACCAGCAGACTATGTGGGGGGGGGGAGGGGTCGACACACTCATTTGAACCGCGGGTCACAATACGCTTTAAATTCGACACAAGGGCCGGACCAAGTGCGGTTGGACGGAGTGTTTGTGTTAACATCATTTATGGGGGGGGGGGGGGCGGATTGGATCAAACAGCTGAACGAGCCCACCTCTGATATAATGTATGTAATGTATAGATGGTAAGATTGTTGTCACCGGTGAACCGCGCTCACGTGACAGGCTGACGCCCACATGCACATAACTCGCCTCCTCCCCACTTCCCGGTTTATACTTTGCTTGTAAGCCGGACAGTGGCCTCCTTGACCAATTGATAACTCAGGTGTTGGTCAATGTGTAGTAAGGACACGGGGCTGTTGTCCCCGTGAGTTCAACGGGTTCAGTATATCTCCATAACTAACACTGATTTTTTTTTTTCGAAGGCTGTGTGCGGGCAGAATAATTTGTCTGTACAACTTGGGGGGGGGGGGGGGGGGGAGAATTTAACGTCCTTCGCGCATGCGAGATACCCGAGCATTCTTTTGTAATGTACGTTCACACGAGCACGGCTTAGAAGAAACACTGATGTGAACTGTTCTACATTATTAATCTAATGGCACCACCATACATCTAGCACAGATATGGGGGCTAACTACGGCCAGTCCGGACTGTTTGGTCCGCTCGTTCACATAAATGGCGTTTACAATTATATAATTTCTGGTTTTTTTTTTTTATTTTGTTTTTTCAATTTAACACCCTCTCTCAAGGCTGGGGTCTTTTGTGATATCTAGGAGCCCAAATAATTTGCCCAACCCTGATCTAGCTTCTAATTACACACACACACACACACAAACACTCCTCATAGTTGCTTGTAACACACACACACACACACATACAAAAAGATAAACTGACGGGTCAAGTTTTACACTAGAGCACTTCCTCAACTCTCTCTCTCTCTCTCTCTCTCTCTCGGGTCTCGTTTGCTACAGTCATCCAAGACGAGAATCTCTCGAGCTGAATATTGGAACCGCATTACCCAGAGACGTCCCCCCCCTCTGGTGGTCAGGACCTCACACTCTCCAGTCACTGGTATAGTGGGTTGGGATGGGGGGTGAGGAGGGGGCAACGGTTGGTGAATAAGGAGGGCGGGGGTGTGGTGGTGGCTAGGTTGGATTCAGTACCCAAAATGAAGCTTGAGAAAGCTTGAGATTTTCAGTTGGGTACATTCCGTGCCATTCCGGCAGATGAAGGTTGACTGGCCGTAGTGGGTCAAGTGGTCATTCTCCAAACTTTAACAGTAGATTACCTCCAGGGGGGGGGTGAACAAGTTAAAACAAGTCAAAATGTATGCACGGTTAGTACGGTTTGGTTTACTATAGAAAAACACACAAATTCACATTTTGAATCCACCTTCAGAGAATTAAATTTTGGGCTGTTTCTTTTTTTTTTTTGTTTTAAATAACTTTGGGCGACTTACCGCGACTATAAGTCTTTGTTCAGTATCATCTCCACGAAATAAATTTAACAGTTAACAATTGTATAAGTTCCAATAATGTAAAATTATATTTTTTTTTACATAAATTCAGAGTCTGTTGTCAAATATAGTCAATGGGCGTGGTTACTATTTATTTTCATGTTGAAAAAAGGAGGTCAGAGTTTGAAAGATCTTGTACAGTAATTAGAGCAGAGGTGGGCAAATCTTTTTTTGTTTTGTTTTGTTCGAAGCTCAGGGCCACGGTAGGTGTTTAAATATGGCTGAAACGCCGAACAAGAACAGATGGAAAGATTGTTTTTTTTTTTATGAAGTAGTGTAAAATTAATTGTAAAAGTCATTGATTTTGAACGACAAAAGATAAGCAGAGTTTGGGACCAATTAAAAAAGAAACCTTTCTGGCCGGATTAATAAAAGCCTTGCTGGCCGGATTAATAAAAACCTTGCTGGCCGGATTAATAAAAGCCTTGCTGGTCGGATTAATAAAAGCCTTTCTGGTCGGATTAATAAAAGCCTTGCTGGTCGGATTAATAAAAGCCTTTCTGGCCGGATTAATAAAAGCCTTGCTGGTCGGATTAATAAAAGCCTTTCTGGCCGGATTAATAAAAGCATTGCTGGCCGGATTAATAAAAACCTTGCTGGCCGGATTAATAAAAGCCTTGCTGGTCGGATTAATAAAAGCCTTTCTGGCCGGATTAATAAAAGCCTTGCTAGTCGGATTAATAAAAGCCTTTCTGGCCGGATTAATAAAAGCATTGCTGGCCGGATTAGTCTTAAAAAAAAAGTTTTTGTAAAGAGGTTGTATCTCTCCAATGAATGTCCATGTATTATATTATTGTATTATTTCATGTTTTTATTTGATTGTATTTCTTTTACAATATCTTTTTTTTCCCCTGTATACGAAAAAAAAATGAGTTTTCTCAGATTTAGTACTCACCTCCCAAGTACTCAATTGTGTTGTAAGAATTAGCTCCCTTTGACGGTCATCGCGAGTGACGTTTTAGTGAGCCAGAAGACTATTTGCCCGGGATGTCAGTGTTCCATCTCGCGGTCAGCTCATCCGGTTGATTAGAAGTAAATGAATTTACTGGCCGTCAAGTACTGCGTGAACTCGATACTGGACATGACCTCATTAAGGCTGGCCAGCCTGTAGGAGCGGGTGAGGAGGGGGGGTAAGGGTTGTGGTTGAAACTGTAGATGCAGAGGTCAACATGTAGATAGATAGATTTATGACGTATGTGGTGGACATAAGGGTAAACTTGACTCGGAGGTTTGACATTGTTAGACATACAGTGAGAAAAGTCTTGTGGGGGGGGGGGGAGGTCACTCATACAGACATCGGGGGGGGGGGCACACGAACACAGGGCCCTACTGTGAGACGCAGGGCTTTTAAAAGGGCATAATTTTGCGAACAAAACTACTTCCTGACTGGTCATCTCTTTATTACTCCTTATTGCTGGCGTCGTTATAAGGGGCGCCGTGGGGGGGGGGGAGAGGAGGGGGCTATACTTTAAGCCCCCCCCCACCCCAACAGAGGGTTATATATTTTTTTTACGAGGGCCCAGATGAAATATTATTGCTGCCAAAAAAAAGCCACCTGCTGATATATTCAAAACAACAACACAACAAACAATAACAGACCAGTATCATTGACATGCTAACATCATGTCCAGCCGAGTGACCCGTCCACAAGACACACGGTCTGGCCGAGAGTTTCACTTTGATAACGTTATCTCCTTTCCTCTTTGAAAACTTCTTTACAGTAATGATCTTTTTTTTTTATTTAGTTTTCTACGTTTGATTATTTTTTTTCGTCATCCGAACATTGATTTTATTCTCAGTTTTTTTTTAGAGCATTTTCGAAAAAAAATGCTCTATTGTCCCCGTTTTGTCTGTCTGTCTGTCTGTCATCACCCTAGATCTCAACAACCATAAGTCCTAGACCCATGATGTATATATCATTTTGTAGGTCTTGGCCTGCCAAGAAATAGCTTTTTTCCATTTCGCGATCTGACCTCTCAGGGCCGTAAAAGGGGCCTTATAAAGTACCGTTTTTTACTATATAAGCTATATTAATAATGGACCGCCCTATATCTCAGCAACCATAAGCGCTAGACCCATGATGTATGTATCATTGTGTAGGTCTTGGCCTGCCAAGTGTACATCAAAAGTCCATTTCGCGATTTGACCTCTCAGGGCCAAAATATAAGAGTTTGTTATGTACCGTTTTGCTTATATTTTAAATATAAATAATAAAAGCTAATCAAAGGGGCGTAATCATTATTTATTTTTGTAACAGTTATTCAACATGACTTACTTGTCCTTTTAATATCTTTTTTCAGATATATGCATTACACAATTTAATTTATAAACATTTCCAAAATTTACAAATATTTACTGAAAGATAACAAACGTACTGATACTTAAAATGAAAATGCGCTAACACGTCCTGTGTCCAGAATGGAACAGGCGTAATTGCTTGTTTTAAATATGCTATTGTTTGTAGCCGCAAAGACTTCCTGCGTGTGAATTTTAGTTTTACTATTCATCCGGTTAGCTGTGTTGGGCTGTTTCCCCCGTAGGTACTTACTCTTGCACTGGCCTCTCGAGTACATGGGGAGTACGGGCGCTTTCTGTTTCAACGGGGCCTCCACCTAGTCGGGCCAGACGCCAGTTTTGATCGTGTATTAATACTTGACTGTCTTTTACCCTTTAGGTGTGCGCCATACACCTTGATGTGGTTGGGCTTTTAGACTTTGCTTGTCAGCACACACACACACACACACACACAGACACATATTGTGTACCATTTGTAATGCCCGGCGTTGCCCGGGAAATCTAGGTGCCATGTGACACCCTCTCCTAATAATTATTTGTTTTATTGGTACCTTACGTTTTATTATGTTTTACACACCTGCGTGAAATAACACGAAATTGAATTCAAACAAAAACCGTAAAGAAAGTAGTAATTAACGAATCAATACCTGAATACTTCCCAAAAACCTACAAAATACTTTATTATATCACATTTAAGAATGTTCGAGGAAGCCTTTAAATAGAAAAAATAATTCTGATTACATTATTGCATACACAAATAATTGATGTAAAGAAAAGCGTGCATTGAACTGTTTGATTGAATTGTATGGAAGAGTTTACATATTGTACTTATGAAGTGATACTAGAATGTTCATTACATCAGCATCAAAAGTCGTATAGAAGTGTGGTCAGATTAATAAAAAAATTAAATGGGAATTTGTTTGGGCATCACAATTACTGTAATCAAAAGTCATCGGCAAATTAAACACGCGAGTTAGCTCCCTTTAAATGAAGTTGGGAGTCGAACAATCACAGTCGAAATGAATGTACCATAACTCTTGATGTATTATCATACAAATGTTTAATCAGTGACCTTTGTTAACTAAATACAAATACTTTCTCAGACTCAAATAAAGGATATTTAAAATTGAAACACACCCAATTCTATTCAAATTTGTTTACTACATTAAAAAAAAAAAAAACATATTTCAATCAATTGCAGCTGTTTGGTTGTAATGTATTACAATTTAAACCAAGGATTGCATATTATCATATTTAAAACATCCAATACATGTCAACAGTATCTGAAACTGTGAGAGCCATTGTTAGATCGATTATGGGCGAAGTAGGCAGGCCGACATGTTGGGTGCGAGATTATTGGAGCTAAATGTGTTATCGTAGCACATCAAACACTGGGGGGGGGGGGGCATCCCCGCATTTATCTGTCATAAATATCTGTCAAATCCTATTCATCTATCGGTTTTTTAGTCTGTGAGTTCATGTTAGTGTTGTTTTAGTCCCAGGTCATATGTTAGTTTCAGTTTTTATTTCGTTTTTTCTGTAATAATTTCAGTTTTCGTCTAGTTTTAGTCTTGCTTCTAATTTTAGTTTTAGTTCTCGTTGACGAAAAGTCAACATTTTCGTTAACGAAGTTTTTAGTTTTCGTGAACGAAAGCAACACTATATTTTAGTTTTAGTTTTTATTTCGTTTTTTCTGTAATAATTTCAGTTTTCGTCTAGTTTTAGTCTTGCTGCTAATTTTAGTTTTAGTTTTTAGTTCTCGTTGACGAAAAGTCAACATTTTCGTCAACGAACGTTTTAGTTTTAGTTTTCGTCAACGAACCCAACACTAGTTCATGTCCTGTCCAACATTCTTCTATCACTTTTCAATCTTTCTGTATTAGCTGATCAGTGCACTGCTGCCATCGCCATAGTGTTTTCGTGGGCAACGATTAGAGACACTGTCCACCCCCCTCCCCGTCCACCCCCCGCCACACACATTGTTTCAATCTAACGTACCAACAGACGGTCAGCTAGATATGTCCGCAATGAAATGTCTGGTCGACTTTAAACCACTGTGTCTTCCTTCCTTCATTAACACACACACACACACACACACTGACCCGGTCATCTGGCCACTGTAGATTAGAACTTTCGTTTGTGCGCTTGCATTTTTTGACCCTCCTCTTTCTCCGCCTTTTGTTGTTGGGTTTCTTTTTTCTCCTCTCTCTTCACTCTTCCTTTCTTTGTTTCCCCTCTCCCTTCACCCCCCCCCTCTCTCTCTCTCTCTCTCTCTCTCTCTCTCTCTCGCTCTCTCTCTCTCTCTCTCTCTCTCTCTCTCTCTCTCTCTTTAAAATCTTCTTTTGATACAATCGGTTGGAGGGATTTAGGCGGAAAGGGGGGGGGGGGGGCGAGTAGAACAGAACACGTGACTCACAATATCTACAAAGTCATTTCAAGAATGTATAATGAAAAAGAAAAGAAAAATTTTAATAATAGAAAATAAAAATGTGTGTACTTTACTACAGAGACAAGAGAGAGTGTGTGTGTTAACAGGGGGGGGGGCTTTATTACGCATTGCTCCATTATTCCCCCCCCCCCTCCAATCCCCCAAAGGATGGCACAAACCAGTGGGAAGGACCCGCGAGTACTTGTGACGTTAGTCAGAGGCGGCAACTGACGCATTTTAATACTTTTTGGTTACACTAACAATTGTAACACGCCCATTCACGTGACTATTTAGGGCCCTTTGCTCGTTAAATTATTTTTTTCTTTATAGCATACAGTCGATTCCGCTTAATTGGGACACATCGGGACCGAGGCTTTTTTTTTACCAAATAAGCGGATGTCCCAATTAAACATACAAAATTTACTATTGGCCTCTTGGTTTGGTTTCTTTGAGATTTTTTTTTCTCAAATAAGCGGCTGTCCCAATTAAGCGGAATCCGCTGTATTTCATTCTTTTTGAGCGGTTGTCACATGGGCCTCTACCCCGCTGGTTCCCCTCGTGGAGGAAAGGAGGCATGTTTGTGCAGAGACAACTTCAACCAACCCCTACTCCCCACACACTTCTTATTGAACACCGACAGTCTCTTGCAACACATACAAGTGGTGATTTATATCTTGTCTAAACACCGACAGTCTCTTGCAACACATACAAGTGGTGATTTATATCTTGTCTAAACACCGACAGTCTCTTGCAACACATACAAGTGGTGATTTATATCTTGTCTAAACACCGACAGTCTCTTGCAACACATACAAGTGGTGATTTATATCTTGTCTAAACACCGACAGTCTCTTGCAACACATACAAGTGATGATTTATATCTTGTCTAAACACCGACAGTCTCTTGCAACACATACAAGTGGTGATTTATATCTTGTCTAAACACCGACAGTCTCTTGCAATACATACAAGTGGTGATTTATATCTTGTCTAAACGCTTTGGCTTCAGTCAACATTGCAATAAATGTTGATGCAAGTATCATTGATACCAAAGATGTACTATCCCAGGGGTCGCCACGCATGAGATGGATAGGATCTTCAGCCCCGGGGGGTTAGGGTGGGGTGGGGTGTTTAAGTAGTACAAAATAATACTTTACAGATTCGCACCGTTGTCAGATTATCGAAGTTTTAAGCAAAAACAAGAAATGTGAAGAGAGTGGGGGAAAAATAACTATCTCTTAGGGAGCAGCACAAAATAACCCGTTAAAGAGCCGAATGTGGATCCCAGAGCCTAAATTGGGCCACCTCTATTGCATAACATGTCAGTCTGCGCTATCGCCGTGTCGCGGCAATAAAGGGCACCATGTTGAGAGCCACAGTGTGTTGTAGCTCATACCCGGAAGTCGCGCGTGACCGGAGCCGTGTATATCGGATCGATACTCTGGTCACTAGCGCGTGACCGGAGCCGTCGCATTGTTACAGTTGTCAATCGCGCGTGACCGGAGCTGTCGCATTGTTACAGTTGTCAATCGCGCGTGACCGGAGCCGTAGCATTGTTACAGTTGTCAATCGCGCGTGACCGGAGCCGTAGCATTGTTACAGTTGTCAATAGCGCGTGATCGGAGCCGTCGCATTGTTACAGTTGTCAATCGCGCGTGACCGGAGCCGTCGCATTGTTACAGTTGTCAATAGCGCGTGACCAGATCTCCTGCACGATGTACTTAGGAATGCTTCACTTTTATTTTTTTTTTTTATTATTCTCAAACTTCATCTAATTGCGTAAATCCCCCCCCCCCATTCATATTCCACTCGCTGTTCAATAGTCACGTACTAATTGTGTATTGATTCTTGAAATTATAAACTGTCATGATTTTTTTTTTTTTGCTTTTTCATGCAGTTATCAATGGCGTTGTCTTATACTTCAGTAAATGTCGTCTGAACATTTCTGTTTAGTCATGAATTCTAGTGTTCAATACTATTTAAAACTAGCCTTTAACTCGTCATGAATTCTAGTGTTCAATACATTTAAAACTAGCGTTTAACTCGAAATGAATCATATAATGTATAATAAACGTTTAAATTATATTCCATCTGAAGTTTAAGGTTCTCGTATTGACCGACCTATCTGGAGTGTGTGAATGTAAATATATATATATATATATATATATATATATATATATATATATATATATATATATATATATATAGGCTATATATAAGTTCCGTAGGCTTCAATGAGCCACTGGGAACTTCATCTATTTCTGTAGCCACTGGGAACTTCATCTATTTCTGTAGCCACTGCATATTTAGGGATTGTGTGTCAGCCTGTACTTGCTTTTAACACATGACATGTAGGCTACCACTTTAAATGCCGGGTCGATTTGGAGGGTGGGCGGGGTGGATTTGCACCCCGTTTTCACCAGGGCATGTCAGTCCCATAGTTTTCACTGTGACATAGCTGAGTTACACCGTGACATAGTTGAGTTACACCGTGACATAGTTGAGTTACACCGTGACATAGGTGAGTTACACCGTGACATAGTTGAGTTACACCGTGACATAGTTGAGTTACACCGTGACATAGCTGAGTTACACCGTGACATAGCTGAGTTACACCGTGACATAGCTGAGTTACACCGTGACATAGTTGAGTTACACCGTGACATAGCCGAGTTACACTGTGACATAGCTGAGTTACACCGTGACATAGCTGAGTTACACCGTGACATAGCTGAGTTACACCGTGACATAGCTGAGTTACACCGTGACATAGCTGAGTTACACCGTGACATAGCCGAGTTACACCGTGACATAGCTGAGTTACACCGTGACATAGCTGAGTTACACCGTGACATAGCTGAGTTACACCGTGACATAGTTGAGTTACACCGTGACATAGCCGAGTTACACTGTGACATAGCTGAGTTACACCGTGACATAGCCGAGTTACACTGTGACATAACTGAGTTACACTGTGACGTAGTTGAGTTACACCGTGACATAGTTGAGTTACACCGTGACATACCCGAGTTACACCGTGACATACCCGAGTTACACCGTGACATACCCGAGTTACACCGTGACATACCCGAGTTACACCGTGACATACCCGAGTTACACCGTGACATAGCTGAGTTACACTAAAGCAATGCAAAAGTGCATTGTGGGCTTTTAACTAAACAGTGTGAACCTAAGCATGGACATAAAATCTCCAAATCATTTACTCATTTCTCTGCACTGATTGCTTAACACCGCCTTCCAATTGAAACCGACACAACAGACAACGCCTATTTTTTTTACTACTCCCCCCCTCCCGGGTGTCTGGGGGGTACGGGTGTGGGGGGTGAGGACGTTTGTCAGGACAAAATGTCACGGTTCCGAACGATTTTTTTTTTCGCTCCTGCCACCCCCTCGTCGCCTGGACCCAGCCTCAGTAGGTGCTCGCTGCGTGCACGAATTGTGAGCGGGGGGTGGGGGGGGGGAGAATTTTGTTTTGGGATACGTACATAAAAAAAAATATAGGGTAAGGCATGCAACATATTTCAGAAACCAACGTGGAGGTGTGTGTGTGTGGGGGGGGGGGATATCCAGGTGTGAGACATGTCCGATGGGGAAGGGTCATAGCGTCCCCCCTCCCCCCCCTTCCTTTGTGTCATAAAATATCAAAATATTAAAAAAAATATATATTAATTATTGTGGTCGAGGTGTCGCGTTTAATTGTTAAGCTTATCCCATCCCCTTCCCCCCTGTCGCCTAGACGTACCGTGCGCGCGCGTGTGTGTGTGTATCAGGCGGGGGGGGGGGGTGGGCGTGGCTGAACTACACGTTTCTGGGTTGTTTCTTTTTTTTAAATGTTCATTTCATTTTATTTCCCCTACTGCCTTTACCGCGGGATTGTTTGATTGGCTGTGATTTGTTTGTTAAGGTTATAGCCATATTTTGATTCATTCATTGTGTTTTATTTTTTTAACTACTGTTATTGTTTTTATGGATATAAATATAAAAGAAATGGATGTATTATAGTAGCAGTTTATGTGACGGGAAAACAATGAAACAATAAATTCAATTGAAGGTAAGGAAAGATTATTTTTTTTTTGTTTTATGATGTATTTGTATCGATAGTTGAAACTGTCCAGTTATGTGGGTATGTATGCGGTGTTTGTATGTACGCGGTGTTTGTATGTGTGTATGCGGTGTTCGTATGTGTATGCTGTGTTTGTATGTGTGTATGCGGTGTTTGTATGTGTGTATGCTGTGCTTGTATGTATGTTCGCAGTGTTTGTATGTGTGTATGGGATGTTTGTATGTATGTTTGCAGTGTTTGTATGTGTGTATATGTGTGTGTCTGTGTGTGTGTCTACATGTTTTGTCAATGAACCTACAGACTGTCCGTGTTGTGATGATGTAGAATGAAAGGACGGGTGAGTACTCAGTTTTGTATCGAGAACGGCTGGGTGAGTAGAGTTAGAACTGCGTTGGCAGAATTTGTATTGAGCTGAGACGATGTGAGATGCCATTGATGTGTGTGTGTTTGTTAAGGTTCACGTTACGGTTATAACTTTGAAGAGTTTTATGTCTTCGACATGCTAAGGCTGTGTTACATTTAAACCAATTTTTTGGTATTGCGGCATTTTACGTGCTGTTTTTTTTTAAGGAAAAGAGGGGGGGGGGGGTGCTGGATATTTGAACGTGTAGTTGACTGTTTGTTGATGTGTGTGTGTGTGTTTGATGGGTGCGCTGTCTTCAGACGATCGTTTTAGGTTTTGCTGGATGAAATTGGGTGTGTGTGTGTGTGTGTGTCTTTTGGTTAACTCATGTGTGCGTGTTTCTCTTTGTGTTCGATTTGGGGGGGGGGGGTATGTGTATGTGTGTGTGTGTGTCTTTTGATTAACTCATGTGTGTGTGTTTCTCTTTGTGTTCTATTTGGGGTGTGTGTGTGTGTGTGTGTGTGTGTTGGTTCCGTAATAGTTGATTTGCAGCGTTCATTGTTCTCGTAGAGGTCAATTTTAGATTATTACTACATAGTTTGACATGAACCTTTAGACGCTAACACGTTTTCTCTCTGTGTGTACACGTCTTCTATAAGTGTGTACACGTCTTCTCTCTCTCTCTGTGTACACGCCTCCTTTCTATATGTCCACGCCTTTTCTCTATAAGTGCTTGTATGATTTTGTGTATAATATAATATGATACGTGATATCTAACGGCTGGACATTATTTTAGATTACCACTAACTGTTTTATTAATACCCGGCGTTAACCGGATATCGAGGTGTCATGTGACACACCCTCTTTAGTTCACTATTCGTAAAACTTAATGTATAGCGGAGAAGATGAAACGTCATGATGAAATATTTCGTTTTCGTTTTGTAAACTTGACGCGTTTGCTGTCCCCCTGTCACACAGAGGTGTACGGATACGAATCTTTATGAAAAAAGTGATATGTGGGTGTGTGATATGTGGGTGTGTGTGATGTGTTGGTGTGTGATGTGTGGGTGGGTGTGATGTGTGGGTGTGTGATGTGTGGGTGGGTGATTTGTAGGTGTGTGTGATGTGTGGGTGTGTGTGATGTGTTGGTGTGTGATGTGTGGGTGGGTGTGATGTGTGGGTGTGTGATGTGTGGGTAGGTGATTTGTAGGTGTGTGTGATGTGTGGGTGTGTGTGATGTGTGGGTGGGTGTAATGTGTGGGTGTGTGATGTGTGGGTGTGTGTGATGTGTGGGTGTGTGTGAAGTGTGGGTGTGTGATTTGTTGGTGTGGGTGATTTGTAGGTGTGTGTGATGTGTGGGTGTGTGATGTGTGGGTGTGATGTGTGGGTGTGTGATGTGTGGGTGTGTGTGATGTGTGGGTGTGATATGTGGGTGTGTGTGAAGTGTGGGTGTGTGATTTGTAGGTGTGTGTGATGTGTGGGTGTGTGATGTGTGGGTGTGTGTGATGTGTGGGTGTGTGATGTGTGGGTGTGTGTGATGTGTGGGTGTGTGATGTGTGGGTGTGTGTGGGTGTGTGATTAGTAGGTGTGTGTGATGTGTGGGTGTGTGATGTGTGGGTGTGTGTGATGTGTGGGTGTGTGATGTGTGAATGTGCGCATTAGACAATTATATCTCACTGTTTGTTGAGCTAATGGTCTGTTTGTCGTATTCACACTTGTATCATTGTGTCCACATATCGATCTGTAAGTGACACACACACACATTTGCGCACTCACACTCACACCCACACAGCCATACGATCGACACATTGTAATTACGTTTAAATGTTTAACTTGTAGGCGTGAGCCATGGACTGATTTATCTGTGGTGTGAGA
>JAGDYQ010000022.1:3514519-3600832 GCA_021962125.1 Bulinus truncatus
TTAAGATCCAAATAACTGAACAGAAAATAACATACAAGTTAAGATCCAAATAACTGAACAGAAAATAACATACAAGTTAAGATCCAAATAACTGAACAGAAAATAACATACAAGTTAAGATCCAAATAACTGAACAGAAAATAACATACAAATTGAAACAAAATCCAATAACTAAATAGAAAGAAATTAACACAAAAGTTGCAATCACCTCTTAACCTAGCTTACACTAAACACTTGACATCATATATAACAAGTGGAGCACAGCCAGAGCCCCCAGTACAGACAAGATAACAGCCCGGGGCACCCACTGTCCATGGGGCCCTCTTCCAGTAAATATTTCTGTTAAATCTTGTGCCAACAAAGGTAGTTCTTCCTAAGGCCCCCCCCCCCTAAGCATCTCTTGAAGTCCCTGCACAAGGCCCCCACAAAGACCTCAAAGCTCTGGACACAGCATACAAACATTGCACGGCCTGACTAAACAGTTGACATCAAGAAAAGAAAGCGTCCACTCACTTTGGACTCCTTGGCCTCCTTGTCCAGCGTGTCCAGTAGACTCTGGAGTTTCTCATTCAACACCTGGAACTGAGTGCCCATGGCATTCTGCTCACTTTCCTTCTCTCCAGATTCCTGAGATTTGCTCACATTGGCTACAAAGGCTTTAACGGTTTCACAAAGAACTCTGGTCGAAAAAATACAAAAAGAGTCATTAAGCTATAGCAATTGCAATGTCATCGTATCACAACGAAAGAGTATAATTCTCAGTTTACAGCTAGGACCTTACAACAGCATTTAGTCATTTTCATTTTAACCCAGTACCCAAGAAGTGCGGAAATTATTTAGCCTATAACCCTGTAATATTTTTTTTACATCGTTTTTACTCTTCTTATTCACTTCTTACACATTTTTGTTTGCACCTGGTGTGTATGCATTGCATCGGGATAATTAATTGTTACCCCATTACAGGTCACTTAAACTAGTTTGTTGACTTACAGCTATGTTGCCTACAACGGTATTGCCTTACAACTATGAAGGTTTACATTAAGATCTTACAAAGATAGAAATGTGATGTTATGAAGTATTTATATACAGTATCATTTCTTATAATGTTAATACAATAAAGCTCAAGGGCAAAATACAATTATCTGACAGATGTCTAAATTTTTATTTTAAAAAATTGACAAATTCTTACAGAGTATAATCAAAGAGTTAAGTATTGATGTTGGGTGAGGCAATGAATAATTGGAATTTTTTTTATATTACAATCAGATCCAAAATTCAAATGAGACTGAAATGCCACACAAGTACTCACTTAGCAGATGATATGACAACTTGATGATCCTCACATTGCAAGATTTTGGTCAAATGGTTCGCCATACTGTCTTCATACTGCGACATGGCATCATTCTGAAATGGTGAATTAAGAGTTTTGTCCAGCTGCACAACATTTAAACCCAATAATCACCTGTGTAGAGAAAGGTCAGGAACCATTTTGACATATTCTCTGATGATACTTGATAAAGAAATTTATTTTGTAAAGTGATTTGTGTTTTAGGTAAGAAAACAACTCAACTTTAGATATTTAGTCATTTGAGACAGGTATATTTTGGAGTCGTTTTCAACATTTATGGTCATAATAATCCATTAGTCCTATTTACACGTTTCATTTGGTCAGATATGGTTCACAATGGATAAAATACAAGACACATCCTCATATCGAGGATGTCACATATTTCACGCAGGATGGGTTAAAATTTAGACCAACTAAATCAAATAAACAATGAATCGGTTCGGTAAATATCAAATGACATGAAAAAAAATTAATCCTTAAAGTGCATGCAGATTTCAATGCTACTTGACACAACTAACCTGCATAGATAGCTTTCTAGGTGGTGGCATGTTACCTTCATAAGCCATTATACTCCACCTGAAGACGCAGGACATGATTTTAATTTAGTAGCAGTGAAAAAGTATGATCGTCTATTTAAACAATAATTCTACAAATATTTGACACATAAATGGATGTGCAAATCTATTAAAATCACTGAAATACTAAAACCACTCATTAAATATTAAAATCACTCAATAAATATTATAATCACTCAATAAATACTAAAATCACTCAATAAATATTTAAATCACTCAATAAATATTAAAATCACTCAATAAATATTAAAATCACTCAATAAATATTAAGAAACATGTTTAGGAAGAGGATAAAAAAAAACAAAAAAAAAAAAGTCAAAATTTGGTAAATTTTCTGTACGTTTCAATTTTTATTTCCACATAATTAGGTCTGAGAGACGTATTTTTTTTACACATATAAAAAGGTCTTGCTTTGTCATTCACCGCAAATACACACAGTTAAAAGAAGAGGGTGAGCAAACTTTCTGACCTCAAGGATAACACTAGATTAAAAAAGTTGTTTTTTTTTCCCGCTGACCAATACATTTGTGAGTTTCATTCCCACTGATGTATTAAAAGTGTGTTTTTATCTTGTGAATCGTCAGCAATAAAGAGTTCTTTATCTGATGGTTTTTTTCTATTGGAACTAATTGCTTCTGTATACTTTCACAGATTCATTAAATATATGCAAGAGCTTTTCAGAATACTAAGTTTTAGTGAAAATAGAATTATGTTTCATACAATAAAAAAAAAATATTTAGATGTTTTATACAGGCAAGTAAAATGTTCTGACAGACCACGAGTGATCTACATGATTGCTGAAGAATTTTATAATGTTCGGAATCGCTAAACTTTTAGTGTTTTTGGCAATTTTACGACCATGAAATAAGCTTCAAGAAGGAATTTAATCTGTAAATATAACATATATTTAAATTATTAATTCTCAATACATATATTATATAGGTCAGTGTTAACATTAAAATAGACAAAAAAAATGAAGTCGTCATTTTACCTGTCTAACATTTTGATCTGCGCTTGTTCCAGCCTCTCGAGTGCTGCAGGTAACTGGGTGTCGTCATCAAACGCTGAGCCCCACCCCAATACCCTGGCCAGGTCATTGCCAGTACCAAAAGGCAAGACTCCGATTTGACACTGTGGAAATATAAAGTTTTTCATGACACAACAAGTTTGATCAACGTAACATTTAAGACTTTGAGAATTACATGAAAATCAATTCTTCAATAGGGGGAAACGTAAATTTAGTATGTAGAAAAAAAAAATTCAGCCATAGCCAAATCAGTGATAGATTTCAATGGAAATGCTTATCAGTGCAAGTAATTTGAGTAGAAACTGACGTGTTATCAGGATATCACTTTAGTGAGACAAAAAAAAAATGCATCACAAAGTCCACTGACCTGTCTGTGTAAATCTAATTTGTCTATTTCTGACAAAACCCATCCGACGCTGCCATCTCCACCACAGATTAAAATTCGGAATGAGTCGAATCGTTGAAATAGTTTTAACCTAGGCAAGATGAATGCAAATACAAATGAAATTACTTATTTAAAAAAACCCAGCTCTACCAAACAAAAAAAAAAAAAAACAAATAAAAACATGCTATGAAAACAATTTGTTCGCCCATAATGTCGACAAATGAAAAAAATAATTTAAATAAAAAAAAAAAACATCAAAACCAACCCAGGATAGGGTCCTCCGTTCATGAGATCAAAAACCTGCGCTGGATTTAATAACTGTTTAAAACGTCTTAAAAATTTTACACCCTGAAAGTAGTAAATGAAAGACAATGAAATTATTACATTTTTCACATTGGTATTTGGACATATATAAAATGACATTATTATTACACTGTGTTTAAATAAAATATGGATTGACACATTTTGAAATATGTATTTCCCAGGAAAGCCAATCGGAAGCTAATTATAATTGTATAGCTAAAAATAATATCCAATCAAATTCGTCTGCCAGAAAAAAAACAATAACCCTAACTACAAATGTTTATCATTGACATTTTTTTTTATCTCCCCTTACATTACCGTAATAATCTGAAGCCAGGCTATTCTGAAGAGAACTTAGAGGGGAATTAATGTATAAAGATAGACTGTTTATCAGAAATAAATAATTACAGTCTGAAAATAACACAACTAAGAAGAGATTTACACATCTAAAAATACGCTACTGCATTCCATTCATGACTGTCATCTATTTTTTTTTCTTTCTGTTCTTGCTATCTGGAAGGTCTGAGTAAGACATAACTAGAGAAATGAAATGATGGTGGGCCAAATGACATGAAGGAGAAATTATTATTCAAGTCCCTGTAAGAACAGAATGTTCATCTCTCGATCCTATGATCCACAAATATGACAAGTTTTTTGGTGCATTCTTTCATCCCCCAACACATTAAAGTGTGAAATGGAATATGTGCATCCACCAGGGGAAGACAGTAGTAGGTGACCAGACTTGTTGGGATTTGAACCTGTAAACTACTGCATGCAATCCAGGGCTCACAGCCAGTGTGCAAATAAATCACCCAGTAATAGGAAATGGAAATGTCAGATTTAAGCTGCAGGTTTTGGAATTCCTCGTTTTCATTACTTATTTAGCAACTTTGAAATAAACTGTATATTTGGTAGGGGGGTATTATTTGTTAATCAAATGGGTCTTCTGAAATGGGCTATGACTTGACTTTTGGTCTTGTCGGCTGACGTCACCGAAAAAAAACCAACATTATCCAGGGATCCATGTCTATTGAATTTCAGAACAAAAAAGAAAAATCAGAACATAATTTAGAACAAAAAATAAAATCAAATAAATTTTGCAGACATGAAGTACCTGATTATCTCCACTTTTTGTGTTGACATAAACTAACAAGGGTGACGTCCCCTGGGGTCTCCGTCCCTCCCAGTAGCCGTCGCTGTCAATACTGGATATGGCTGTAGGTGGAAGAATGGACACCCGACACTGGCCTAACGGACACTTCCTGCTGAACTGGTCTTTGCAAGCGGTGTGAACCTGCCAGCAACAAAGACACAACATTTAACATAATCTCTCCTTTACTGGATTGTCAGACACAGCTAAGCCCCCCCCCCACACCCACCACCTTTACTTAATAAGACACACATTGACCTTTCAAATGTATGAGTACACAATTATCCAGATTTTAAGACAAGACCCCCCTGTATGAATAAATAGTCACACCCCCTACCCCCACCCAGCCCCGTAGCCAAGGGAGGGGGCATTGGGGGGGGGCGTGCCCCCCCCCCCCCGCTTAAAAAAAAGAAGAAAAGAGGAACAAATAAAGAAAAAGTAAAGATGCCCCCCTTGCTGGGTATCGGTGCCCCCCCTGCTGACTTTGACCTGGCTACGGGCCTGCCCCCACCCCATGCAATAATAAAAAAAAGAAGTATATGCAGCCTGCTGTCAAGTTATACAAATAAACTTATCACATGTAAATGATGAATAATCACAACCCAACCTAAACAGACACACAGAAAATACACTTTGATAAAAACATTCTTTACTCCTTCAACGTTAATCAATGCACAACGTGACCTAGTTTTATCCCCCCCCTCCACTCATCAACTGACCATTGCCCGGCACCACAAGCATCTCCAATCCTGAAGCCTGAGGACACTTCCGCATGTTTTATCACAGACACTGCACTTGGCGCTGACCGGCAGGTTGCCCTCCATCCATTGGTGGGGCATGGAGATCTGTGGAGCGGTCAGAGATATAGTGAACATTTAGTTCAAGTGTTGTATCACGGCCAAATGGGCCAAATGCAGATATACATGTACTCAGTTTGTCAATGGAAGAAATGAGATATAGTCAAGTGATGTATTTTAATAGCATGATGGCACAATAAACAAATAAATAAATGGGATGATCAACAGATATTGCTAAAAAGACAAGAGGTCAATCAATGTCCCGTCTGGATTAACTGTAAATATAATAACATGTAGAATGAGGTCAACAGATATTGCTAAAAGACAAGAGGTCAATCAATGTCCCATCTGGTGTCTAATCATTGATTAACGTAAATAACCTGTAGAATCAGCTATGTGCTTAGATTCCAAATTCTCATGAATACTTCGGTTGAGAGTTGGAATATTACTACAACAATTGTTGTATAAACTCTCTGATCTTAAGCGGACTATCTGATTCCCCCCCCTCTTTTTAAGAGTCTATAGATGCAGCTAAGGTCATCTCCATGGCGACCACTGTAAACGGTGCCGAAAAGCCAAAAACTCCTATGTATATTTTTTCCCCGCCAAACCACAATTTAAAAAAATACAATTTGCTTGCGGTATTGGGGGGGGGGGGGAGGCGTTGGGCTTCAAGAGGGCAACAATACCAGGAGTGGCTGGCAATGAGAGCCCAAAAAATAGACAGTCTATACGTATGAACGAGCCGGATCATAAGTAAAAAAAAAATGACATGTTCCATGGGAGTCACCACTGAATGGCGAGACACCGGACTGAGGGGGGGGGGTGTTACAATTTGCACTGCTGAGTCTCATTTCTTCACTCTAGATCTTAAAACAAACAAACAAACAACAACAACTGTTATAATGAGTCATCGCCGAGCACCTAGGGGGTAACGTTTGGACCGGGGCAGTGCAGGTTTACGGTGTGAGGAAGGGTCACCCTAACACGGGCCGTAGGTCAGCTCGACACTGTGCAAGAGTTTTTTTTTGACCCAGCAACACCGCCGCTGGTTTACGGATGCATCAGACAACAACAACCCGAGGGCGGGCTCTAGACAGAGGAGATAATTTCGCCCCCCGACGTCTCAATCGGTGCAAGAAAAGAAGAGGAGCTGACATTAAGTCCCGCCACCGCCTATGTTGAAAAATAAATAAAAAGGTTTTTGTTTTTTCATTTTGTAGCCAAATCCAAACATCTTGTGGCGGCGCTCATGTGTTTACCTGAACACCGCATGAACGCCAACACGGTTAATACATACAGCCATAGATATATAAGACTAGATCGCTTATGGGCTATGCATAGACATATATTGTGCGGACCATAACTTTAAACAGAGAAGAGTACAATTCTGTATAACCTGATGACGTAGTACGCATAGAAACCTTAAGTAACCAAAATAAATAGCAGAAGACATTTTGCATTGTTTTCCTTGACAAATTTTCAAAAACTTTTTTTTTCAATTAACTTTGAATAAAATGCCTTCGTGTTGTGTACCCGGTTGTTTGATTATATTATTACTAACCGTCAAATATAATTTTTTCGGACACATCAGTAGATTTTAAAAGCGCCAACCTCTAGCATGAATGGGGATTTTTTTTTTATTAAAAGGAAGGAAATCTTTTTCGGTAAAAAATAAAGAACTGTACAGAATTGTACTCTTCTCTTTTTAAAGTAGGGGTCTCGAATACAACACTTTTTCGGTCTCTATTAAATAAGCATAAGCGATCTAGTCTTATATATCTATGCATACAGCTGATGAAATTTACGGCAATGTACACTTTTGTGTGCTCAATACACACATATATACTATTCAATACTACATCGGAGTGTGTCTGACTAAATATTGGATACATGCATACAAAGTCAATACACGCAAATTTCCAATTATGGGCCTAAAGGATATTATATATTGAATTTTCTTGTTTAATTATAGAACATTATCTCGTTTAATTATAGAACATTATCTTGTTTAATTATAGAACATTATCTTGTTTAATTATAGAACATTATCTTGTTTAATTATAGAACATTACCTGGTGTAACACAGAACATTTTCGTCCTATTTTAATTTTTAGTTCATTTAATGTGTCAATCTGTTCATTTTTACATATTTGGAAAAAAAAATTATCATCGGGGCCGGTTATAAGACAGACTTTTTTGTAGAGATATTTCGGGGTCCCCTAGGCAGAAAATTTTAGAGATATTTCGGGGTCCCCTAGGAAGAAAATTTTAGAGATATTCAGGAGGCTCTGAGCAAAAGTATCTGTCATACAGTAATTTGAAAAAGGGGTCGCCTAGCTGGCCGATCCATTAGAAGGGCTCTGGTTGCCATTGTATCGAACTGGAAGTATCTGTTGTCAGTACAGCCATCTTTGATTGCTTCAGGTTACTGAACAAATGCAGCATCAGAGCTGCCGACAGACAATAACAAATATAAAACAATGACAACCAAGGGGGCCCCATTAGACCCAATAAAGGGCCGCACAACAGCCACATTCGGGCCACCATAATTGGCCGAGGAGATCGAATACAGCCACCACACATATCGATGCCTTTTTTTTGAAAGGACATAATTAATGTCCTGATGTGTTGCGAGGCGTTCAGTGTAGGATGACGTGTCTGGGCTGCACTTCATCAGTGTGATGGTTGTGTGTGTGTGTGTGCACGCGTAGGCGTGCAACACAATATTAACTCATGCAATATTCAACGGCCCACTCCGATTGCTGACTCAACAGGTTTGAGACTCTTTACACACACACAGAGAAAGAGGACGGAGAGAGAGAGACGGAGAGAGAGAGGGGAAATGGCTATTTTTAGATACCACTTTGGTTTAATTACTTTAACTACCCCCCTCCCCCCCCCCCCCCACAGTCCAATTCTCTGACCGCCACCCCTCCCCCACTTCAAGCAGACGCTTTTCATTTAACTTCCCTATTCCGTCCTAACCCAAACTATTCCTTTTATCACTTTTTTACTTTCGTCTCTCTATCATGGGGAGCAGGTCAGACTAATGAGAGGTAAGTGAGCAGCTACCAGTAATTGGGGAAAAGTTTCCACGGCAAGACAATAGACAGCTCTATATATAGCAACTGGATGGGAGAGTGAGACGCGGCAGACCCGTGGGGGTGGGGGTGGTGGGGGGGGGGACAAATGTGCAGGGCCGCAGGGAGAAATATCAGGGCTCGGGTGCGAAGAAGGGTACACATTTGTGCTAAACAAAAATGGGCATTCACCATCAGGGAGAGGTCAGTCTTATGTTTTGATATCACAGAAAGTTTGATGCGAGACGTGCTGTATGACATGCATGTGTTAGGCGGATATAGTGTGACTGTGTCTGTTTTGATGGGGGGGGGAGGGGTCATTTCCGGTCTGCACTAGTAAATTGGTAAATCAATGATGCCAAACATTTCAAGTTAAAAAAAAGTAAATACTAATTCTTGGGGGAAAGTCAGTTTAATTTATCCCCGTTTTTTGACATGCATTTCGATATGTTTGCTCAGCTGCTAGTATATTAATTGACATCACACCTTTAATTATTTGTAAATGATACAGCCAGTCCTTATAGGGTTATAATATATATACACTAGGTATATGACTTCAGAACAACACTTGTATGGCATACCATCAACGGATGACTTTTTATTGTAGAAACACAAAACCATATCAAATTTATTTAAAAAATTGAAAAATGTCACCCACCAAACATTTTGAAGTTTTAGAAAAATTGAAATTTGTTAATAATTTCATGTATTGTTTCATAAACTTTTATTTGTAAAAATAAAACGTAAATTCAGTTTCTCTGGTGAGTGGCAAAGGGAATAATATCTTGCAGAACTTTTATTGTTCTTTCTGCACATACATTGCTACGTGAAGTGAGTATTGGAGATGGACTTTTAGACCAATGATTTCGAAGACAGCGCAACCCTTTTGGATAATCATTAACAGCATGGAAAAGAAGTTCATATTGTTCAGCTTTGTAATGATGATCACTAAACCAGGCATCACTCCATTGTCCACAGATAAATTCACACAATTTCTGAAGGTTCTTTCGTTCATCAGGCAATAGTATGAAAGCCAACAATGCAAAAATTGCTCGAGAGTTCCGTCGGGCATTGCTGAGGCCAGGCAGTGCACTAAAATTAACTTTTGGCATTTGTTGAGAACTCTTAAAATGCTTAAAAACGCAAATTAGATGGTGCAAAAATTTCATATCATCTCTCCAACCTATTTCCTGTTTTTCAAAAATTGGAGCACATTTCTTTGTTTTACTTTCAAAATCTTTTTTTAACATTTCATAATCTTTAAGTATCTTATTTACAAATGGATAATTTATGTTAGGAGACTCAGTTGAATCACCGAGCAATGCATCACACACGTGTCTAAGAACACAATCAAGTATATGATGCTGACAACCTATAAAGACTGGTGCAGACTCACCATGTTGAACAAACAGTTTCTGAAGTTTCACCACAACACCAGACTTCGACCCTGTATTAACATTTGTAGTGTCTGACACTATCATCTTTATAGCTGACCTTAAGTTATATTCATCTAAAACTTTTTGAATGACAGATCCAATCGTAACAGCTTTGCTATGAGGTAAAACTAAGACGGCTAGCCTCATTTCTTTTGCTTCATTTTTTAATACAACTACTTGGTGTTCTTTTTTCTTCATAATTTTACCATTAAAATGTAAACTCCATAAGCTATTACGCAAAGTATTTATTAATGTTTCTTTTAGTTTACTTGCTTCTCTGAATACAGCTCGAAAGACACCTAACTGAGAAGGGGTTGCTATTTTTACGCCGGACTTATGCAAAATTTTGCTTACTAATGCTGCTCTTCGAACTGGTAGTTTCCCAGATTGAACTAATAAAACTGCACTAGAAGTAGATTGCTGTGATTGTTTCTTATGTGTGCTTTGATCCAAGCTTTCTGTGGATGACTGCATTGCATCAGCACCATCAGAGCTACTTTGAGAATTCTCGTTATCACTTGAATCACTGGAACTTTCAAAACTGCTTTGTTGTTGTTGTGCCTCATTAATTTTGCAAACAATTTTCTGTTTTGATGGATGAATTGTACTTTGACTAGCAATTTTAGTTGTAGTATATCCCGTCTTACCTCCACTTTGACTTTGTATTTCGTAAAGTTTTTTGTCCTCAGCACATAACCATTGACCAGTTTTGTTTGTGACATCAAATAACTTATCAAACTGCTCCCGTATGTCACCCACAGGTTTTTTCAAATGAACATCATACCTTTTAATTAAAGTTTCAATTTTTCTGCTCACTGATCGCAAAGACAGTATCGGGAAATTTAAAAAGCTCCATAATAGTTCTACTTCTTTCCTGAGTGCTGCAACTCTTTTCAATCTGGATTTTTCCATAGAGGCCAAGCCCATGTAGCGACCAATTATCATCCACTCTTTTGGCATTCTAGAATGTGAATGCAATGGCTCGATCTCGATTCCAATTTTGTTTTTTTTCTTAAGGGTGTTTTGAAATTTTTTCAAATTACTCGCCCATTTGTCCTTATTTTTAGCAATGGAAAGTGATGATTTTTTTGTAAGACATTTTTAAGAATAAAATTAAGCAAAATTAAAATAATTATTCCAACTCAAGTATAATTGAAAAATCTAACATGGAGAACAGGAAATAGAATTTTAATGGTAAACAACTGGAGTAAAAGTAAACTTCAGTAAAAAGATCAAAATGGATCATTTTTAAACTAAAAAATGTTTTGGTGGGTGAACTTTTTCAACAAAATTGATGATTTTTTGTTGTATTTATAATTTTTATATAAAAGCTCATCAAAATCTGGCACGCCAAATGTAAAATTACAAATTTTTTTTTCAAGTCATATACCTAATATACACATGCACATACATACAACAGTTCTAAATTAACGGCCATTACTTACCCCTTCTTCATCTTCCAGGATTTCTTTCCCAATGGAGGCCAGGGCCGTCCACTTGCAGTTGGTGGGGGCCCTGACTGCACACCGTTTGTGGGCCTTGAACTTGCACACTAAGACCAGATTCAAAAAGAAGTTAAGTACACATTAACAGAGAAAACACACTGACAAACAAATGATGCTTGAGATTACTGCGAAACGTTTCAACTACAGTGTTTCCAGGCGTGGCCTCGCGGCCCCCACGGGAGAGGAGTCGGGGATTTTATATTGTTTAATATAAGGTGTCGGGATCATTCGGGGGGAAAAAAAACAACAACAAAACACATGTAAACATCATTAACAGGCCAATGCAGTTGTTCGCTTTTTGGGTAGTGGCACGGGGTTAGGGCTGGGGAAGGGGGGGTGTGCATTAGTATATTAAAGAAGTTTAGTTTGGGGCAGGGCACACAAAAGGGGGAGAAACACTGTAGTCTACTATACGTGGCAAAATAAAATCTGTGACAGCAATACAATGACTAGATTTCAAAGACCAATCTTCTTGATACCATCAAATGAAGCGTATTACGAACGGGTTAAACTTTTAATCAACTGTCTTATCATGAGTCATTGATACCTTTCAGGGGCAGTAACTCAATACACTTCCATATTAACTCTTCATGACTAAAAGGAAGGGAGGGAAAGGGTTAAGAAACAAATAAAAATAATTTGTAAAATTATGGATTATTTAGTTTATAAGTCTCTCTCTCTCTCTCTCTCTCTCTCTCTCTCTATATATATATATATATATATATATATATATATATATATATATATATATATATATATATATCATTCAAACAAACCGTTCGAGTCAATGATTATTAAAAAAAAACAACTGATAAAATATGACAACAAAACCATATTTCAAAACAAACGATGACAATCGCAAACAAAGGGTGTATTTTACAGTCTGCAGTGCTCTGCCTCATTCTGTGTCGCTCCGTTGAGCGCGCGCGCACGCGGTCCGTTGATTGTGTGTGCGTGAGAGGAATTCCGATATGCGACCTTGACCTCAATGCACTCACGTGAAAGTCGGTGAGACGTGAGATGAGACTTTTAGTACAGAGACACCGAAACCACGTCACTGCAGCCATGATGTCAGTGCAATGAATACAGCACAGTGAGTTCTTATTTTTTTTTAAAAAGCATAAGGACTATTTTCTATCCCAGTCGGCCAAAGGTCAAAGTAAACTGCTGGACAATCCCAAGGCGATACATTTAATTACGATTTCTCGAGTTAATACCCACTTTAAAAAAAAAAAGACCAAATAAATAAAACATAATTTCCAGTTTGGTTAAAGTATGCAGAAATTTTTTTTTTTAAAAAGGTAAAATATGTATATATGTATGTCAGTTATATAAATGACTCAAAATGTTGTATTTTGATGGTTGCCTCAGTACACCATTAGTATTTTGATGGTTGCCTCAGTGCACCATTTTGTATTTTGATGGCTGCCTCAGTACACCATTAGTATTTTGATGGCTGCCTCAGTACACCATTAGTATTTTGATGGTTGCCTCAGTGCACCATTAGTATTTTGATGGTTGCCTCAGTGCACCATTAGTATTTTGATGGCTGCCTCAGTACACCATTAGTATTTTGATGGTTGCCTCAGTGCACCATTAGTATTTTGATGGTTGTCTCAGTGCACCATTAGTATTTTGATGGTTGCCTCAGTGCACCATTAGTATTTTGATGGCTGCCTCAGTACACCATTAGTATTTTGATGGCTGCCTCAGTACACCATTAGTATTTTGATGGCTGCCTCAGTGCACCATTAGTATTTTGATGGTTGCCTCAGTGCACCATTTTGTATTTTGATGGTTGCCTCAGTGCACCATTAGTATTTTGATGGTTGCCTCAGTGCACCATTAGTATTTTGATGGTTGCCTCAGTGCACCATTAGTATTTTGATGGCTGCCTCAGTACACCATTAGTATTTTGATGGTTGCCTCAGTGCACCATTTTGTATTTTGATGGCTGCCTCAGTACACCATTAGTATTTTGATGGCTGCCTCAGTACACCATTAGTATTTTGATGGTTGCCTCAGTGCACCATTAGTATTTTGATGGTTGCCTCAGTGCACCATTAGTATTTTGATGGCTGCCTCAGTACACCATTAGTATTTTGATGGTTGCCTCAGTGCACCATTAGTATTTTGATGGTTGTCTCAGTGCACCATTAGTATTTTGATGGTTGCCTCAGTGCACCATTAGTATTTTGATGGCTGCCTCAGTACACCATTAGTATTTTGATGGCTGCCTCAGTACACCATTAGTATTTTGATGGCTGCCTCAGTGCACCATTAGTATTTTGATGGTTGCCTCAGTGCACCATTTTGTATTTTGATGGTTGCCTCAGTGCACCATTAGTATTTTGATGGTTGCCTCAGTGCACCATTAGTATTTTGATGGTTGCCTCAGTGCACCATTAGTATTTTGATGGCTGCCTCAGTACACCATTAGTATTTTGATGGTTGCCTCAGTGCACCATTTTGTATTTTGATTGTTGCCTCACGGCACCATTTGTATTTGGATTGTGGGTTTGGGAGGTTGTTGTAAGTGTGGGGAGGTTATTGTGGGTGTGGGAGGTTGTTGTGAGTGTGGGGAGGTTGTTGTGGGTGTGGGGAGGTTGTTGTGGGTGTGGGGAGGTTGTTGTGGGTGTGGGAGGTTGTTGTGAGTGGGGGAGGTTATTGTGGGTGTGGGAGGTTGTTGTGGGTGTGGGAGGTTGTGAGTGTAGGAGGTTGTTGTGAGTGTGGGAGGTTGTTGTGGGTGTGGGAGGTTGTTGTGAGTGTGGGAGGTTGTTGTGGGTGTGGGAGGTTGTGAGTGTAGAAGGTTGTTGTGAGTGTGGGAGGTTGTTGTGAGTGTGGGAGGTAGTTGTGGGTGTGGGAGGTTGTTGTGGGTGTGGGAGGTTATTGTGGGTGTGGGAGGTTGCTGTGGGTGTGGGGAGGTTGTTGTGGGTGTGGGGAGGTTGTTGTGGGTGTGGGGAGGTTGTTGTGTGTTTGGGAGGTTGTTGTGTGTGTGGGAGGTTGTTGTGGGTGTGGGGAGGTTGTTGTGAGTGTGGGGAGGTTATTGTGGGTGTGGGAGGTTGTTGTGGGTGTGGGGAGGTTGTTGAGGGTGTGGGAGGTTGTTGTGGGTGTGGGAGGTTGTTGTGAGTGTGGGGAGGTTGTTGTGAGTGTGGGGAGGTTGTTGTGAGTGTGGGGAGGTTGTTGTGAGTGTGGGGAGGTTGTTGTGAGTGTGGGAGGTTGTTGTGGGTGTGGGGAGGTTGTTGTGGGTGTGGGGAGGTTGTTGTGGGTGTGGGGAGGTTGTTGTGGGTGTGGGAGGTTGTTGTGAGTGTGGGGAGGTTGTTGTGAGTGTGGGGAGGTTGTTGTGGGTGTGGGGAGGTTGTTGTGAGTGTGGGGAGGTTGTTGTGGGTGTGGGGAGGTTGTTGTGAGTGTGGGGAGGTTAAACAAAAAGATGTAGACATATATTAGAGATATTCAACTAATGGGAACAGCGGGAGAATGTCATGCAATGAACACCACTCTCCATAAAATAACATTAATCGTAACACGAGGGAGCCATTGGTGTGTGTGTGTGTAAAGTGCTTCGAAAGATGTTTGTTTCTGTAAATCACTACTACTGGGATGGTAAATGTGGCGCCCTTCTTTCTTCCAGGGGCCGATAGTGCAAGGTGACTGGTATACATACGATGGTGGTTGAATCCGTGAACTATGCATGCACATCTGACTCACTACCACCGCACCACTCTGCCCAGCCACTGGGACACATCATTTCTCCATCGTCTGTCGTGACTATATACTTGCCCTGGTTCAGTTACAGTTTGACTAGTTATTTCTTAATTTTTTTAAAAGGCTATTCAACATTGGCTTCATGCATTCAGCAATGTAATGTATTCGAATATTGAAATATATTTCTGTATCACATACTCAATTATTCAACATTGGCTTCATGCATTCAGCAATGTAATGTATTCGAATATTGAAATATATTTCTGTATCACATACTCAATTATTAAAGGTAGAACATAATACATGTATGGTAACACTAAACCTAAGATTTTTTTTATCAGTTCGGGAATTTGTGTGTGTGTGTGTGTGTGCGTGCGCAACTAGCCACTGTTGTTGTTTTTATGTATTCTTTCTTCCTTGTGTCCAGCTTAAGAAGTGTGTCGCAGCCAACAAAGTGACCGGGGCAGCAGACAAATTCAATAGATCGGTTGGCTTGAACCGACTGACCTGACGACCTTCACTGCATTCTGTCACTACAAATTGGGTGAGTGGGGTGGTGGTGGGGTAAAATCGATTAGCTCTTACAACCCACAACCTCACATCACGGCCCGGGGCTGGGGGGAATGGGGGTGGTGGTAAGAGATGAGCGTCGTGATGGGGGAGACCTTAAAACATCAATCTGTGACGCCAGAAGCTGATGTAGGCCAAATGGTGTACTGGTAGGACAAATGGTGTAATGGTAGGACAAATGGTGTACTGGAAGGACAAATGTGTAATGGTAGACAAATGGTGTAATGGTAGGACTAATAGTGTACTGGTAGGACAAATGGTGTAATGGTAGACAAATGGTGTACTGGTAGGACAAATGTGTAATGGTAGGACAAATGTGTAATGGTAGGACAAATGTGTAATGGTAGGACAAATGGTGTAATGGTAGGACTAATGGTGTACTGGTAGGACAAATGGTGTAATGGCAGACAAATGGTGTACTGGTAGGAGAAATGTGTACTGGTAGGACAAATGGTGTAATGGTAGGACAAATGGTGTAATGGTAGGGTCAATAGGACTTGGTGACGACTTGTTTGGGGGGGGGGATCCTAACTGAGCAGTTACAGTTTATGTTTGATCCATCAAATCGTTTATGTAAAATATACGACATAACATATACCCCGGACTCCGCACTAGTCACCCATGACACTTTAATACGTCATGCATGGTTTATTTCGTTTTACTCTCTGGTAAACCGAACCAATCTGTCGTTGTGGGTTTTAAACTCCCGGCGCGTTCAGTCACCCCCGTGGTGCCTGCATGGTCATTTCACCATCGGCTATGGTTAGGATGTAAACGGACACCACAAAACCGCTTTATTGATGGCTTACAGGGCCCGAGAGATGAACATAACTAACTTACCAACCTAACACCAAAACAGCCGAGTCGAGATGACACAAATTAACGTACAAATTATGTTGGTGTCAGTTAATGTAATGTCTGCACACTACGAGGCGTCTTCTTATTAAACTTATATCACTAACAATGTCTTAGATAACCGTGTTTGTAAATTTTAACTTGGCTACAAAATTTAAATTCATACATTTTGAGTTTCATTTTTATTCAAGAAAGAGTCATTTGATGACAAAATGCGCACCAAACATATGTGTTTGTACAAGGCGGCAGTGAGTGTTGTACGAGGCAGCAGTGAGTGTTGTACGAGGCGGTAGTGAGTATTGTACGAGGCAGCAGTGAGTGTTGTACGAGGCGGCAACAGAGACTGCTACAAACATGTTCAGAACGGTGGTTATCAACATCATTCCATGATTAATGAAATAATGGTTTAGCATCAAGAGTGATCAAAGAATGGTTTAGCATCAAGAGTGATCAAAGAATGGTTTAGCATCAAGAGTGATCAAAGAATGGTTTAGCATCAAGACTGATCAAAGAATGGTTAAGCATCAAGACTAATGAAAGAATGGTTAAGCATCAAGAGTGATCAAAGAATGGTTTAGCATCAAGAGTGATCAAAGAATGGTTTAGCATCAAGAGTGATCAAAGAATCGTTTAGCATCAAGAGTGATCAAAGAATGGTTTAGCATCAAGACTAATGAAAGAATGGTTAAGCATCAAGAGTGATCAAAGAATGGTTTAGCATCAAGAGTGATCAAAGAATCGTTTAGCATCAAGAGTGATCAAAGAATGGTTTAGCATCAAGACTAATGAAAGAATGGTTAAGCATCAAGAGTGATCAAAGAATGGTTAAGCATCAAGAGTGATCAAAGAATGGTTTAGCATCAAGAGTGATCAAAGAATGGTTTAGCATCAAGAGTGATCAAAGAATGGTTTAGCATCAAGACTGATCAAAGAATGGTTAAGCATCAAGACTGATCAAAGAATGGTTAAGCATCAAGACTAATGAAAGAATGGTTAAGCATCAAGAGTGATCAAAGAATGGTTTAGCATCAAGAGTGATCAAAGAATGGTTTAGCATCAAGCAGCAGCCATCACAATGAACTGATGACAAGTACACGGGGAGTCAACAAGTCATAGGACACATTTTGTTTACATTACTCACGGCCAGTGACTGACGCATGCCGTATTTCTTACATCTACTCACATCGAGCATGCTTAAACAATGCCGTATCGATGAACCCACATTTCAAAAAATAAATAAATAAATACGAACGTGTCCGTCACGTGACCACGTCTTCCGTCATCAACCGCACTGCTGGACAAAGTGGCTACCCCCCCCCCCCACATACCTCTCTCTCTCTCCCCCTCCCTCCATCAGTTGTCTATGACACACATCTCTTTCATTCTCTCTCTCTCCATCATCGACCGAGGAGTAAAACGAGGGACGGACCAAACGTGTGGAGGTTAGACGAGAAGTTATTTATAGACTAACCACAAGCTATTTTTAGCCCCCCCCCCCACCAAAGCGATCGTCAGTAATGTGACCCAGTGACCCCGTTCTCAGTGCGATACAAGCAGAAAGACGCCGCAACATGAAACCGGCGAAAAGGTGAGTTGTTATATTTTTTTTTTAAAAGCCCCCCCCCTCTCTCTCTCTCCCAATGTTCACGTGTATTCGTACTAACCGCCCGCCCGTGATCCATAACATAAAAAAAAAAAATAAAACGCACACACGCTTTCTAAACTTAATTCCTTAAGTGCTGGTTTGATGTCTGTAACTGGAACAGACGGCTACAGCGTCGTGTGCCAGTGTACAGAGAAAGAATGCTCAGTTTCATACAACTAGATACTGTAAATATCTTCACACATAATCACCTTTCGTATTCGTCCGTGTGTCCCCCCCCCTCTCAGGCTAATGGTCCGTACACACACACACACAAAATGTGGTGTACAAGGAAACTCTATGATTATGTATTGTGTTCCTGGCAATAACAGATAACTGTTTTTTTTTCTATTGCAGTATGTCGTACATTTCTTTGGTATTTCTGTTCATATCGTATTTTGTTTATGGCAATAAAGGCAACATGATATTCTCTATTGCATTATTTCGTATATTTCTTTGTTATCCCTTCTGTCGGATTTCGTTCAGCCAGCTTCAGCAGGCTTTTCGACTAGTAGGCTATATACAGTCGATTCCGCTTAATTGGGACACATCGGGACCGAGGCTTTTTGTCCCAATTAAGCGGCTGTCCCAATTAAACATACACATTTACTATTGGCTTCTTGGCTTGGTTTATTTGAGATTTGTCCCAAATAAGCGGCTGTCCCAATTAAGCGGAATCCACTGTATATGCATATGCATGTTTAACTAATATGGTTCTCTGTCGGACACTGGGTAATTAAAGAATCGCCTTATGCAAACCACACAGTTATTTCAATGTTGCTGATGAACGGGAGGGGGGGGGGATGTAGGCGACTAAGTGGCACTGAGATAGTGATCTCAATGTGCATGATGTAGGCTTCGGGTTCAGACCCCGGCGAGTCCAGTGCCGTTAATTTATGTCTTCCGTTGTGTCTCCTTAGCCATTCCACAAAAAAAGGTATAGTCGGAGGAGGGCAGTTGCAACAGTGGGTTTTAAAGGATCCAGAGCTCACGCGCGCTGTATTTGTGTCTTTCGTAACATTAACAATCCCAATGATAATGCACTTGACTATGTTTTCTTAACCCGCAGACAATACATAGTTTACTAAACTGCTGTACTATAGTATAACAATATACCGTTTAATACTGCACTGAGCACCTGTCTCAATACTGGGCCAGCTCTGTAATACGTCCGTTTATAACAAGTTGTGTTTTTGTAGATGGGGGGCCGTTCTTACACGAAAGGAGGGGAGGAGGAGGAGGGGGCGACGGCCAATGAGAAGGTAATGTGGGTGGCGTAGGGAAAAAAGGTGATTATTGTTGGGACCCCAGGTGATAATGCGTCCAAGTGCCCGCCGTTTACAAAACATTTTGGATTCCCGACAGCCCATGAAGACTGGCGCCCCACATATGTTGAGCACAGGATCGCAGACGAGTACTCACGATTTGTGAATGGGGCCCGCCCTGGATGGTCACGTGGCATATCCGGCAGAACGGATATGATAGTGCACGGGAATTACGACATTGCCGTAGATGAGCAGCACGGTGTTTTACCGAGTGAACCAATGTTACTCAACGGCTCGTGAAAAAAACACAATCAGACTTGTCGCGAGACAAGGGTGTGTGAAATAATGGTTTTTTTTCCCCCTTCACGCGCGACTACCGTCCAGAATGCCCACCGGCTTATTGGAGGATGGACACCAAACCTAACTCCTGTCCACAAGTCAAGACCTGCCCCCGCCCCCCCCCCCCGGAGTCAAAGTGGACCAGAATATTAAACGACTCCGGAGTGGAGCGAACATTAATAGGATTGAGACGTGCGCACGTGTGTGTATGGGTGTGCGCGCAAATAATCAACGCCTGGAGCCCCCCCCCCCGGCTCCCACACATCGCCCCCCCCCCAAGTGCCCAAACGTCCATTTCCTTATCTACCGGTTTTCAGCGCGCGTGTTTCTTGAGATAGTAGAGCTCAAACGTGGTATTGGTGGACACACAGTCCACGGTTCTCGAATGAGTTGGGGGTGGTGTGGGGGGGCGGGGTAAGGAGTAGGATATGGGCCCTAATCAACAGCAGTATTGTGTTTGTGTGTGTGTGTGTAGAGCTTGGTGTTTGGGCGTTATACCGTTCGCCGTATTTGGTTATCAGATCAGATATTAGTCTACGGCTCGTGTCTCGGTGCCGCCCCCCGTAAAGCCGCTACTTGTAAACCAAACTTCAATTTTTTTTTACTCACACTGAGGTCACCATGAGGCAAAACTTCCCTTCTGTGAGCTATAAGTGTAGATATCATAGACAGTGAATACGCTGGAAGCTAAAGTGTAGTACCACTGGCACTGTACTATATGTTTTATACATTTTACTTGTATACAAGGTACAATAATATTCCGATATTATGAGAGTATTAATACAATGACCAGCTGCCGTAAAACTGTGCATAAGTTTACATTATATTGTAATGGGAAAGGTCAATTCTACATTATATTGTAATGAGCAGGGTCACGTTTACAATTATATTGAAAATAGTAGGGTCAATTGTATAATTACTGAAATGTATACAAGACAAAGGTTCAAAAATTGAGTCCTTGACAAAAAAAGGTCAGGTAAACGGCATGACAGTTTCCCCGGTTTTATAGCCAACGGGGTTTTGATGTTAAAGAAATAAAATTTTATGGAAATGAAATATACGGGTAGACTAGAAAAAAACTACAACTCAAAACGTATGATTTCCAGATGGCTTTTCATTACTTGCTGCTCACAACACAATCCTGTGAGTGGCTGTGCTATTGAAGAATGATGAGTCATAAATATTTTTTTTTTTAAAGTTAAGCGTGAAATCTCATGTCTCGCTGCTAACAGCACGTGTAATTAAACCAATCCAGTTAATGTGAACTGTGACTTAGAGTACACGAGCTCATTGAATGGTGAAGAGGTGGACTGGATGTATTAGTTAAATGTTTGAATGTACAATAGTGAAGTGGTGGACTGGATGTATTAGTTAAATGTTTGAATGTACAATAGTGAAGTGGTGGACTGGATGTATTAGTTAAATGTTTGAATGTACAATAGTGAAGTGGTGGACTGGATGTATTAGTTAAATGTTTGAATGCACAATAGTGAAATGGTGGACTGGATGTATTAGTTAAATGTTTGAATGCACAATAGTGAAGTGGTGGACTGGATGTATTAGTTAAATGTTTTAATGCACAACAGTGAAGTTGTGGACTGGATGTATTAGTTAAATGTTTGAATGCACAATAGTGAAGTGGTGGACTGGATGTATTAGTTAAATGTTTGAATGCACAATAGTGAAGTGGTGGACTGGATGTATTACAGTATTAGTTTACTGTGTACATCTACAATAGTGAAGTGGTGGGCTGGATGTATTAGTTAAATGTTTAAATGCACAATAGCGAAGTGGTGGACTGGATGTATTAGTTAAATGTTTAAATGCACAATAGCGAAGTGGTGGACTGGATGTATTAGTTAAATGTTTAAATGCACAATAGTGAAGTGGTGAACTGGATGTATTAGTTAAATGTTTAAATGCACAATAGTGAAGTGGTGAATGCACAATAGTGAAGTGGTGGGCTGGATGTATTAGTTAAATGTTTAAATGCACAATAGTGAAGTGGTGAATGCACAATAGTTAAGTGGTGGGCTGAATGTATTAGTTAAATGTTTAAATGCACAATAGTGAAGTGGTGAATGCACAATAGTGAAGAGGTGGGCTGGATGTATTAGTTAAATGTTTAAATGCACAATAGTGAAGTGGTGAATGCACAATAGTGAAGTGGTGAATGCACAATAGTGAAGTGGTGGACTGGATGTATTAGTTAAATGTTTAAATGCACAATAGTGAAGTGGTGGACTGGATGTATTAGTTAAATGTTTGAATGTACAATAGTGCAGTGGTGGACTGGATGTATTAGTCAAATGTTTGAATGTACAATAGTGAAGTGGTGGGCTGGATGTATTAGTTAAATGTTTGAATGTACAATAGTGAAGTGATGGACTGGATGTATTAGTCAAATGTTTGAATGTACAATAGTGAAGTGGTGGACTGGATGTATTAGTCAAATGTTTGAATGTACAATAGTGAAGTGATGGACTGGATGTATTAGTCAAATGTTTACATCCACAAAAGTCAGACAAAACAAAACACATGGACTGACCTTCACATGATAGTCCGTGTGACGTCACCCCAGACAGCGCCTCACGACAGACGTTACAATAGGTCGGTCGGGCGTGAGAGCAGGCATACCAGTTGTGTTGGCCGGACATCATTTCCGTGTGGCTAGTTTGGCCTTGCTATACAAGTTGTAGGGGGGGGGGAGGGGGTGGGTGAGCGGGAAAAAGAAAGCGAATGGTAAAATCATTTCAACAGAAGTGCTGGCTGAACAAATGGATAAACCATTGTAATACTTAATGTGTGTCAGTTGTGGAGGCATTGAGGATGAGTGGGATGGGGGTGGGGGTAAAGGAGGGAGAGTGTGAGTATAGGATTGGGGGGGGACTAAGTATAGGATGGGGGTGAGCAGAAAGAGCTTCTGTGGGTATTATTTACTCACACTAACAAAGTGCTCTAGCACAGGCATGTCAAAGTGGCGAATCGCGGGCCGCATGCGCCCCTTTGCCCCCTCCCCCCCCCATATACAACCCGAACAAAAGATAAGTTTAACTTAGCTGGTCAAGAGTGGTTTTTTGTTTACGGTGCCTTTATTTTTTAGTAACCCAAAATATTTGATGCTGCTGTGAAACACTTTGCCGCGAGACGCTTCAACATTCTAATTATTTATCTGACTGCGGCCCTCTGAGGGGGGGGGGGTAAGTTTGGCACGCCTGTTCTAACGAAGAGATTGTCTTGATATAAGATACAGGCTTTTTTTTTTTGTTTTGTTACGCGTACAAATTCTCAGAAGGTTTGAGGTAACTGCATAACAACAGTGTGTGTAACTACTAAATCTAGAGAAATAAAAACAGTTTTATGGTGATATAAATGAAATTATACAAGAACAAGAAAATGAAATTCTCAGAAGGTTTGAGGTAACTGCATAACAACAGTGTGTGTAACTACTAAATCTAGAGAAATAAAAACAGTTTTATGGTGATATAAACGAAATTATACAAGAACAAGAAAATGAAATTCTCAGAAGGTTTGAGGTAACTGCATAATAACAGTGTGTGTAACTACTAAATCTAGAGAAATAAAAACAGTTTTATGGTGATATAAATGAAATTATACAAGAACAAGAAAATGAAATTCTCAGAAGGTTTGAGGTAACTGCATAACAACAGTGTGTGTAACTACTAAATCTAGAGAAATAAAAACAGTTTTATGGTGATATAAATGAAATTATACAAGAACAAGAAAATGACATAAATTTAATTGGGTGACATTGTTTTTTAAATTTACGCGGTATTTACAATGTCTATACCCCACATTCCAAAAAAAAAAAGCTGATTATACATATATATATATATATATATATATATATATATATATATATATATATATATATATATACAGTGGATTCCGCTTAATTGGGACAGCCGCTTATTTGGGACAAATCTCAAAGAAACCAAACCAAGAAGCCAATAGTACATTTGTATGTTTAATTGGGACAGCCGCTTAAACGGGACAAAAAGCCTCGGTCCCGATGTGTCCCAATTAAGAGGAATCAACTGTATATATATATATATATATATATATATATATATATATATATATATATATATATATACACCAAAGTTGTGTTGATGTCTAGACGTTGCAAAAAAAAAAAAAGGGTTGATGCAGTCTGTAATTAATTTAGAAAAAATCAACAGGTGGTGACTATTTGAAACAACAAAACGTCAGCATCAACAAATGTAAACAAACAAAAAAACTTAAAAAAAAAAAAGCTGTGAAACACTTAGAAAACAAACCACAAGACATAAACTGAGACACCCAAAAAGAGATCGGATGGACAGAAACAATAGATACATAGTTGTATGTTGGCCTGCAGGTATTTCATTTCGTCCATTTGGCGACCACTGTATGACCTACGGGTCAGATCTCTGCCTGACTGTAAATCCAAGGAATGCACCGGACATGGCTCATGGTCTACTGTAAGCGGAGTACACGGGGCGTTCGTTTCATAAGGTTTGGGTTCGATACCTCGTCTGATCAATTGTGCCATTTTCTAGTCAACCAAGCAGACCAGGTTCATCGTCCGCACACTCAGGTCTTTGTTGGAACAGTCAAGCAATTTGCCGGTCAAGCAAGTCGCTACCCAAGCAAGTTGCCGGTCAAGAAAGTCGCTACCCAAGCAAGTTGCCGGTCAAGCAAGTCGCTACCCAAGCAAGTTGCCGGTCAAGCAAGTCGCTACCCAAGCAAGTTGCCGGTCAAGAAAGTCGCTACCCAAGCAAGTTGCCGGTCAAGCAAGTCGCTACCCAAGCAAGTTGCCGGTCAAGAAAGTCGCTACCCAAGCAAGTCGCTGGTCAAACAAGAGTGAAGTCACCCGATCTCCAGTGATTCACAAAATGAAACTGGTCAGGATGGGGGGGGGGGGGGGTGTGGACGAAGAAGCAGTAAAGTCGAAATATAGGCTGTGAGGGGCTCCCCACGTGCATCGCTCCTGTGGGCCACCCTCCAAAGTTGTGGGCGACACAGCTGTGTCTATCTGAATGTGTTCAAAGCGACGGGTACTAAGCCCCCTTCCCCCCCCCCACGCATACATCTCCCTATTTTTTTTTAAATATCATGTCAAGTCTCACATCTTACCTCGATCTTCTCTTCGTACACCGTCACGGTGGAAAACTCGGCCGATATCTCAAGGTCATAGCTATCCAACGACCTCGACCTCCGCTTCTTGAGTTTCTTCTTCTCCTTCTTCTCGTACCGGCGCGAGCCGCGGGAGAAGGACTGCGCCAACTTCCGGCTCAGCCCGCAAAACATGGCCAGTTTGTCCAGGCAGGCAGGTGTGTAACGGCCTCCACTCAGTCAGTCCACATACTAAGAATAACTTATTCCCGGTGGTGTTTTTTTTTAAATCCTTTAGAAATTTCTATTTTTTAGAAGCACGTGCACAGTTGTTGTTTTTTTTTATTTTTAATGCGTGTTTCACAATTCCCCTTCAGACGGGGGGAAATGGGTCCGTACTATTTAAGGTTAGGCAACGCATGCCTCGAACCCAGACGCCCTAATACACAGTTACGTGAGTTCTAGACACACAGTTTCCTTTTTTAACAACGAAATAATGAAAATGAAACAAAACAAATTTTTTCCCCACAGATGCGTGAGTCTATTATGTATTTTTTTTTTAAAAACAGACATCTTAAATAATTTCGAACGAAATCTTTATCGAATAGGAGCGTTATCAGTGGACGCCGATACATGCGGTCAAACAGTTATAACAGTTATATATATATATATATATATATATATATATATATATATATATGGTGGTCAAAGGGGTGGGGGTTCAAATGGAAGGGTGAGGGAAAGAGGGGGGGGGTATGACGAGAAGTATCTGTAGTAGCTCAGCAGTAGAGAACACGCGTTCACACCCTTGCCAGACAATTAAAAGTGGGTCATGGGCTAAATGGAGGCTGACATGCCGTGAGGTAAATGAAAGCCCAGAAATCTACACATTACCAGCAGCAGAAAACATACCATCAAACAAAGTACAGTTGATGGTCAACATGTGAGTGTGATGGACAGGTCCGACAGGAACTCGGTGTCATGAACTATATGTAGCTCTAACTTAAACAAGCAATTAAGCCTGTTCCATTCTGGACACAGGACGTGTTAGCGCATTTTCATGTTATGTATCAGTACGTTTGTTAGCTTGCAGTAAATATTTGTAAATTTTGGAAATGTTTATAAATTCAATTGTGTAATGCATACATCTGTTAAAAAAATTATAAAGACGTTTCTTTATATTTGAAAAAAAATTATTGTCTCTTAAATCTAACTACAAGTGGTTTGTGGTTACTGAAATAGGACTCATAATTGAAAACATTCGAAATTATAGTCATTTAATCGTCCGAAAACTCCGTCAATTGTTGCATAGCTCTGATACTTTCAATTAAACTCAGAACACAAGCTTACTATTTCATTTGAAGAGTTTCTTAATAAATCTTGGTGAAACTACGTGCTGCAGTATTTCGCACCAAATGAACGGGTTATTGAACGTACAAGGTGTATATATAATATATAAGCCCCTTAGGAGCCCTGAAGCCCGGCCCTCAGAGGTCCTATCGCGAAATGAACTTTTGATGTACACATGGCAGGCCGAGACCTACAAAATGATATATACATCATGGGTCTAGGACTTATAGTTGCTGAGATATAGCGCTCCTTTATTAATATAGCTTATATAGTAAAAAACGGTACTACGGCCCCTTTTACGGTCCTCAGAGGTCAGATCGCGAAATGGAAAAAAGTCATTTCTTGGCAGGCCAAGACCTACAAAATGATATATACATCATGGGTCTAGCACTTATGGTTGTTGAGATCTAGGGTGATGACGGACGGACAGACAGACAGACAAAACGGGGACAAAAAAAAACCGCATCGTTCGTATGTTGACATAACACATACAATTTTATTGCCGCCCAATGCACATATGTCACTCACCCCCCCCCCCCAATTCCCCAAACCCTCTCCCCGCACGTCAGTCACGGGGGGAAACTGTCAATACAACAACAACAAAATTACGTCCATAAACTAAGTTTGGTGGCTAACAGACTCATCATTTGTGGAGCACCACCCTTCTACACCCTCCACTCTACCCTACCGCGCATGACAATAAGGAAGTTCGTGGTTCAGAGATAACTGCTGACCCTTAGCGCCAAAGTTCAAAATGTAAAAAAAAAAAATGGTAATGTGCTAAGCTATTTTATTTTTTATTTTATTTTAAATGAGTGTAACGACATGTGTCGACACAAACATCTGAGAAAACATTTTATTTTATTGTTTTAATTGACCTGCTGTGCTGGTGGTGCTGGTGGTGGTGGTGGTGGGTTGTTTGATCGCTAGCAGATAGTTTCATCCTGGCTGACTAACAGATTTTAGGGTCACATCTTATTGGACATAGAGAGAAGCTTATGGTTTGGTTTTTTTTTTAATTATTGAACCAGTTCAGACTGACAAATAATTCTTTAAGTAGATGTATATTTAAAAAAAAAAAATAAATACAATAAAACTTAACCCACTTAAAGCATCGAGACATGGACCAGATGGTCAGCATTGACCCAGTCAGTTGTTACAATTTCCACAAACGCCCCCCACCCCCCCCCTTCCATGTCAACACTCTAAAAGGGCATCACATGGGAGTCACAAGATCTTTCGGCGCCCACAAACACTTCCCTCCACCCCCACCATAAACTAACACCTCCAGTGAAGGCTGTTTGTTTAATCCGGTCAGCTAATATCCCCATCCTCTCTTCCTTCGCTCGATCACATTTACCTGTATATTTAATGTATTTTACTTCATATAATCACTCCATCCATTCATATAATCACTCCATCCATTCATATAATCACTCGATCTATCTGCAATAGATCCGGCCCTTCTTTCATTTTAAGGGCCTACTGTGGCCCCCTGTTTATTAAAAAAAATACCACACCTGAGTTAGTGGGTCGAGCCACTGCCCCCGGAAACTCTGTGACGATGGCAGTGGTCAAGCTCTCCAGTGCAGTCATTTACGGCAGTTAACAAGCGGCCATATACAGTGTGAGGTTTTTCACGATGACCATTACACCCCTGGGCATGGCCAAGATGAGTGTAGAACAAAACCCCCAGCGGACATGACCCCCGAAATAATAAGATCGAATTTAATTCGTTATTATTGATACTTTTAAAAATATATTCTTGACCATGGTCTACGGGAAACATTAGTCGATATAAGAGATCATATCTGTCAACCCATTCTATCAATAGCCATGTTCCTATGTTGTTTTACCTAAATAAATGATTGGCTTTCGGTTCTTATGCTGTTTGTTTTACCGTCTGCTATTAAATGTGTCCGGCGCGAAGAGTTAAAAGGTAGAATAAAAATACGGTCAGTCTTGACCTTGGGCTAAAACTGTTGCTTTTGTTTGTTTTACCTGGTAAGATAAGCTGCCTGTTGACGTAAAGTTAACAAGAGATTATTATTTGACCACTGTTGCTCGACGGGCCAATGCAGCTTATTGGGGTACTTTGAAAAAAAAAATTGACTTAAAAAAATACATATATATAATTACATCCAGATATTGTATATTCTTGTGTGGAGAGGCCGAACTCCCATCGGGCGCCTCCCCAGGTGGCGGATAGGGGAAAGCTCGCCAGATATGGCGAGTGCCGATGAAATACAATTCTCGGGGCGGACCAAAGCAGGCAACTACTGCCTTGTAGTTAGTGGAGGGATCCACAAAGGCTAAGGGACCTAACCTTAAAAAAAGGCAGCTACCCACAAGGCTGTGAAGGGCAACACCCTAGTGGTTGTGCACAGGGCTAACTACCCAGTCATGTAAAAAAACACTAGTTACGAAAGCCAATCAACAATTCAAAAACCGGATTGATTCAAATGGAAACCGACCTTCGCATGATCACGGACATGATTACTGGCTAGCGACTTGGAACGTGTTAAGCCTATACAGAGCAGGAGCCCTAACCCGCCTTACTGAACAGCTTAGAAAATACAAAATAAAAATAGCAGCACTCCAAGAAATCAGATGGAAAAATTCAGACATACTAAAAACAACAGAGTATACCATCTTTTATAGTTGAAACACCACAAATACATTAGGAACAGGTTTTGCCGTCAGGAAAAACATCCTCAATCAAATAATTGGCTTTAAACCAACCAATGAAAGATTGTGCAGCCTCAGGATTCGTGGCAAAATGTTCAATATGACCCTAATATGTGCCCATGCACCCACTGAAGATTCAGAAGGGAATACCAAAGAGGAATTCTATGATGCCCTAGAAAAGTTATATGAAGAAGCACCTAGACATGATATCAAATTAGTGTTAGGAGACTTCAACGCTAAGATTGGCAAAGAAACAATATACAGACCGACAATTGGAAGCTACAGTCTACATGAAGAAAGCAACGATAATGGAACGCGTCTGATTGATTTTGCATCTGGCAAAGGCATGACCATTAGTAGCACTAAGTTTCCACACAAAAGAATACACAAAGAAACATGGAGGTCACCAGATGGGGTGACAAGAAATCAAATAGATCATGTGGTAATAGACAGGCGACATGGTTCAGATATTCAAGATGTCAGAAGCTTCAGAGGAGCAGATGCCGACACAGACCACATGTTAGTCAAAATAAAGTATAGACAAAAAATAAGTATCTTTCACAACACAAAAGCAAAGATAACAAACCAATTTGACTGTGAAAAACTAATAAAAGAGCCACAAACAAAAGAAAAATATGCACAAGAAATTAAAAGCAAACTAGAAGCACTAGATATAGATAATACCGAAAATCTAAACAGCCACTGGGAAAAGATTAAACAAACCATTAAAAATACAGCGGAAAGTGTCATGGGGTACAAGCAAAAGAAGAAAAGAGCTGAATGGTATGACGATGAATGCAAAAAAGAAGTGGAAGAACGAAACAAATTGAGGATAATAATGCTACAAAAAGCAACAAGAAAGTCAACTCACGCATACACTGAGGCTAGAAGGAAGGCCACTAAAATATGCAGAAAGAAAAAACGTGAATGGGAAAAGGGAAAACTAGTAAAACTAGAGGAATACTCAAAAGAAAAAGAAATAAGAAAAATGTACATGGCCATCAAAGAGGAAAGTAACGGCTTCCAAGCAAGATCTCACATGTGTCTTAACAAATCAGGCGACCTGCTTATAGAAAATGAAATGGTTCTAGAAAGGTGGGCGGAATATTTTGAAGAAATGCTGAACATTAAAACTGACAGCGAAAATGATGTACCAAACATTGCAGAGGACGATGGGGCAGAAATAGAAGAACCAACCATAGAAGAAATAAATAATATTATTAAAAAGACCAAAAACAATAAAGCACCAGGAGAAGATAACATAAATGCTGAGTTACTCAAATATGGAGGATGCACACTACACTTAGAAATACACAGGATGGTCAATAAAATATGGAAAGAAGAGATAATGCCAACAGAATGGGAAACAGCCTTAATAGTTCCGCTACACAAGAAAGGTTCGAAACTTAACTGCAACAACTACAGAGGAATCTCACTTCTCAACACTGTTTATAAAATACTAACAAAAATAATAGCCTGCAGAATAGGGAATTTCAGTGAAACAGTATTAGGTGACTATCAATGTGGTTTCAGGCCTAGCAGAGCAACCACAGACCACATCTTTTCCCTTCAAACACTCTAGAAAAATGTTATGAGCATAATATAAACCTACATCAGCTGTACATAGATTTCAAGATGGCATATGACAGCATCAATAGAAATTATCTTTACAAAACATTGCAGGAGTTGTGTATCCCCAACAAGCTCATTAGACTAGTACGTATGACACTAAACAACTCAAGAAGCAAAGTGAAAATCCAAGGGGAAAGCTCAAGAGAATTTAAAGTAAACCAAGGACTTAGACAAGGAGACTCCCTTTCGTGCATACTTTTCAACTTAACCCTAGAAAAAGTCATAAGAAACGTACAGTTGGATAAGCGAGGAACTATAACACACTACCTCAGAAGTGAAAAAACAAAGTCTATGAAAACAGGAACAATATTTACAGAACCCATCCAATACCTTGCATATGCTGATGACATAACATTGATAGGAAAGCAAAGCAAGGATATAGCAAAAGCATACATAGAATTAGAAACAGCAGCTCAGAAAGCAGGTTTAACAGTAAACGAAACAAAGACTCAATATATGCTGTTACAAAGAAATGAAAAAGAAGGAAGAGAAAAATTTTTCAAAATCAGTGATAGAGCATTTGAAAGAGTAGAAAACTTTAAATACCTGGGATCAACCATAAGTGAGAAAAACGATATAATGATAGAGATAAAAACAGAATAGAAGTAGGGAACAGAATATATTATACACTGCATAAAATACTGAAAAACAGACAGATCTCCAGAAAAATTAAAAAAACCATATACAAGACAATGATCCGGTCAGCAGTAACATATGGTAGCGAAACATGGACCATCAGCAAACAAGCAGAAAATATGCTAAACACTTGGGAAAGGAAAATATTTAGGAAAATATATGGGCCAGTAAAGGACAATAACGAGTGGAGAAGTAGAACCAATTCAGAGCTGTACGAACTGTATGAAGAACCAAATATAACAGCTGAAATTAAAATGAATAGATTAAGGTGGGTAGGGCACATAGAAAGAATGGAAAACAACAGAGGTCCAAAAACGATTTATAAGACAACACCTAATGAGAAAAGGCCTAAAGGCAGGCCAAGAAGCAGATGGTTGGAGGAAGTGGAGAAAGACCTTAAAGCCATAGGAGTGAGAGAGTGGAGGAAGAAGACCATGGATCGGGAAAAGTGGAGAAGTGTAGTATGGCAGGCCAGGGCCCTAAATGGGCAGTAGAGCCAAAGGAAGAAGAAGAAGATATTGTATATTACATTTTTAAATAAGAACGAGGGCCGAATAATAGATTGTATAATAAAAATAGGGGATAGGTCCAGTGGGGGTTTTGTCCGGATACCGGTCAAGATATACCAATGGGCGCTGCAACCTGGCCCATCGGTCATCACGAGGTCCAGAAACACACGAGGCCTAACTTGGGTCAAGCGGCCAACTAGCTAGACAAGCCCTCAACAATCTGTTAAATAGCTACCTGTATATATTGTTGGTCCAATCGGCCATCGGACGCATCTCGGAAAACCACAACAATAGCCGGGATTTCCAACCCAACCACGTGTTTTAACTAAACAACAGCAACAATAATGACGTCCGAGTACAGATGCAACGCCGTCCCCTGCATTAACACATCACCGTTCTTTTGGGTGGGTATACTGAACAAACGCCCCCCCCCCATCCCTCAATAGATTTTGAATGTGGAACGACTTTGTAAAAAAAAAAAGATTAAGGTTAATTGAGCGTAACATGGCAGTATATAGGTCAGCCGAATGAAAACTTTGTGTGCGGTGTGATGTAATGTGTTCGTGTGTGTGTCCACTCTTATAGAATAGCACAGAGGAAACATCGCCCCCCCCCCCCACCACCACCACCACCACTACTATCTAAGCCCCCCCCCCCCTATTCCAGTATAAATTCCTATCAAACCGCGCGTTCTTTCAAGGGGGAAAGGGTAATTTTTACCTGACAATTCTTTTATCTCTCTACCTAGCCACGCCCCCCACTCCCTTCAAAAAGACAAACAACAACAAACAATAATAACGGCTCTGTGTTGACCAAGTTAAAAACGTGAGCGAGTCCAGTTCTAAAAAATACGCCCTTGAATCTTAAGCCTGGTTGTATTTATAATGTGAGGGAGGACATGACCTACATCAACAAAGTTTCGACCAAGAGATGAAACAAAACAAAAGCTGAGATAAAAACAACAACAGTAATCCATTATTTTTCTTCTAGAGATCATTACATTAAACAAAACAAAAAAACTGCCATCAAATATTTCGACATATTACATAGGTCGGTGACAATATCTGCCTTTATTATTACATCTAGGATTCATTTGTTTAACGGGGGTTTGTCACTGACCCATGTTTCCGGGTCGACTGTCCGAATTTTTTTTTTTTTACTAATACCAGAAAGGTCGTAAAATTCAGAACGTGATTTTTCGATAATAAAAGCAAAACAAAAAAAAAAAATGAATGGGAAGAGGGGTTGATGGTGGTGGAGCAGTCGGTGTTGTAAAAGTGTAATGTCCGTTACGCCTGCACGGGTAATACACAAATCATCTGGAACTGATTTATTTTTAAAGACAAGTTGAATAATGAAGGATGGAAAAGAAATAGGGGTTGGAAGCTACAGCTGATGGATGTGATAGGGCTATACCTGATAGAGGTAAGGGGCTACACCTGATGGATGTGATAGGGCTACACCTGATAGAGGTAAGGGGCTATACCTGATGGAGGAGATGGGCTACACCTGATGGATGTGATAGGGCTATACCTGATAGAGGTAAGGGGCTACACCTGATGGATGTGATGGGGCTATACCTGATAGAGGTAAGGGGCTACACCTGATGGATGTGATGGGGCTACACCTGATAGGAGATGGGCTACACCAGATGGATGTGATAGGGCTATACCTGATAGAGGTAAGGGGCTACACCTGATGGATGTGATGGGGCTATACCTGATAGAGGTAAGGGGCTACACCTGATGGATGTGATGGGGCTACACCTGATAGGAGATGGGCTACACCAGATGGATGTGATAGGGCTATACCTGATAGAGGTAAGGGGCTACACCTGATGGATGTGATGGGGCAACACCTGATGGATGTGATAGGGCTACACCTGATAGAGGTAAGGGGCTATACCTGATGGAGGAGATGGGCTACACCTGATGGATGTGATAGGGCTATACCTGATAGAGGTAAGGGGCTACACCTGATGGATGTGATGGGGCTATACCTGATAGAGGTAAGGGGCTACACCTGATGATGTGATGGGGCTATACCTGATAGAGGTAAGGGGCTACACCTGATGGATGTGATGGGGCTACACCTGATAGGAGATGGGCTACACCTGATGGATGTGATAGGGCTATACCTGATAGAGGTAAGGGGCTACACCTGATGGATGTGATGGGGCAACACCTGATGGATGTGATAGGGCTACACCTGATAGAGGTAAGGGGCTATACCTGATGGAGGAGATGGGCTACACCTGATGAATGTGATAGGGCTATACCTGATGGAGGTAAGGGGCTACACCTGATGGATGTGATGGGGCTATACCTGATAGAGGTAAGGGGCTACACCTGATGGATGTGATGGGGCTACACCTGATAGAGGTAAGGGGCTACACCCGATGGATGTAATAGGCTACACCTGATAGAGGTAAGGGGCTACACCTGATGGAGGAGATGGGCTACACCTGATGGATGTGATAGGGCTATACCTGATAGAGGTAAGGGGCTACACCTTATGGATGTGATGGGGCTATACCTGATAGAGGTAAGGGGCTACACCTGATGGATGTGATGGGGCTACACCTGATAGGAGATGGGCTACACCAGATGGATGTGATAGGGCTATACCTGATAGAGGTAAGGGGCTACACCTGATGGATGTGATGGGGCAACACCTGATGGATGTGGTAGGGCTACACCTGATAGAGGTAAGGGGCTATACCTGATGGAGGAGATGGGCTACACCTGATGGATGTGATAGGGCTACACCTGATAGAGGTAAGGGGCTATACCTGATGGAGGAGATGGGCTACACCTGATGGATGTGATAGGGCTATACCTGATAGAGGTAAGGGGCTACACCTGATGGATGTGATGGGGCTATACCTGATAGAGGTAAGGGGCTACACCTGATGGATGTGATGGGGCTACACCTGATAGGAGATGGGCTACACGAGATGGATGTGATAGGGCTATACCTGATAGAGGTAAGGGGCTACACCTGATGGATGTGATGGGGCTACACCTGATGGATGTGATGGGGCTATACCTGATAGAGGTAAGGGGCTACACCTGATGGATGTGATGGGGCTACACCTGATAGAGGTAAGGGGCTATACCTGATGGAGGAGATGGGGCTACACCTGATGGATGTGATGGGGCTACACCTTAAATGTAAACAGTTCTTTTTTTAAACAATTTCTACGGAGACGTCACCCTATTATAATTATTTATTTAAAAGTTAACATAACGAGAATGTTATACCGACTTAATGGTGAGGTCACTAACTGTAATAAAAATAAAAGACCAATCAAGCGTTCTATTACTGGGGGACAGTTCGATCAATTGTTTCCACCCCGCGTCAACAAACAATCGTTCATCGGGTGACATCAGACACATCACTTGACCCACGAAATTCAAAGGGGGGAATGTACAACACGACACGGTTCCACTACAAACGAGAACTCTGGCGGATGTCACCGATGGTGGGATAGTCGCATTGTGTTGACTTCACACTAGGGTGGGCGCAAAGGATCTTGAAAGCACCACGGGGTGGGATTGAAAGGATGAGGGATTGTAGTCATTGTACACTTTGCTTTGTATACAGATTTAAAAATGTGTGACATAAAAGACTGGACATTTCTTCATTTCCCCAATTAATTTCAGTGACCACTAAAAGTGGACGCGTGCTATGTCCGATCACAAATTAAGTTTGTGTGCAAATTAATAACCGGAACAAGCCAATGTCTATAAGACGCAAGACTGCTAAATTTGTAAAACAAGTATTAATCAAGGAGTCGTATATAATCAATACATTGAAGGTGATAACTTTAAGTGGGTCATGTTAATGTAAAATAGAAGAGATAACTAATAAAAAAAGGTAAGATAGATCAATAAACCAATCACGATTGGGTTATCGTGTTATCTAGGGCACTAACCTACGTGTGTATACACAAATAAGAACTACGTCAAGTATCCAACAGAATTGTAACACACACGCACACAAACAGAAAAAAAACTCTCCAAGAAATCCTGAAAACAGAGCACATTAAATATAATCCCTTGGACACGAATCAATAGCAAACCGATCAGCTGTTTGTTTTAAGCCCGTAAGGTGGCAGCGAGTCGCCGTGTCACAGACAGAAATAACACACACGTAACCGTCTATAATAATGACTTCAATCAGACTGGTTTGTTTGAAAACTACACATGTAACAACACACACAAACTTTAACGGGAGCTAAGCGAACCCACCCCCATCTTACCGTAACGTCGTTGTATTAATAATGCCTATAACTCATGTGTTGCGTCAACATCCCCCCCCCCCCCCACTTCTTTCAAACAGAAATAGTAATCCATGACGTATTCGTGACGAAACCGGCCGTCGTTTTTTTTTTAAGAAGGGAGCAGGGAAAAAGGGGGGGGGGGGGACACACACACACCACCAACGGAATGGGTTGTTGTGCGTGTGACAGTACACGCGGAGGGAAAGGGGAGGGTGGTGGTGGTCCCGCAGTACACACCATGCTTAAAAACACAGCGCCGTGTACGCGCGCACACACAACTACGTGTTGAAAGACGCGATCGCGCTAGACGAAGAGAGAGTCCAATTGTTTACATGACCTGATGATCTAGGCCTGCAACACACGCAAACACAAGAAGAGGTGAAGAAGGGTACGGGGTAAAGAGAGAGAGAGAGAGAGAGAGAGAGAGAGAGAGAGAGGAGGTGTGACGGAGGGAGCTGTGTGGCGACACACACACAAAAAGATAAAATAAAAAAAAAACGGCCGTGTGACGAGGAGTGGTGGGCGGCGGGGGAAGATGTTAAGTTTGTAAAGAATGCCATCAATAATACCCCCCCCTCCCTCCCTCCCCCATCTCCAGTCCGATGTAGGCCAGGGTTCGAGGCCTTAATACTAACATCCACCGACAACACATTGAACACATGCAAGCGTGGGCGTAAAATGAGGGAAGAGGGGGGGGGGGGGGTGACGGTGAAGGCAAGGAGCACGTTGATTCATACAGGAAGGCGGACACACACACGCACACACACTGGCTGTTTGGTTTATTGACTTAAAAGTCTCAGGCTCTCAGGCCCTGTAGTATTTTGTACTGTCCACCATTCTAACATTTAAGTCAACAACAGAGTGGTGTGGGGTGTATTTCTAGAACACACGAACGACAGCCCACAGGTTGTTGTTGTTCAACACATGTTACTCTGCCGTTTTTTTTTTTTTCAAATCCTGTGGTTTTTTTTTAATTTCCGAGGTGTGATCCACAGGTCGCGCTATTTTTTCTTTAATAAACATTAAAAAAAAAAAAATAGGCCAGTCACCCAAATATACTGCCGGGTTCGAACGAGGTGAGCGGCTGGAAATATAAAATAAAAAAAATTGTCTAAATAATAACTATAACAAAAAAAATATTCACTATGCATGCAAGGTCACTGCAGGCAGGCCCACCGATAGAAATTTCGGGCCCCTGGGCAGGGTTGTCAAGCCCCCACACCTCCTCCCCATGCTGATAATAATATTTTCAAAAGTTGATTGGATAGCTCAGTCCGGGCCCCTGGGCATTCCCCCCCTACCCCCCTCTCGGCGGCACTGACTGCAGGTAAAAGTGTGTGTGTGTAGGGGGTTGTGTGTAGGGGGTGTGTGCAACCCCATCAAGTATTAGGGGCAATAAGGGGAGGAGATGCATATACATTAATCAGCCAAAAGATGAGTTTGCCGATATGTGAATTGGTTGGTGTGATTAGATGTGCCCAGGAAAGAGAAAATTGTTCCCGGGGGGTGGGTGGGGGGCGCATGACAAAATCCCCTCCCTTTCAATATACAATGTAATTTCAAACCTGGAAGTAAAAAATGAAATTAAATTACAGATTTTATTTTTTTTTTCAATTACATTTTTACAGTTTTTTTTTACATCGACTGACGCAAATGGTCATTGTCCACGGTCAAGACTGAGCGTATCTTTTGGTTTCACCTTTCAAATCGCCCGCCAATCTATGGTAAAAACAAACAACAGAAAGAACCACCAAGGAGACAGACACGCTCTCCTAAACCGACAGACATTTCGCTTCGCACAGGGTCAAGGTGACCCAAAACATACACTAATACATAGCAGTTTCAACACTACTGGCTTAATTAAACTCAATCTTAATTTAGGAAAGTATCGGCTATCTGTCCACCGTGTACATTGTGCCACAATTTAAGGGGAACGGATGGCCGAGTGGTGTAGATACACGACTATCGACCTGAGAGTCATGAGTTCGATCCTCGGTGAGAACATTGGCCATAGGTTTTATTTGGTGCAAAGTCGTCCCACAAGTCCACACAGCTTTAAATGGGGTACCTGACTTTAGGGCAGTATGAAAGTAAAAGCAGGCTGGGCGTTGTGCTAACCACACAATCCCTTCATATGCCGCAGTTACAGAAACAGATGAATTCTACACTTCATCTACCTCGATAGCCCGTTCTCTCTCTCTATATATATATATATTCAGTATGTGTGCACGTAGTCTTTGAGGAAAGCGGGGGGAGGGAGGGTGTGATTGTTCATGAAACTTAAAATAATCTAAGGAATGTACATTAATAATAAATAATATTCCCTTCTTAGCCCTAACGGGCCTTCGGGGCAGATGAAGTGTAGAATTCATCTGTTTCTATAACCTCGGCACATGAAGGGATTGTGTGGTTAGCACAACGCCCAGCCGCCTTTACTCCCCCAAATTAAAGTCAGGTACCCATTTTAAAGCTGGGTGGACTTGTGGGACGACTTTGCACCAAATTTCACCTGGAAAAATTCCATGGGCCTCACCGAGGATCGAACCCAGGACTGTCAGGTTGACAGTCGAGTATCTAGACCACTCGGCCATCCGTCCCACAAGGAATGTACATTAGTAGAAAAATAAACTTCCCTATGGTCAACATGTCCACGCCACAGGGGGGTCATTTAGTGCGCGATGGACAAAGTCCGGTGAGAGGTTAATGTGGCCATAAATGACCTTAACGGCCAACGGACAACGTCGATTTGCTGGCCGTGGGAATGAAGGCGAGTAAAGGAAAAAAAAAAGTCCCTTTTGCTTTTTTGTCCACCGTCTTTTGCGTTGGTCATCTGGAACACAGTCGTAAAAAACCTCAAAGCGCCTGGTCATTTAGGACGAGTGACGGACATTCTATTTGGTTAGTATTGGAATATTTAACAAAACAAAACAAAACAAAAGGGGACTACAGGCGATTTCAAAAGCGATAAGCTACAGACTGTGTGTATCTGAGTATTAGAAGCAGATTTTAAGACGGCATTATTATCTGACTAGCTGTTCCCTGCAAAACCTTTGCATTGAGTTATATCCCCTTAGGCTTCATCGGTAGGCTAGTTTATTTTTTGGTTTCGGGCAGATCCGATTTTTTTCATGGTTGTATTTTAAACTGGAATACTGTTGTATTAATTCTTTACTTTCGATTTAACGCACACTGGAAATGAGTATTATTATATATGATGGCAGATAAAGTGTAGAATTCATCTGATTCTGTAACCTCGGCATGTGATGCATTGAGCAGCGGTCACATCACATCGCCCCGGGCCGTCTCTTGTCTTACTAAAAAGTCAGGCACCTATTTAATTAAAGCTGGGTGAACTTGGGGGGGGGGAGGGGAGGGGGGACTGTCACAAGCTAGCAAGTAGACTGTTGTGATGGCAGTTGTCTATGAGGTAACTTAAGAACTGTGCTGAATGCGTGAGGTCAAATAGTTTATATTTGTGTACAGCCACGTGACGAACAGATGCAGAAACAACTCAAATCATCGGAAGTGTATATGGTTACCAACACTTGAGTTTATTAAAACATAAATGCATATAGCTCTGAACAGAACTCTTTAGCTGTCTGCTAAGTCACAATATTGTCAGGAGTCTAAAAACAGACCCGCACGTGGAGGACCCCGCGTGGGGAATGGCTCGTATGGTCTCCCGCAAGGGAATGAACCCGAGGGTCTCCCGCAAGGGAATGAACCCCGATTAGAAAATCTCTCCTCCTTATATACCTTTGGGCCCATTCTTCCCCTTTCTTTCCCACACCAATCCATGTCAGTGGTTAAACAAAGGTGTGGGTTCTATAGAATACATTCAACTCCCGAGCGACCGGGCAGGGTACCTTATAAATGATCGGATACGGTCAGGTAAGATGCGTAATCAAAATGATCAGTTACGTCCAAGGATTCACTTGGCCGTTGGTGGACAATAGACATTGAAAATTCGGAGCGCCAGGAGATGGACCAGGGGGGGGGGCAGGAAAGGCGTTTCACTGCGTCCCATGACACGGCCATTATTTTGGGTCCGGGCATAATTATAGTGGATGGTTCTTTCAGGGGGGGGTATGAAAAGGTGTATAGTTAAGAGGGTGGTGGTTTGTTTCTACACGGAAGATTGCCTTTAAATACAGTCTGTGACAGGGACTTTACGCTAAATTTCACATGGAAAAAAAAAATTACCCTTGGTTCTCACCGAGGATCGAACCCGGGACTCTCAGGTCGACAGTCAAAGCGCTCTACACCAGCGGTTCTCAACCGGCGGTACGCGTACCCTAAGGGGAGGTGGGGGTAAGGCAAAGTCTATGCATGGGGGTACGCGGCGACATATAATTATCGTTTAAATCAACCAATCATTTTGAAGATTGTACTTGTGAGGGCTACCGGCGGGCATACTTTAGCACCCACTGGGGTGAGTGTACTTGTGAGGGGTACGGGCGGGCATACTTTAGCACCCACTGGGGTGAGTGTACTTGTGAGGGGTACGGGCGGGCATACTTTAGCACCCACTGGGGTACAGTCGTAAACAAAGGTTGAGAACAGCGGCTCTACACCACTCAACCATCCCCCCCCCCAATAGTATTGTAGAAGGCATTGATCAGCCATCCGCCCAACTAAGCTAATTAGGACAGTGAAATATTTCCTTCGACACACTGATAGATACCTGAGACATAATTAAGTAAGAAATCAAGGAATACATATTTAGCAGAACAAAAAAAAAAAAGAATAATAATACACTAAGCCTTACCATGGATTGGGCTTCGATTGACGAACCCATTTATTGCAAGAGATCCTTTCATACCACAAAATGTGGTTAAACATGGCTTGGTAGGGAAGCCAGGATGCGGGGGGGGGGGGGCAGTAATCGCAAAGGGAGCTAACCAATTATGAGTTGTATTACATATAAATGATTAGAATGACAGCAACGAGGGCAAAGTAGGCGGAATCTAAAGGGAATTGTAAAAAAACAAAAAACAAATATGAAACAAAAAATATTTGTATTTAATGTTATAAAATGGCTGATTATCTTGAGTGCAATAAGTGTATATTAAGAGCGCATTTATTTTCTATAATTAAGACTTGCTGACATTCATCAAAAGGGTATCTGCGCCTATGAGTGTGTGTCTGTCTGTGTGTATGTGTGTCTCTGTGTTTGTTCATTAAAAAAATGCACTGGGGTAAATTTCGATGTGTAGGGGTGTGCTAACTCTTTTTTGAACAGCGGGCGCACTGGGCGCTTAAATTTGACCAAAAAAGGACGTGAATACGACCAGGCGGGTGTCTGTATGAACCAATAGAGTGTCTGTATCTTACATGTAGACGCCACTGGGGTGATCGGGCGGAGGGGGAGTGGTGAAGAGCCGGCCGATTATACATCCAAAAGGGGGGGGGGGCTGTACATGTCCACATAGCTATTGCCAAGATCAAGTTTAAGGCAGAGAAGAAAAAAAACAAACTATTTGCATGGCAGGAATCGAACTAGTTACCTTTTGGGTGAGAGACTGAAGCCACTAACAACTGCCACCGCGGAATCAATGACTTAACACAAATGACGCAGAAAGGTTCAATGTGTTGATGGGACCCAGTGGCAAAACTGGGGAGGGGCGTGGACCTGACCAATGGGGGGATGGGAGAGGGGTGCATTTCACCAAGTCACTGTGACGTCAGTTTTATTTTCGCAAGGTAACCGAGGCGGGAGGTCTTTAATTAACGAATCCAGCCCGTGTGCCGCTGACGATAGTTTCGCCACTTTGATGAGATGCAGCATCAAACACAAAACTTTTTATATATCCACGTTGAAAGATCAATGGTTGTATGGCTGAACGGTAATGTGGTGGCTATAGACCACCCCACCCCCCCCCCTTCCCCCCACGCGCGCACACACACTCTCCCCTACCCTCGCAGTCTCCACCACAGTCCAAACAAAACACACACTTGAAAGTTAATAACTTATTCATAAGAATGAGTCTGTTCCCTGACGTCTCGACCAGCGTACTTTACCAACAATGATAGAAAATTTGTTATTTTATACAGCAAGGAATGCTTGGGAATAATAGTAAAGACCAATGTATTAGTGGAATTTGTTTTTTTTTTATTCTTACACCAAACGCAGGCCCGTGTACCGGCTTTCGACTTAACCCCCCCTTCCCACCACCACCACACCCCACCACCCTCGCATGGGTCATGGGCTCAATTCGCTGACCAACAGTTAGCATAAAAAAAAGGACTCAACCATATCGAGGATTAAAACCCATCAGAAAATCTCAAGTACATACATTGGTCAAATATATATATATATATATATATATATATATATATATATATATATATATATATACTATATACAGACCCAGCACAACAACGCTAAGTACATTAAAAAAAAAAGAATTGCAATTAAACTTTAACCCGGAAATAAAAGGGGAGGGTCCGGATGACGTGATGAAAGATGTAAGACGTCATCCCCACCCCCTCATCCTCCCATAATGTGTTCACTTCAAATCGTACAAGTGGTTGTTTTTGTTTTTTTTCAACCAGCAGACTGTGAACCAGACGTTCAAAAACCAGAACCGAATACAGAGCGGGTCCCAGCGAATTGAAACAAAAATGGTGGCCCACCAAACTTTGTCCCTGTTTCCGTTTTGAGATTTAATCAAGGGGCAGTGATACTTTTTAATTAGACTCTTATACAACTCGACGCTTTCCTGGTGGACATCGTTCAATATCAGATTCATTCGAGTTCCGAATTATTTTGATGGACGGATTTATTTTTTTTAATTATCTTTTTTGCCCTAGTAAATGCAGAAATTTTGAATTATGAATATACACTCAAGTTACAATTTTTTTTAATAACATAAAAAGGGGAAGAAAATTATTTAAAAAATAAATATAGATAAGACAAGTTAGCAAGAAATAACTCGAGATGCTTTCTCTAGATCAATGTTTCCCAAAAGTGTTGTACCCGGACCGCCGGGGAGGTACGCGAATAGTTTGTCGGAGGAACGCGTCTGAATAAGATGCACGCGGTAAAACATGCATGACTATAACACAAAATGAAATGAGGGCTGTGTTGGGGGGGGTGGGGGTAAACCAAAACTGTAACAGCGATAGATGCACGTTTATTTTTAAGAGAACGGCGTTACGGAAGTAAAAAAAAAGGGTGCGGGGGGGGGTACACAGATGTCGAAAGTTTGGGATCCACTGACCTAGAAGGGGCACGTCTTAAAAGTAGCACGAGTGCAAAGAAACAGTAATAATAATAATAATAATAATAATAACAATAACGAAAAAGATGAATAATAACGTGTTGAACATTCTAACATGATAGACTTAGGAGGATCTGAATTCTTTTTTAAATTTTGGAATGTTTAAATTGTCCAGGTTTCAATGCTTTAAGATTTGTCATGTAAACTTTACATTGTCAACAATGAGATTTCCCTAACATTTAAATACAATCCATGTTTTCGATCTCTGTACAATTGTTTACCATCGACGAGTTGACAGTGCACGTGCAGCGCACTGCTCAGACCCACGGAACGCCACATGTGGTCAGGGCTTAAAACTTTGAACACCTCTGCCCTCTCAGCCAATCAGATTTATCGCCGAGCAAGTTGTTTTAAATTTAAAAAAAATAATTAAAAAAATGGAGGATTTAACCGAGTTTCTGGCGATGGTCGACACCTCAAGAGACAGAACTGACTCAGCATGCTGGTGAACGTTTTGGTTGTTGGTCTAATTTTGTAAAAACAACAACCTTTTCAGCGCGTCTGACGTGCTTCATTACAAAAGGGAATTGTGGGATGGGGGGATGGGGTAGGGCCAATCCAGTAGCGGCGCGTGGCGTGTATGGAGGTCTGCTGAACTGCAGCACTCACACTCATTTTTTTAACGACGAGTGGATTGAAACATTTTCTAAAAAAAAAAAGAAAAATCTAATTTTTTTTTTTTTTAGAAATTTTCAGTCGTTTCAAACAGAAGTATCATCTCCCGGAAATACTTGGTTTGAAACAAAAGCTCTGCCCTATTATTAAAAGGGATATCGGTTTATTTTTTGTGTCAGAAGTAAATAGTGTTTGTTTGGATTATTTCAAGCCCAGGACATTCCACCCAAACTGATTTTCATTTGGAAGATAAAATATTTGTTCTATCTCCGCTAGATTATTTTTTTAAAAACAATGTAACTCTTGACATTAAGAACATAATCAAATGGTCGTAATTTATTTCCATATTATGGTTTGTTGCAGCACACAGGGTTACGGGGGAAAAATTAGGGGTTTGGGGGGAGGGAGTGGGGAGGAGGTAGAAGGGTTGACACTCTTGGATATAAGACATCCATCCATCTTTTGCTGAAACTGTATGGATCAGATGTTTGACCCTATTCAAACTGTTTGATCCAACAGAGTCAGACAACTTTAATATGGAAAGTTTCCCCCCCCCCCGCCCATCCCTTTCCTTTTTTTAATACTTCACCGCCACAGCAGAGGTTGTTATTTCGGTGGGGGAAACTGCAGTCGCTGAGAATCGGACCCGACACTTGCACTGCGGCAATCGGGATCACAATCTCAGGGCAGGAGCCTTGGTTAAAAAAACAGGGAAACTACCCCCCCCCCTTCCCCCCTTTTCCAAGACACAAGGGCCTTCGTCGAGGTATAAAAAAATCATATCAACTGTTAGGCTGTAAGGGACCACACTACGGCATATAACACCATCAAGTTGAGGGACCAGACTACGGCATATAATACCATCAAGTTGAGGGACCAGACTACGGCATATAATACCATCAAGTTGAGGGACCAGACTACGGCATATAATACCATCAGGTTGAGGGACAAGACTACGGCATATAATACCATCAAGTTGAGGGACCACACTTAGGTATATAATACCATCAAGTTGAGGGACCACACTTAGGTATATAATACCATCAAGTTGAGGGACCACACTTAGGTATATAATATCATCAAGTTAAGGGACCACACTTAAGTATATAATACCATCAAGTTAAGGGACCACACTTAGGTATATAATACCATCAAGTTGAGGGGCCAAGTGCCAGGACACTGAACTGTCTAAATTACTCTAAATGACCACCCAGGTGACACGTGATGCAGGTGAGAGCCGGTGCACGCGCGGGAACTTAACTACGGTGCCCACATAATGCTAAGGAGGGGGGGGGGAGCATGCCAACTAAAATTTTACATTTAAATTATTTTATTATTTTTTTTTTCAGAAATGAAAATAAAAATAAAAACTATAATAAAAGTGAAGATGTTTGAATATGTTGCAAGTAAAATGCACATCGAAATATGAAAGAAACCAAACCACTCATAAAGTTGGCCTGGCTAAAGTCTGTAATCAAAATAAACCTGCACATCCGTGTGACATAAAATGACCGTGTGAAGTGATAGGCTAAAATGTTCTCCGAAACACCGTTAAGTCAAACTAATCCAGCCAGAACAGTCTCTCACACACACAACGGCGTGATCCAACGTGTTGATATACACAGAAATAATAAAAAAAAAACACTGATGTGGACTTTCTGCACTAATAGAAAGTGAAGATTTGAAGAGGAAAAAAAAAAGTCAGGCCAAAAACAAAAAAAACACACGCCAAAATCTGAAAGTCAGGCCAAAACAAAACAGACGCCAAACCTGAGAAACGACAGGTTATGCCTAACCACACAGAATTTTTTTTTCCCAATCTACAATCAGACTTCTGATGACAGTAAAGAGACTGATTACGTCATACGTTATCTATGAGAGAAGGGAAAAAAAAAGAGGTCAGGATTGTGTTGCCAATTTAGTCACTTTGAGATGAAAAGTAGTGGTGAAAACCAGTGACGATTTATTTTGCTCATTAGCAAAATATTTTTAATGGTAAAAAAAAAAAGAGTTACAATTTCCCAGGATATAAATTCAATTACAGTTTGTATCATTGCATTCTGTTTTTTCTAAATTAATTTTTAAGTTGGCAGCAAAGGGTCATTAGATTACAAGCTTTAGTCCCCAGAGAGAATGCAGTATGTCAACCATCCTCCCTCACCAACCCAGCTGACTACACCGTGGGGGGAGGGGAAAAGAGAGAGAGAGAGAGAGAGTGGGTGGACGTTTGAAAAGTTTGAACGTGTAAGACCATTTGTTGGCGTAGTACTATAAATAAAACGCAAATAAAAAAAAAAAAGGTGTGTAAAAACGTCGATACACACTGGGGGGAGTACAATGTGGTGTATGATGATGATGATGCAACCAAAAATAAATGATCGTGGACGCGTTGTACTGCGTGACGACAAATAATAATCAATTTATGCAACCGAAGAAACCCGCAGTGTGTGGGGGGGGGGGGGGAACGTAGTAGTCGGCAGCAATGTTCCTTCTAAGGTGTGGTATGAAATGAGTAAGACATTTTGTCTCTGAGCGACATTTTTGTTGTGAGCGATTTAAAGCGATGTCGTCCGTCGGAGTGAGCGATCGTACGTGTAGTATGAGCGACGCTCTGAATACGTGTGAGCGATCGCTTACGCGCTCAGCTTAGAGGGAACATTGGTCGGCAGGCGACATCAGAAACCTGAGAGGTGTGATGTCTTCATTGTCATATAAAACTTGGGCGCTATGATGTCAAGTAAAACTAGGGTGTTGTGATGTCATGTAAAACTAGGGTGTTGTGATGTCATGTAAAACTAGGGTGTTGTGATGTCATGTAAAACTAGGGTGTTTTGGTGTCATGTAAAACTAGGGTGTTGTGATGTCACGTAAAACTAGGGTTCAACGATGTCACGTAAAACTAGGGTGCTGTTGAAATCATGTAAAACTAGGGTTCAATGATGTCACGTAAAACCTGTGCTGCGTGAGGTAACGTAAATCTCGTGTAAGATGAGGTGTGCAATTCTCCAGCACAATATAATTTCAAGTCTAGTACGAGATGTAAACTCGTGCATCAACCAGTACTATAGATACATGTATTGTGTTGCACTTTAAAACTCGTATAGCTCGCTGTACTTTAAAACCGTGCAGTGAGCTGTACTGTAAACTCGTATAGCTCGCTGCACTGTAAAACTGTGCAGTAAACTGTACTGTAAAACTGTGCGGTAAACTGCACTGTAAAACTGTACAGTCAGCTGTGCTGTAAACTCGTATATGACACTGTACTATATAATCGTGAAGTCAGCTGTATGATGCAAGTGGCCACTGACAGGACAGGTCAATCGATACAAACACCAACTGACTGGACTAAACAGAACAATACCACGGACTAGAGCCACCTGTGGTGTCAGCGTATGTCAGTGTGCGTGCGACGCTGCGGGCCAGGGATCTGCCACCTCACGGGTTCTCAAGGACGAAGGTATTTAGTGACGCGCTCACACCATCAGACGTCCCAAGTCCCAACAACAGGTTGAACCACGAAAATTATTTTACAACGCAACTTTTGTGTGGGGAGGGGGGGAGGGGAAAAGAAACGAGGGTGGCTGTGATGTCCGACGCCCAAAGTCGATCAGACACAACATCAGCGGGGATGATGGGTCAGAAAGTACATACAACTGTGACTGCAGTGTTAAAACTGGTTGCACGTACTTTACTACAGTACAGCTAATGTACTTTTATCATTTGAATAAATCAGGCCGACTGCTAATTGCACTGTAACGTACTTAAGGGAGAATAGACAGGAAGGAAAGTGTGTGTGTGTGTGTGTGTGTGTGTGTGCGGGGTGGGGCACATACTTAGTCGTCATATAGTGCTTTTAGTTCTTTTAGGCAGGAAAACCGCGCGCCATTTTCGCCACTAACGCTAGATACACACCACAGCACTACACCTTACAGTTCTATAAGACATGCAATGAATATTATCTTCATCTCGACAACGTTTTGAAAATGTTACAGAATATGAGGGGGGTTAGTCTTAGCTCCGCATCACTCCGCGCAACAACAGAAACAACGACATCAGCCCCGTGCTAAGAACTGACGGGTTAATGACATCAAATGAAGACCGCAGAGACATTGGTTGGTGTCTAAAATGTTCTGGACCAATGAGGCACACACATTTAAAAAGTGCAACAAAGTAGCAGACACACATTTAAAAAGCGGAACAAAGTAGCAGACACACATTTAAAAAGCGGAATAAGTAGCCGACACACATTTAAAAAGCGGAACAAAGTAGCAGACACACATTTAAAAAGCGGAACAAAGTAGCAGACACACATTTAAAAAGTGGAACAAAGTCGCCGGCACACATTTAAAAAGTGGAACAAAGTAGCAGACACACATTTAAAAAGCGGAACAAAGTAGCAGACACACATTTTTTTGCTTTGGGCCTGTAAAACATGTTAATAACTTTTTGTTTATTTTGCGCTTATTATCTTTATTTTATTTTTATAGCACATGTCCTGATTTCTCGCGACCTGTGTGTGTGTGTGACGTGAAGTCGGCTAGGCGCTGGACATATCAATACCATCTGACTGCTGTGGGGGGGGGGGTCAAGCATGCGTGTTTTATACATCAACCTTCAACTAAAAACAAAAGTTGTGTTTTCACTTTATACCCGATTCAATAAATATTACAGAGCTCGGAAATAAAAAACAAGCAATTAAGCCTGTTCCATTCTGGACACAGGACGTGTTAGCGCATTTTCATGTTATGTATCAGTACGTTTGTTAGCTTGCAGTAAATATTTGTAAATTTTGGAAAGGTTTATAAATTCAATTGTGTAATGCATATATTTGTAAAAAAAAAATTATAGAGACGTTTCTTTATATTTGAAAAAAAAAATATTGTCTCTTAAATCTAACTACAAGTGGTTTGTGGTTACTGAAATAGGACTCATAATTGAAAACATTCGAAATTATAGTCATTTAATCGTCCGAAAACTCCGTCAATTGTTGCATAGCTCTGATACTTTCAATTAAACTCAGAACACAAGCTTACTATTTCATTTGATGAGTTTCTTAATAAATCTTGGTGAAACTACGTGCTGCAGTATTTCGCACCAAATGATCGGGTTATTGAACGTACAAGGTGTATATATAATATATAAGCCCCTTAGGAGCCCTGAAGCCCGGCCCTCAGAGGTCCTATCGCGAAATGAACTTTTGATGTACACATGGCAGGCCAAGACCTACAAAATGATATATACATCATGGGTCTAGGACTTATAGTTGCTGAGATATAGCGCTCCTTTATTAATATAGCTTATATAGTTAAAAACGGTACTAAGGCCCCTTTTACGGCTCTGAGAGGTCAGATCGCGAACTGGAAAAAAGTCATTTCTTGGCAGGCCAAGACCTACAAAATGATATATACATCATGGGTCTAGGACTTATGGTTGTTGAGATCTAGGGTGATGACGGACGGACAGACAGAACGGGGACAATAGAGCATTTTTTTTCGAAAATGCTCTAAAAAACAACAGAATAAATGATTTTAAAATTCCATGGACGCACACGTAACTCCAATAGAAACATTTGGCATAGTGGGGGGGGGGGGAACAATCAGTTATTTATTTAAAAAAAAATAAAAGCAATTTCTACCCAAAATGACGTCAATTGTCAATCTGTCATGTAAACCAAGTTTTCAAAATCTAATTTAATTATTTTTTCTTTCTTTAAAGAGGTTAGCTAAGTAACTATTTTAAAAAATTACAAATTTAGTAAAAAAGAAAAAAAAATGGACCCAGCAGACGACCAAAAAAAAAAGTTAACTGCGCCTCACCACACCAGCGCCGACTGGTGCTGCCCCGTCTGGAATTGCAGCTTGGTGTGTGATGGGTCCAACTTGGTGTAGATCTGGACTGTAAATCTCGGCACTCGGACCTGCTCGTTAAAACGATAAACAGATGGGAAAACGTGGCCAGCGGATGGGGAGGGAGGAGGTGTGGCGTGGGGCATTATTTAGATGAATTCTCAACAAAGTCTGATGCTGTTGACGTCATCGCGGTGGGCAGCTCATAATAAACACGTTTGTGTGTGTGTGTGCGCGGTGAAGCGCGTGGCTGTGTTCTTCGGCCATGAGCGCGCACACACGCGCACGGTCGAAGAGTTATCTGACGTCGATTGACCAACTAGGTGGCGCTAATACTGTGAGCCCGATCGCATGATGAAAGGTTGTGGGTCCAAATCCCAACGAGTCCAGTCACATGCCCATGTCTCCCTTTGTCAGTCCATGGCCATCGTACACTTGGTCACGGCGGGGGGGGGGGGAATGAAAGAATGGCAGTACATAAAAGACAACCTTAACATTAGTTGGGACGGGTGGCCGAGTGGTGTAGACACTCGACTGATGACCTGAGAGTCCTGGGTTCGATCCTCGGTGAGAACCATGGGAATTTTTCCTGGCGAAATGTGTTTCAAAGTCGTCCCACAAGTCCACCCAGCTTTAAAGCCGGGGAAGTAAAGGCGGCTGGGCGTTGTGCTAACCACACAACCCCTCTTCGTATGCCGAGATTATAGAAACAGATGAATTCTACACTTCATCTGCCCCGATGGCCCGTGAGGGTCAAGGGAACTTTACTTTTTCACATTAGTTGCTTATAAAAAATGTACCATCTTACAGAGATTATTCTTAGAATGATTTTAATAAAAGGACAATGGTACCCACCTCCACTCCAAAAAAAAAAAGACCCCTGTTTTCCTATTCTCTCTCAATCCTGACTGCCCGTCTCATTCTCGACTGTCCGTCTCATTTCTGACTGTCCGTCTCATTTCCGACTGTCTCATTCCCGACTATTTTAGCTTTCGCGATTTACGACTCCCACCCCCCCCCCCCTTCCATTCCCCAACATTTGGAGTAGATTTGTATGTAATTTTCAGAATCGTAAACGTTTTTTTATTTTGGGAGGGGGGGGGGGCTATATGCAATAATAAACAATAACACCCACTATTGCTTTTCTCCTCTGTTATTGCCATGTTCAGTGAGTACCTCACCAAGTCCATCCAACGTTCAGTGAGTACCTCACCAAGTCCATCCAACGTTCAGTGAGCACCTCACCAAGTCCATCCAATGTTCAGTGAGCACCTCACCAAGTCCATCCAATGTTCAGTGAGTACCTCACCAAGTCCATCCAATGTTCAGTGAGTACCTCACCAAGTCCATCCAATGTTCAGTGAGTACCTCACCAATACCATCCAACGTTCAGTGAGTACCTCACCAAGTCCATCCAACGTTCAGTGAGTACCTCACCAAGTCCATCCAATGTTCAGTGAGTACCTGATCACGTCAGTGCAATGTCAATATACGAGGCCAGTAAACAGCCACTCTGGCGTTGTGTTGGAAAAGGTAATCGCTTGGAGCGGTGCTCGTATCGCTGGGATTCGAACACGCGCCTTGCAGCCAGGTAATCAGATTTAATGCCAGTATACCGCACAGTCGCCTGGGGGACAGACACTTTTTCCGAGAGGGAACTAGACGAACAATAATCATGTCAAGAAACATGAGTCCACGATCTAAAAGCACATTTAGAGAAGCAATAAAATGGCCACGAAATAAGCAGCTGAGTTTATTATTGGATCACCACACAAACAGCAAACAAATTTCAACAAATTTGTCGATCGTAATAATGAAAACTACCATCATGGCCAGAGTTATTAAATACATATAAATTTCTATAAATGTACATCTGATATAGATAATTCCAATGTCAAACAGTCGAGCAATAATAACAACAACAAAAAAAAAAACCGGCAGGTAAGAGATTAAACTACACGCTCAGCCACCAATGTCTTATGATTTTATTTCGGGCCAGCGATGACCTCATCAAGGCGTGGGCTGCGGTTTATTTTATTTAGACTTATTCCCGAACATTTCCCGTTGTATCGGCCTCCCTCGCTACCTGCTCCGTTTTGGATTGTTTGCTTTGTGTGTGTGTTGTTTAATGGAGCGAGGCGGGAGATGTCGACACATGTATCCGTCATTGATGACAACATGTGATACGTCATCATCCTCTCTGCTCGTTGGAAAATGGGGGCGTGTCCGTACCGATGACGGAGATTTTGTAAGTTGGCATCACCGCACATCCAAACGCAGCTGCTCTTAATGACAAGGCCCCCAGCTCTATTATATATGTTTCTACGGGGTCCTTTACCATATGAAGTATGTTTCTACGGGGTCCTTGACCATATTAAGTATGCTTCTACGGGGTCCTTTACCATATTTAGTATGTTTGTAAGGGGTCCTTGACCATATTAAGTATGTTTCTACGGGGTCCTTGACCATATTAAGTATGTTTCTACGGGGTCCTTTACCATATTAAGTATGCTTCTATGGGGTCCTTTACCATATTTAGTATGTTTCTAGGGGGTCCTTGACCATATTAAGTATGTTTCTACGGGGTCCTTGACCATATTAAGTATGTTTCTACGGGGTCCTTTACCATATTATGTATGTTTCTACAGGGTCCTTTACCATATCACCAGTCAAGAGTCAGCGTACGAACTACCTGTACACATAAAGTTATACATGAATTTATGTTCAATAGAAAGTCCAATATTAAGATGTCAATGACGCTAGTTAACATGGTTTCTTTTTGTAAAGAATGTCGGATACACTTTTTTTATAAACAAGGGATGGGTTAAAAGTTATTTTCAAATACATACGGCTATGCCGTTTTTTAATTAAAATATGTAAATTTTCTTTCATAAACACTGACCAACTTCATAAACGGTGTGTGTGTGTGTGTGTGTGTGAGTGCGTGCGTGTGTAGGTGGGTTGATTTGTGAGGTTTAAAACGATTTTTATTTCCATTTTATAATATTTTTCCCCCGACATAGCCAGTTGTTTTTTTGTTATTAAATATTATTTTTGAATAGTGCGGCACTGAAAACACAGAATGTGGCCCTCATAGACCTCAAGTGTGGCCGCGGCACTGAAAACACAGAATGTGGCCCTCATAGACCTCAAGTGTGGCCGCGGCACTAAAAACACAGAATGTGGCCCTCATAGACCTCAAGTGTGGCCGCGGCACTGAAAACACAGAATGTGGCCCTCATAGACCTCAAGTGTGGCCGCGGCACTGAAAACACATAATGTGGCCCTCATAGACCTCAAGTGTGGCCGCGGCACTGAAAACACAGAATGTGGCCCTCACGGACCTCAAGTGTGGCCGCGGCACTGAAAACACAGAATGTGGCCCTCATCGACCTCAAGTGTGGCCGCGGCACTGAAAACACAGAATATGGCCCTCACGGACCTCCAGTGTGGCCGCGGCACTGAAAACACAGAATGTGGCCCTCATGGTCACAAGTGTGGCCGCGGCACTGAAAACACAGAATATGGCCCTCACGGACCTCCAGTGTGGCCGCGGCACTGAAAACACAGAATGTGGCCCTCATGGACCTCAAGTGTGGCCGCGGCACTGAAAACACAGAATGTGGGCCTCATAGACCTCAAGTGTGGCCGCGGCACTGAAAACACAGAATATGGCCCTCACGGACCTCCAGTGTGGCCGCCCCTGATGTTTTATATGGGATGATGGGGTGGTGGGGTGGGCGGGGCATTAATCACTACTAGAGTGTCGCCATTTATAGAAACACTGAGTACAGAATATAATCTCTTGAGATTCAAATATGGGCAACGAACTGTGGCCTGATTGGCTGTTTAGACACCCATGGCCGCCGTCACATTTAGTTTCAAGTGCGTTAAAATTACATTGGTTCATACAAAAAAGCATTCCCGCCAAGCTGTTCTTGGCCCGGGGCCCTTCGAGGACAGATCTGAGAACCCTGGCGTAGAAACGTTAAAGATGGGTCCCCATACCCACTCTTAGCACAAACATTCCTTGAGCCCACCAACATTACGGTCTTATACCCCCCTCCCCCCCCCGCACACACATTTGCGCGAGTACTTAAGTGAGGTTTCTGTAATGCGGTTGCTATGTTCATATCGTAATATCAAACCAGCGGCGTCGGAAAAAAAGGGCTTCGTGGAGGGGGGCCTTTTTAATGCCATCAATATCGAAAAGCCATTGAAGTCTAGAGGGGCCGCGAACACCCCCCCCACACACACACAACCCTTATGATGACGTCAGTGCAGTGAATCGAAGCCCTTTATAAACCGGAAACACGAGATGGAGAAAGACATTGTTACAATTTTGTGGGACATGGCGATCCATACGAAGCTGATCGTAGAGACGACCGATGCTGATCGTAGAGACGACCGATGCTGATCGTAGAGACGACCGATGCTGATCGTAGAGACGACCGATGCTGATCGTAGAGACGACCGATGCTGATCGTAGAATCAATGCCATCAGGCCAGTTATTGTATTTAAACAAAAAACAAGCAATTTAAGTCTTTTCCGTTTTGGACAAAGGACATTTTAGAGCATTTTCGGTTACGCCGGACGAAATCCGTATTTTTTTTCCGGGTGACAGCCATATATTTTGCTGAATTTTGATAAATAGAGAGGGAAGTAGAGATAAATAGAGAGGAAAGTGATCATGTTGAATAACTGTTACAAAAATAAATAATGATTACGACCCTTTGGTTAGCTTTTATTATTTATATTCAAAATATAAGCATAAACGGTACTTAATACGCCCCCTTTTTCGACCCTCAGAGGTCAGATCGCGAAATTGACTTTTGATGTACACTTGGCAGGCCAAGACCTACAAAATGATATATACATCATGGGTCTGATACTTATATTTGCTGAGATATAGGGCGCTCCATTATTAATATAGCTTATATAGTAAAAAACGGTACTTAATACGCCCCCTTTTTCGGCCCTCAGAGGTCAGATCGCGAAATGGAGAAAAGTCATTTCTTGGCAGGCCAAGACCTACAAAATGATATATACATCATGGGTCTAAGACTTATGGTTGTTGAGATCTAGGGTGATGACGGACAGACAGACAAAACGGGGACAATAGAGCATTTTTTTTTCGAAAATGCTCTAAAAAATAAAGACTGGTCATCATATTGTTATGGCTGTTAGGATAGAAACACGCCTACCAAGTACGTATGTAAACTGCCCAAGTACGTATGTAAACTGCCCTAGTATGTATGTAAACTGCCCTAGTACGTATGTAAACTGCCCAAGTACGTATGCAAACTGCCCAAGTACGTATGTAAACTGCCCAAGTACGAAGATTTGGAAATCGAGGTCGAGGGAATGTCGGGAATGAGAACCACCACCGTACTCGTTGTCGTGGGGGGTCGCTGGGAGGGAGGTATGAAGAAAAGATCTGGACAACATCACATACGGAATACCAGGTAAATTCACTATATCAGTGGATGTCTGAACCTGTCCATCACTATATCATTGTATGTCTGAACCTGTCCATCACTATATCATTGTATGTCTGAACCTGTCCATCACTATATCATTGTATGTCTGAACCTGTCCATCACTATATCATTGTATGTCTGAACTATCCAAGGTTCGCCTTGCTACCGACAACACGCATTATATAAAAACTGTTCTCCCCATACAATAAAATTGAAAACAAAGTCATGGAACCCTTAAGTCTATTGAATGGACTCGAAGGCTGTGCCAACCAATAGACAAATTCATGGAGCCCTTAAGTCTATGAAATGAGCCCGGTGGCTGTGCCAAAAAATAGACACAAGTCATGGAACCCTTAAGTCTATTGAATGGGCCCAAAGGCTGTGCCAACCAATAGACAAATTCATGGAGCCCTTAAGTCTATGAAATGAGCCCGGTGGCTGTGCCAAAAAATAGACACAAGTCATGGTACCCTTAAGTCTATTGAATGGGCCCAAAGGATGTGCCAACCAATAGACAAATTAACAAAAAAAAAAATAGAACGTTCCTGATTGTAGATATAAACAAGATGGGGTGGACGGTCAAAGAACTGACTATTCTTTTAATGATTTAAATACTTAGTACAGTGGTTCTCAGTGATGAGAAGACGGTCGCCGTTAACAGGTTATATAAGTACAGTATATAAGTACAAATACTGGTCTGTGTACAGCCTATAAGTACAAATACTGGTCTGTGTGCGGCCTATAAGTACAAATACTGGTCTGTGTGCGGCCTATAAGTACAAATACTGGTCTGTGTGCGGCCTATAAGTACAAATACTGGTCTGTGTACAGTATATAAGTACAAATACTGGTCTGTGTACAGCCTATAAGTACAAATACTGGTCTGTGTACAGCATATAAGTACAAATACTGGTCTGTGTACAGCATATAAGTACAAATACTGGTCTGTGCCCCGGCAAATGACTCTCGCCTTAGGGTTACCCGCGCATTTAAATCATATTTAAACCATTGTGTGCGAACGTGGTAAGAAACAAGTAAAACAAGAATAATAAGTACCGACACCCCAACCCCTCTACCATTAACATTACAGGTGTTTTTATTATGCACGATGCCAGACACCTGTCAACTCACACGACAAATTCTTTCCCCCCTCCTATTTTCTTTTAGTTCTTTCTCTCTCTCTCTTTCTCTCTTTCCCTATTGTGTGTTACCTTCATCAACAAACTCACAAACTCCATGTGATGCACCTGTAGCACAAGAAATAAATAACTGGTCCAACACATGTGTAGCACGTACGGCACATCATCCGTGATTATTTTATGATATCCAAACTGAAATGAGAACACACCGCGCTAATACTATGTTGTGCTGTACGATTTGATGCACAACTCGTAACGAACATTAAAAAAAGTTTGAGCGTGTAAAACGAAAAAAAAAAAATTCCCAACACAGCTGAAAGTAAATTAGGAAAACTTAATAATAATAATTATACAACAACAAATAAACTTCACCGGCTCCACACAAAACGCCTGTAAGAACACACTAGCCCGACTTCCTCTCTCTCTCCTTCTCTCGCTACGTAGGTCCTTCTGTCTCTCTTATGACGTAGGGGAACTACACAAACACACACACATGCTCGCGCTTGACCTACATATCAACACAGTATATATACACACACACACATACAGCAAGCACACTGCACTTGTAGAGTTTAAATTTAGAATCGGCGTACTAAACGGGAAGCGAGGAGGAAAAAAAAGAGGGGTAATAAAACTGTCCAGCACAAACACACACACATACGCGCGTGCATGTATAAACAATGAAACAATAAGGTGGGTGGGGGAGGGGGGAGGTGTGTATATATATATATATATGTAACAAAAAATACAACACCCCGCAGATCAAGGGAAGGGTTGGGATGGGAGGCGGAGCGTGTTTTAAAAAAAAAAGCCGAAAACCAAGGTCGAGGTCTCTCTCTCTCTCTCTCTCTCTCTCTCTCTCTCTCTCTCTCTACCTGTCGATGACTGGCAGACGATCGTGCTATCAAACTTGTGCTGCCGGGTTGTGTGCGTACGATACAACTAACAGATAAAACAAAAATAGGTTGTTTAAAACGGTGAGGGGAGAACGGAGTACAGATAGTGTCGAGTTTGGGGTCTCTCTGCTCATCACACAGACGTACACACACACACATACATACATACATACATACAACGGCCTTGTTGATACAAGATTGCCTCGCCTCCCCCCCCCCCCCCCTTTTATCAACAATCAAAACATAATTCCTGTGAAATATGAGAGTTATTAAAAATATATATTCAGAGTGTTATATTGTTTGTTGTTTTTTTTTTGTTTAAACGTACAACTTCATTTCGTAAATCAAGCAACTGAAGTCAGTTGACATAAATGTCATAAACTTTGTTTAGCACAAGTGGCCATTTCTTTCTTTTTTTCTTTCCGTTTTCTTCCTGTCAGTGTAATTTGAATTGACTCCAAATTCTGCTTATTAAAAAAAAAAAACGTTTTGCAAGCGAAGCCGAAAAATAAATGAAATGTGTGTAAAATGACAACCTTCTATCCCCTCCCCCACCCCCTTCCCCAAAGTCAACTTGTTGCCGCACAATTCGATTTCAATAGCAGGGCCGTTCTTCAATCTTTTAAGGCCCCCCCCCCCCTAGGCAGAGTACGGAGATAGCTTAAGGCGTAAGGCAACGGTAACTGTCTTGGCAACATATTTAACAGACATTCAAGTTGTGAAAGGGAGGAGGGAAGGGCCTATGTCAGGTGTGGGCGTCGCTAGCAGATGCCGCGTGTTACTTAGCATTAAGCCTGGTCAAATGTTATTAGAATGTAGAGCTGGTGAAACATGGGCGGAGAGCGTTCGACTTAAAATGTTCATTTACCGTAACGGTCCTAAACCAAGTTTATCGTTATACGTTTTTAGAGCATTTTCGAAAAAAAAATGCTCTATTGTCCCCGTTTTGTCTGTCTGTCCGTCATCACCCTAGATCTCAACAACCATAAGTCCTAGACCCATGATGTATATATCATTTTGTAGGTCTTGGCCTGCCAAGAAATGACTTTTTCCATTTCGCGATCTGACCTCTCAGGGCCGTAAAAGGAGCCTTATCAAGTACCGTTTTTTACTATATAAGCTATATTAAGAATGGACCGCCCTATATCTCAGCAGCCATAAGTCCTAGACCCATGATGTATATATCATTGTGTAGGTCTTGGCCTGCCAAGTGTACATCAAAAGTCCATTTCGCGATTTGACCTCTCAGGGCCAAAATATAAGAGTTTGTTATGTACCGTTTTGCTTATATTTTAAATATAAATAATAAAAGCTAATCAAAGGGGCGTAATCATTATTTATTTTTGTAACAGTTATTCAACATGATTTACTTGTCCTTTTAATATCTTTTTTCAGATATATGCATTACACAATTGAATTTATAAACATTTCCAAAATTTCCAAATATTTACTGAAAGATAACAAACGTACTGATACATAACATGAAAATGCGCTAACACGTCCTGTGTCCAGAATGGAACAGGCTTAATTGCTTGTTTTTTTCTTTTTTGGTCGGACGTGAAACTATGTCCGTGTCGGAAGTCTTGACAGGATTTATCTTAACGGGGTCAATCTAAACCATCAGTCCAGGAACTGAAACTTATGCGTGTGTCTTTTATCGGGTTGGGAGGAGAGAAGGGTGTGTGTGTGTGTGTGTGTGTGGAGGGGGAGTGTGATATGACCTGCTTGAATGCTCGAGATTGCGACGTGAATGGCGAACGTTGCGGGTTCGAACGTTGGAGACGTCAGACGTTTCTTTGTCTATGCTCTCATAGACCTCATGTGTGGCCGCCCCCCTGGTATATTGTATGAAGGTTGGGGGGGGGCGCATTAAGCAATAGAGTGTGGCTATTTATAAAAATACTGAGTCCAGTATACATTTTCGTTGAGATGTATCAAATGTGTGAGACACACGTGGGGCAAACCCTAATCGTGAACTATTAATGTTAAAAGGCTCTAAACGGGCCCCCGGGTGGGGGGGAGAGGGGGTTCCCCCAGCTCGAACTGACCTAAATGCACTCGTTATTGACCTAAATGCACTCGTCATTATGAAAAAAACGGCAAACGGATGATGCCCGCCACCTATAGCCGTAAATGTGAAAATTGTTTCTACTGGAGAAAAAAAAGTGTGAGAACCTCTACGGTAAAAAACACGACGGACCTCTGTTTAATAACGTGGGATCCTGAGTGTAGGTATGTAGATTACTCAAGTCAAGTCATACCTTATTATTATGTCGCTGGGGGGGGGGGGCTCTCTAGCCACCCCGTGTGTCGTGTAAAGTGTAACGCTGCTGTCCGGCGTTGTGTGTGTGTGTGAGACTGTGTGTGTGTGTCTGTCTATGTCAATATCTGTGTGTGCCACATATCGGACATGTCTTATCTAATCAAATGTCAATCAGGTCACTAAAAATTGTGACTGTTGCAGCGATACACGTTTTTTTTTAATTATCAATCGGAGTCCCCCCCCCCCCGCCCCGGCACTTGATAACGATATCAATGACAGGACGGGACGGGGGAAGAGTAGAGGAGGGTGGGGCATTTTTCATGCAACAAACCTAAAGATGCATCTCAGATTCATGCCCGTTGCATGGGGGCTCAGCGGTTATTACGATATCGTTAGAATCTAATAATATAATAGCGATTCGGGCTCTGCGTTAAATCGAAAGTAAAGAATTAATACAACAGTATTCCAGTTTAAAATACAAACACGAAAAAATAGGATCTGCCCGAAAACGAAAAATAACATAGCCTACCGATCATGCCTAAGGGGATGTAACTAAATATATGCAAAGGTTTTGCAGGGTACAGCTAGTAACTAAATAATACAATCAAAACGTAAGGTCGTGTTAACCGGGTTGTTAGTAGCTTCCCAGAACCGTATTAGATGGAGAAGGGGGGGGGGAGTCTTTGCCCAGCAAGGAGTTTTAAGGAAATAAGTCAAACGTGTTGTGATGAGAGAAAAACAAATTTATGAATACAATTAATAATGAGAGTCATGATAAAATGATAATAAAACACGCTTTCAGTAGTATCCAGTCCTGTTGTATCCAGTTGCACCCAGTCCTGTAGTATCCAGTCCAGTTGTATCCAGTCCAGTCCAGTTGTATCCAGTCCAGTTGTATCCGGTCCAGTAGTATCCGGTCCAGTAGTATCCAGTCCAGTTGTATCCAGTCCAGTAGTACCCAGTCCAGTAGTATCCAGTCCAGTAGTACCCAGTCCAGTAGTATCCAGTCCAGTTGTATCCAGTCCAGTAGTATCCAGTCCAGTTGTATCCCGTCCTGTTGTCTACTCACTCGTCCACTCTGGACAGAAGCTCCAGTTTATACCACGTACGTCGGCGAGAGGTAGTCATTTTTTAAAAGCTGGAGGGGGGGGGGTCGGCTATCTGCAAGGTCCAGCGAGTGAGCCTGCGCGCTCAGTCGGTCACTGATCGGAAGTGTCTACGTACGTACGTACGTTCCGTCGGCCACTGCACAACACAATTCAATGAAACAAAAGTATCTCAGGTCAGCAGGGGAGTCGCTATCTAGATCAGTAGGAGTCAAGTGGTCCACGGTCGTGAGTGGCCCCAAGTTGAAAGTAACTGGTCGGGGGTTGGTAGCGGGGGGGGGGGTGAGAGCAAAGGTTAAGTGGTGTTGACTTTGTGGTGAAACTCATTCAGAACAAATATTTAAAAAAATGTTTTCTGTCAACACACTATCACTGTTTTGCACAATACGACTGGTTGGTAAAATACCACCACTTGTTACGATAACACCATTTGGTACAATAGGTCTGTTTCGTACCATACGACTGTTTGTTAAAACACCACCCTTTCGATACGATACCACCATTTTGGTACTATACCACTGTTTGGTAGACTCAACATTGACTTCAGCACTAAATAACTCGTAACCTTTAAACAGTTGAGCGGTTAACAATGGTTGCATAATGTGGCTCCAACTCAGTCATACTTTAATCATCTAAGTCAGCAGCGGTCGAGGAACTTTTAAATGTCCTTCGAAACGTGATTGACTGTCACTGTCGTTCAAAACGTGATTGACTGTCACTGTCGTTCAAAACGTGATTGACTGTCACTGTCGTTCAAAACGTGATTGACTGTCACTGTCGTTCAAAACGTGATGGACTGTCACTGTCGTTCAAAACGTGATTGACTGTCACTGTCGTTCAAAACGTGATTGACTGTCACTGTCGTTCAAAACGTGATTGACTGTCACTGTCGTTCAAAACGTGATTGACTGTCACTGTCGTTCAAAACGTGATTGACTGTCACTGTCGTTCAAAACGTGATTGACTGTCACACGTCGTTCGAAACGTGATTGACTGTCACTGTCGTTCAAAACGTGATTGACTGTCACTGTCGTTCAAAACGTGATTGACTGTCACTGTCGTTCAAAACGTGATTGACTGTCACTGTCGTTCGAAACGTGATTGACTGTAACTGTCGTTCAAAATGTGATTGACTGTCACTGTCGTTCAAAACGTGATTGACTGTCAGTGTCGTTCAAAACGTGATTGACTGTCACTGTCGTTCAAAACGTGATTGACTGTCACTGTCGTTCAAAACGTGATTGACTGTCACTGTCGTTCGAAACGTGATTGACTGTAACTGTCGTTCAAAATGTGATTGACTGTCACTGTCGTTCAAAACGTGATTGACTGTCACTGTCGTTCAAAACGTGATTGACTGTCACTGTCGTTCAAAACGTGATTGACTGTCACTGTCGTTCAAAATGTGATTGACTGTCACTGTCGTTCAAAACGTGATTGACTGTCACTGTCGTTCAAAATGTGATTGACTGTCACTGTCATTCTAAATGTGATTGACTGTCACTGTCATTCTAAATGTGATTGACTGTCGTTCAAAAAACGTGATTGTGAGAATTGCTCTCGACACACTAAGAAATCGCTGGCCTGATTAGATGTATCAATAAAACATTTACGCCTCTGACCAAACACACACGGGGGCGGGGGCAAAGGTAGGCCACTGTATGAACAACCCCTCAAGATACACGTGTTCCGACAAGCGACGAGGTTGTGAGTTCGATCGACATGGAGCGAGTCGTGTGTTCAAATCCATTGAAATTCAGTTACATCTATCGCTTTGTGAGCTGCAGGAGAATCATGTCACAATTGTGCCGTGATGGCTTCGTTTTGGATCAAGTCCTGGCATGCCTGTCTCATCGGTCAGTGATATTGGATCAAGTCCTGCATCTGTATCATCGGTCAGTCCTGCACGCCTGTCTCATCGGTGAGAGATATATATAATTGTAGAGTTCGTTGGAAAACAAAATGAATACCGAAACAGCCAAGAATGAAGGAACAGAACGCTAAACATGACACATGTATACAATGCAGATACAATCTATCTTCTAAAGACGCTAAACAAGACACATGTATACAATGCAGATACAATCTATCTTCTAAAGACGCTAAACAAGACACATGTATACAATGCAGATACAATCTATCTTCTAAAGACGCTAAACAAGAGACATGTATACAATGCAGATACAAGCTATCTTCTAAACGCGATGGTATATAGATCAGTTGCATGCATATCATTATTGATTTCCCCACAAGTTTAAAAAAAAAAACAATTTTACTGCATGCCGAGGCTACAAGTGATAGATGAAAATACAAATAAATAAATAATAATTATCGATGAAGACGATTCAAGCACGGCTGTCATTAACCGGGAAGATCTGTAAACATACAACTACCTGCCTACCTATGTACCTACCTAACTATGTACCCACCTACCTATGTACTTACCTACCCATAGTTAAACAATATTCCGACAAGTGTCTCAGTTTCGATATTAAATTAATGAACATACATTACCGTGTCAACTAGAAAGATAATATTCAATTATTAATTGACTTATTTGAAACGTAATACTGCTTCACACAATTGATATCACAGAGTGTAATTACAATCTTACGGTCCAATAGAAACACACCTCTTGTATTAATAAATATCGCTTAACTGAAAAGATAAAAATAAAAAATACTTGGTTCCATTTTCTGGTCTACTCTACAAGGCCAACAACGTCATCAACAACAAAAGTCTTTCAGTGGACATAACCTTCAAAGACAGTTCCCGGATGACCGTCTCATTGGAGCGGGTCACTCTACGGTCAGACCTAACTAGCTCGGACAATGGACATTACACAACAGACAAAATCACCTGAGGCTGGTCAAATTTTTTTTATTCGGCTGGACGGAAGCAGGTCGGCGTTTTGACGTCTGGACCCTTCACGGTATTGCACTTGCGTCCAAAGTTTTTTTTTTCCTCAGGTGTATCTAATGACTTGACCTCCTCGCGATGCAGACAGTGAACGCCTGGACTGATGGCAAACAGTTGCACGACCAGACGTGACGCTATCAGATGTGACCAGCGCCTGACCACCGGGACTTATGTTCTGTCCACTTGACGATTTTCATGATTGCAAAAAAAAAAGGTCGGTCTCTCGGTGTATCAATGATAAACCCAAGCTGCCCCGGGGTCGGTTTCTCGCCAATAAGCGTCGGGTGGTTGGACACTGTGACAGTGTTGCGCGACGTCCACCATTCATACGGTCATCGGTAACCCCCCCCACACACACACACACCCTCCATAATCTGGACAAGAGGGGGTGTGACCATGGCCAAGTTGCCGTCGTATCGCAGCGCCAGGTGTGAGTGAGAGGGACGAAGAAAGTTTACAGGTAAAGAACACGAGGGGAGATGACCAGGTTAATGTACAATGGATGATGTCGTGCGGGATGGGAGTGAGGGGGGGTAGGTGTGATGGGAGAGGGGTGGGGAGGGAAAAGTAGACTGGTTGACAAATGGAGAACATTGTAAGAAACAGCAAACAGACCAACAGAAAGTAAGAAATAGACAATGCGAGAAAGAGAATTGCAGCCCCGTGCCCCTCCCCCCCCCCGCTTAAAAAGAAGAAAAAGAGGAAAAAATAAACAAAAAGTAAACAAAGCGAGAAAATACCCCCTTGCTGGCTATTGGTGCCCCCCTGCTTAATTTGACCTGGCTACGGGCCTCGAGAATTGTCTGTCAAAGAGGAGGTCGGAAGAAGAAGGTAGTGTATCAGAATGAACATTCTACGAACTTGATCCAATGGAAATCACTAAGCCATAATGTCCAGTTACAGCGAAGTGGTGCCCATTTTTCTATGTATAATATAGCCATGCGGGGATATTGGAGATTTATTATTAGTCATCTAAACAGAAAGCCAAATGTAGCACGCAGGCCAGTACCGTGGATCTGCAAACAAGAGGGATCGCATATGATCCGCATGGCGAAAAGGGTGGGGGGGCATCTTCAAGTATAAACTCCAATTAAATCTGATGCTAAAAGCTCCCCCCCCCTTTCCCCCTCTCGTTCCCATGAACATCTCTGTTGTCTGTCAGCTATGCACCCCAAATATTGATATAGGGGTGTACGTGAGGTTTAGGTAGTCATAAGTGAAGTTCCCCTCAGCCTCGAAACCAACCTCATTGGGGTAGTTGAAGTGTGGAATTCATCTGTGTCCGCAGCCTCGGCAAATATTGATATAGTGGTACGTATGGTTTAGTAGTGTTAAGTGAAGTTCCCCTTAGCCTCGAAGCCAACTCATTGGGGTAGATGAAGTGTGGAATTCATCTGTGCCCGTAGCCTAGGCAAATATCAGGAGGTTATACGATTACAGCAATTTTGTTTATCTTCAGTTATTCAACGGTACTCTTACTTCTATTTTTTAACTGATAACATTCTTTTGTTAGTGTTTACATTATGACTGTGGACTTAGTTTACTGCAACGGTTTGTTTTATTCTCAGCACCAACATTATGCACATTTACGCGCCTCACATTATGCATAATACAGGTTAAAAGAAATGTAGTACAATAAGACTCGATAATCAATCAATCAATATTAATTGCAAACGATCACTGAATGAGAGTGTGCACCCAACATTATGCACACTGATGCACCCAACATTATGCACACTGATGCACCCAACATTATGCACACTGATGCACGCACGCAACATTATGCACATTGATGCACCCACCATTAAGCACACCGAATCACCCTACATTATGCACACTGATGCACCCACCATTATGCACACTGATGCACCCAACATTATGCACACTGATGCACGCACGCAACATTATGCACATTGATGCACCCAACATTAAGCACACCGAATCACCCTACATTATGCACACTGATGCACCCAACATTATGCACACTGATGCACCCAACATTACGCACACTGATGCACCCAACATTATGCACACTGATGCACGCACGCAACATTATGCACATTGATGCACCCAACATTAAGCACACCGAATCACCCAACATTATGCACACTGATGCACGCACGCAACATTATGCACATTGATGCACCCAACATTAAGCACACCGAATCACCCAACATTATGCACACTGATGCACGCACGCAACATTATGCACATTGATGCACCCAACATTAAGCATACCGAATCACCCAACATTATGGTATGTAAGAACTACTAACGAGCGGACACTCATTGTATATTTTTTTTTACCAACTCGGAAACAGTTACCGATGTAGTTGTCCGATTCCGACACACCCAACTAATGTACCGAAATTGGAAGTTCTAGAAACGGGTAGAATAATAGAAGATACGGTTTAAAAAAACAAAACAGAATCAGTTCATTATGTAAACATTCTCTGAATCGATACTCGTTAAGGTATCGATATTTCCTGATGTTTGTTCTATCAGTTTTTGAAATAAATAACTGAACTTTACAACAGTCTTAGACAACATATTAACTGAACAAGACATGGACAATAAATTAGCCGGGCAACAGTCACAGACGAAATATTAACTGGACAACAGTCACAGACGAAATATTAACTGGACAACAGTCACAGACGAAATATTAACTGGACAACAGACACAGACGAAATATTAACTGGACAACAGTCACAGACGAAATATTAACTGGACAACAGTCACAGAAGAAATATTAACTGGACAACAGTCACAGACGAAATATTAACTGGACAACAGTCACAGACGGCATATTAACTGGACAACAGTCACAGACGAAATATTAACTGGACAACAGTCACAGAAGAAATATTAACTGGACAACAGTCACAGACGAAATATTAACTGGACAACAGTCACAGACGGCATATTAAATGGACAACAGTCACAGACGGCATATTAACTGGACAACAGACATAGAGAACACATTAGCTGGACAACAGTCACAGACGAGATATTAACTGGACAACAGTCACAGACGGCGTATTAACTGGACAACAGACATAGAGAACACATTAGCTGGACAACAGCCACAGACGGCATATTAACTGGACAACAGACAAAGAGAACACATTAGCTGGACAATAATCACAGGGGCCATATTAACTGGACAACAGTCATAGTCGGCATATTAATATGTTCGGACAACTATACCATTGACGCCTCTGACAGGAGCGCCAAATGTCAAAGCGAGTTACGTCAGTCAAATGTCAATGTGATTCAAATACAAATGGCGATTGCAAAGGGTTGATATCTTTCTCTTAAGCTCTCTCTCAATTATGAATGCAGAAGCAAATAAATAAATAAATCGGTACACAAAAGTACACATTTATTCTGACATATTTAGATAGACAGAGTTGGACAATCGACCAAAATTGTAAAAAAAAAAAAAGAAATCAAGGGAGATAATCAGTAACAGTTATTTGATTTATACTGAATTATTGGCCTTGACAGATTTTTTTTATCGTAATATGTTGATCGCTACACTTTGTTATTTTTTAAAAGAACATGTACAATACATGTATGTGCAATCGTTCTGTTGACTTTAAAACACAGAGAACATAATCAAAAGACTGAGCAAACTTAAGATAAATAGCACCACCTTTAATTACATGACAGTAAAGTAAAAAGAATGATGCAGTTCTCTGAGAGAATGAGAAGGGGGAGAGAAGGGGAAATAAATGGTAAATATAGATCAGGCAAAGCGGGGTACTCACCTCGTAGTACTCCTTATTGGCTGCCATTTTGAGTGCGTTAATCCATTCTTCCATATCCCGCCTGGTGTCAGCACAGACGATGATATTACGGGATGGAGTTATGACCTGTGGGGGGGAATAAAAGAATGGACAGTCAGGACATAGCTTGACATACGTGTATGTAATACAAACGATGGAGTTATGACCAGTCGAATACAGAACGGACAGTCAGGACAGAACTGGACAGCCAGTGCACAGATGAAGTGGACATACGTAACATGGCAATTATTAAATATATCAGTGAACTTCACAGCTGCATAATACACTCATACCTCGCTATACGGCCGCTCGTTATACGGCATTTCGCTATAACGGCCTTCATCATTTATGGCACGTTTTCGATATACGGCCTAAAATGTTTCGCTATAACGGCCATGGTGAATCTTCAATTTTGGAAAAACTATCACATCAAGGAAACTGTTGACAGCATCAGTGAATGATGGGAGGAATTAAAATTGACAACAATGAACATGGATGGGGAAAATATGGCCAGAATGTGCCATAAAGTTGTTACAGATTAAGAAGCATCCTAGGGTGGGAGGGGGTCCAAATTTAAAGCCCTCCCGCGCCTTAGCCTGAGCCCCCCAAATTTTTTTTACATTAAATATAAGAATTACATTATCTTGTGTCTATGTTGTCGAATGTCAAAATGCAGGGGCCTCCAAAGAGGGGGCCATAAAACCTCCTAAAGTTCGGCACTGAATACGGAAGTTAATTTTATTCCTGAAATTAGGCAAAATATTTGGAAGGTTTGAACGAACGTGATGTGCTGCTTTACTGAAGCTGATAGAACATCCTCTTGTAAACGATCTAAAGTCAGACGTAGCGCACAACTCTCGAGGAATTAACTCAACCATTAGCTCTTATAACTCATTGAAGAACGGAAATAAAGAAGAAGGCAAAATAAACAACAAGTTGGGACAATTTTGCAAGCCACGCCCATCTCACCTAGTGGAAAATGATGACGCTCATTGATCTGCAGGTTTCCATTTCGTCAATTGTCTTATTTAAAAAAAAATGAACAGATTCATATTTTATGTAACATGATATGGTTTTTTTGTTTATAGGGGCTATTGTTGATTGTTGGAGTTGTTATTTTTTATGTACAAATGTAAAAAGCTTTAATTTAAATGAAATAAAAGAGAAAATACATTTGAATCATAAAACATGTTACATATTTGAACAACTTGGAACCGATCTCGTTGAATTTGTATGGATTTGTACTAGAATAATTGATTCATTATACGGCTTTTCGCTTAGCGGCCAAATTTCGTGGAACGTATCTAGGCCGTAAAGCGAGGTATGGATTAAAATAAATGTAGATACAATGAGGCTCGATAATCAATCAATCAATATTAATTGCAAACGATCACTGAATGAGAGTGTGGGACGGATGGCCGAGTGGTGTAGATACTCGACTGTCGACCTGAGAGTCCTGAGTTCGATCCTCGGTGAGGCCCATGGAATTTTTCCAGGTTAAATTTGGAGCAAAGTCGTCCCACAAGTCCACCCGGCTTCAAATGGGTACCTGACTTTAGTTGGGGAAATAAAGGCGGCTGAGCGTTGTGCTAACCACACAATCCCTTCATATGCCGAGGTTATAGAAACAGATGATTTCTACACCTCATCTGCCCCGATGGCCCGCCAGGGAACTTTACTGAATGAGAGTAAGTGAAGAAAACAATATAACGCTCAAACAGTTGATAAAGTGTAGATTTTGTGTTTCCTAAGAAAGTAACAAGTAACACGTAACAGAGGTAGAGTGTTGTTTTAATGTTTTGTAACTATGCACCGCGTGACACCAGCAAAGTGTTTTCTTATCTTTTATTATATCTAGCAACCCTTCAGCACCACCACATATTTACTCATTTAAATGGAAGGAAAAAAAATATTGTTGACCAACGACAGAAGTGGGGGGGGGGGGGGTGAGTCCAGCCGGTACGGTGGAGGTTATGATGGGTTCAATGCTCATAGGCTCTCGGTATCATCACACACACCTCTTCTGACCTTGGGTTGCGTACAGATTGTCACTGTAAAAAAAAAAAACTTTCATAATTGACGTTCGGTTTCGAGAATATAATATTTGCCAAAGAAAGTAACGTTTCATCATGTTAACAAATATAAGCTCTCAAACAGAATTAAAAAAAAAAAAATTAAAACAATTAGTGCGACTAGGTGTCGTGAGTTTAACGACAGAAGTCACCGTGTGAGATGACGGCCGATGACGAAACACGGTGATACGTGGTTGTATGACATCGGGTATTTCCCGGCACGGACTTTGGGGGAAAGGGAGGCCCGGATGTTGCGTAAAGAGAGAGAGAGAAAGAGAGAGAGAGAGAAAGAGAGAGAAAGAGAGAGAAAGGGAGGGACGGTTGGGGCAGTGTCATACTCGATAAAGATCAATCATTACGATTTACACACGTGAAAAGTTCACACCGTCATTGACACACGTGAAAAGTTCACACTGCCATATTTGTTGTTATTGCGCTACTGTGTATCAATAGTCGCTACACTTAAAAATGAAAATAAAAACAACAACACAAATGGCAGAATTTTTTAAAGTCATTATAAGAGGAATTTTTAAATATATATAGATGATAGATGTGTGTGTGTATATATATATATATAATAGTGATAAGCGTATAACCTATATGCTAAATATACACATTATAAAAAACTGTGTTACAGACTAGTGATGGGGCGATTCATCGGACTCGGCAATGTACAGAAATTTTCGTTGTATCGAATCCAGGAATCGATCCGGTAGTTTAGAGAAGAAAAGGTAATTGAATCGGAATCGGTTCCGACCTCTGTCATCGCCACATCCTTGTAACTGACAAAATACACCAGGGAAAAAAAGCAGAGAGAAGAAACCAAGAAATACACCACTGACAGATACATCAATGACACGAGCTAACATCACTGACACGAGCTTACACCACTGACACGAGCTTACACCACTGACACGAGCTTACACATCACTGACACGAGCTTACTCCACACTGACACGAGCTTACACATCACTGACACGAGCTTACACCACTGACAAGAGCTTACAGCACTGACACGAGCTTACACCACTGACACGAGCTTACACATCACTGACACGAGCTTACACGTCACTGACACAAGCTTACACACCACTGACACGAGCTTACACCACTGACACAAGCCTACATTCCCAATGTTTTCATCTCCAGCCTGACACAACGCAGTATAGAGATTCGAAACAATGGCTGCACATCGTGTGAACTGTCTCCTGTCCAGTTTGGATGGAGAGCCATTACCACGGCAGAAGCTAGCCTCCCAGGGTGACCTGTACAAACGGAAGGGGTAGGGAAGTGGGAGGTGACCCGATCCCGTATTGTGATACGCTTGATCCTGTTCAACGGAAGTCGTGGTCCATTGAAATGTCACCCGGACAGCAGGAAAAGTAACTAAAGAGAGAGAGAGAGAGAGAGAGAGAGAGAGATAATGTGGACAGATTTCTGAAACAAATGTTTACATTATTGGTAAGGCCGAACCATAAAAGAATCAGTCAAGTCATGCATTGACCATTGTACAAACCCATCAGTGAGGCAACAGACCACTGCCATCGTCATAGATAAAGTGTTTTCGAAGACAACGGACAGACCATGGGGGTGGGGGAGGGGAGGGGGGAAATTTAGGGAGTGTTTACATCCTATGAGCATGAAAGTGGGGTAACAGAATCGTAGTAACTAGCACACAAACCAAATGCATGTTTTAGCATCTAGCAACCCGCTTTACACTCCAAGCAAATACAATACAGTAGACAGACATAGAAACATAGTCTGTCTAGCGGGGGGGGGGAGGAATTAAAAAAAAACAGAAAAGAAGACAACAAATGATGAGGCATACTGTGAAAGACAGACAAAAAGTCAACAAATGATGAGGCATACTGTGAAAGACAGACAAAAAGTCAACAAATGATGAGGCATACTGTGAAAGACAGACAAAAAGTCAACAAATGATGAGGCATACTGTGAAAGACAGACAAAAAGTCAACAAATGATGAGGCATACTGTGAAAGACAGACAAAAAGTCAACAAATGATGAGGCATACCGTGAAAGACAGACGGCAATGGGCAACGATTCAGTAAGGTCCGATGAAATGCAGAGAACATTTGTTGCGATGACAGGACATACTGAGGAATAGTGTGGACAGCCGCCCTTACTCCCCCGTTCAATGGCAAGTACCCCCCCCCCCCCGATCAATGGCAGGTATCCACCCAATCAATGGCAGATATACCCCCCCCCCCCCCAATCAATGGCAAGTATCCGCTTCAAGCCATGGAACTTCACCAGGACATGACAAAAATCCCGGTTTTATGACAATGCTCGAACCCAGGAACCTCAGGCAAACATCTGCGTGCGCTTTAAAAAAAAAAAAAACAAAAAAAAAAACAACCAAACACCATGAGCAACCAAACACCATGAACAACCAAACACCGTGAACAACCAAACATCATGGACAACCAAACACCATGGACAACCAAACACCATGAACAACCCAAACACCATGAACAACCAAACACCGTGAACAACCAAACACCATGAACAACCAAACACCATGAACAACCAAACACCATGAACAACCAAACACCGTGAACAAAACTCTCAACACCAAACGACAACTGCTAAAAAAAAACAAACGATTTGGTTGAAACATATAGAAAAAAAATAGATTGAGAAACATTGTTACAATGTCAGGCCTAGAATGACACAGACTAAACAAACAAACAAAATACCAACTGAACTAAAAGTACCACACCCCCCCTCCTCCCATCCAAACGACCTCATTTAATGTAGTTGCGCAATGGCAGAGACTTTGGTCTCAATGCTTCCAAAATCAATAATGAAATTGAAAAAAAAAAAAGATGTTGATTGGATGATGAGATTCCCCCACCCCCATCCCCGCCCCCCCCCCCACTCCTCACGCCACTCACGCCACGTTTCAGTTTGAGCTGTGGGTGCAGCGTGATGGGGATAACGTTAGTGATTCATGACTACATGAGATAATACGGGACTAGATAGTTGCAGATGACTACATGAGATAATACTGGACTAGATAGTTGAAGATGACTAAAAGATGAAATAATAATGGACAAGATAGTTGCAGATGACTACATGAAATAATACAGGTAGATGCCATAACACTGGTACTAAATGGTGGTTACAGAAATGGTGTTCACTGTATAACGCCGGTACCACATGGCGGTTACATAAAATGGTGTTCACTGTATAACGCTGGATGTGATGCAGTGGATTTAGAATTACAATGGGAGGGGATTTGTAAGCCGTTGTTTGTCCACTGGATAAACATTGCGCAATGTTGTCATTATCAGACGAAACAGCTTAGAGATTAGTCCCTCGCCCGGGCAGCCAAATTACCGGAGGAGACACACACAAAACGACTCAGCATCCCTTTTAAATCAAATCACGCTTATTGACTGTGTTGGTCCGGGGTGATGCAGTCGGATAAGCGAGCCATGGTTGGCCGGTTTGAATCTCACCGACGCCAGGGGCCCCTAAATGGGCTGCACAGCCAAAGGAGGAAGAAGAAGAGGAAGTATCTAGTCTCGGCTTAGGGAAGAAAATGGACGAAGGTAGCACCCTTTGCTGAGATTAGATAATCTAAACCTAACAACCAAATGTAGTTGATATAAATGTATACAGGCCGAGAGAGAAAACGTAGCTAGTGAATTATTGAAAAGCCCGTCATTTGCAGAGGCGAGCTATGACAGAGACCTGGGGGGGGGGGGGAGAGATGGGAGCCCTCATTATTTTCATGAGATGTCCAAGTGTGTGGTTATACTCACTGCGCCAGATTTTAATATTTCATAAAGTTCAAAGGTTAGGGGGGAGGAGGAGTGTTCATATACAGGCGTTGGACAGGGGTGGCTTTTTGTTGGTTTGTTTGTTTGTTCTACATTTCACTGGTGGGCAGAAGTTCTATTCACAGTAAAATATACATCAACAATAGATGTTTTATTCTTTTTTAATAAAATTAGTCACTCTTATTTTAGCTTTTGCCGTTCCATTTTAACCAATAAAGTGTCAAATATATCAGCCGATGATGGTCTATCAGTAATAGTCATTCATAGGAAAAAAATAATAAATATTGGTCCTTCATTTCCTAACTCATTCATTCATATTCATCCATAGATCACCCATTCACACTAAATTCTCATTCTCAATCTTCCATTCACATTAAATACTCATTCTTAATCTTACATTTACACTAAATTCTCATTCTTAATCTTACATTTACACTAAATACTCATTCTTAATCTTCCATTCACATTAAATACTCATTCTTAATCACCCATTCATAAGTATTCACACTCGTTATTCACTCTTCGTGCAGCATCTACCCACATATATATATATATATATATATATATATATATATATATATATATATATATATATATTTGTTGACTCGCTCTAAGTTCACATAAAGAGTCACCAGGCCTTTCCCCAGGTCGCCGGCTGACACAAAAATGACCCAACGCACTTACACTCTGAACAGCACGGGACGATGTTGGCGATTGATTGGTTGTTAGTTCTCAAACCATGAACTTTTTTTTTTCACGTTGTAACTGGTTACTTGCGACAATGAACTAAATGGTGTCCGGAACCAGTGGTTTCTCATGCCGTTCTACCACTGGTTTCTTGAAAACAGTCGACAAGAATGAAGTCTAGGATGGAGGTTCATAAGACATTAGTTGCTTCATTGGTTCACGAATGAAATACATTTTTGTTTTTGACTCTCAAATCAGTAGGCAGGGGCTGCCGCCAGCTTTTTTTTTTATTTTGTGAGCCCCCCCTAGCAATCCCCAACCAATTTGAGACCCCACCTCCCTATTATTTCATACTCCACCCCCACCGATAGCTATGTCGTGTTATAGTTTTACTGAGCCCCCATCGTGCTCACACTCGAAAGAAGGAAATAATTCGCATTACGCCAGGATGTGCGAACTCTTTGATGGGGTAGCTTTTGTGACTCACAATCGACTCACCAATAGGGAGGGAGGGGGGAGAGGGAGAGAGGGGGGAGAGAGGGAGGGAGAGAGAGGGAGAGAGAGAAAGGGGAGAGAGAGAAAGGGGAGAGGGGAAGGGAGAGAGAGGGAGGAAGAGAAAGAGGGAAGGAGGGAGAGAGGGGGAGGGAGAGATATAGTGGTACGTGTGGTTTAGTAGTCATAAGTGAAGTTCCCCTTAGCCTCGAAACCAACTTATTGGGGTAGATGAAGTGTGGAATTCATCTGTGTCCGCAGCCTTGGCACACATCGATATAGTGGTACGTGTGGTTTAGTAGTCATAAGTGAAGTTCCCCTTAGCCTCGAAACCAACTCATTGGGGTAGATGAAGTGTGGAATTCATCTGTGTCCGCAGCCTCGGCAAATATCGATATAGCGGTACGTGTGGTTTAGTAGTGTTAAGTGAAGTTCCCCTTAGCCTCGAAACCAACTCATTGGGGTAGATGAAGTGTGGAATTCATCTGTGTCCGCAGCCTCGGCACACATCGATATAGTGGTACGTGTGGTTTAGTAGTCATAAGTGAAGTTCCCCTTAGCCTCGAAACCAACTCATTGGGGTAGATGAAGTGTGGAATTCATCTGTGCCCGTAGCCTAGGCAAATATCAGGGGGTTATACTATTACAGCAATTTTGTTTATCTTCAGTTATTCAACGGTATTCTTACTTCTATTTTTTAACTGATAACATTTTTTGTTAGTGTTTACATTATGACTGTGGACTTAGTTTACTGCAACAGTTTGTTTTATTCTCAGCACCGACATTATGAACACTGATGCACCCAACATTATGCACACCGATGCACGCAACATTATGCACATTGATGCCCCCAACATTAAGCACACCGAATCACCCAACATTAAGCACACCGAATCACCCAACATTATGCACACTGATGCACGCAACATTATGCACATTGATGCACCCAACATTAAGCATACCGAATCACCCAACATTATGGTATGTAAGAACTACTAACGAGCGGACACTCATTATATTTTTTTTTTTACCAACTCGGAAACAGTTACCGATGTAGCTGTCCGATTCCGACACACCCAACTAATTTACCAAAATTGGAAGTTCTAGAAATGGGTGGAATAATAGAAGATACGGTTTAAAAAAACAAAAACAGAATCAGTTCATTATGTAAACATTCTCTGAATCGATACTCGTTAAGGTATCGATATTTCCTGATGTTTGTTCTATCAGTTTCGAAATAACTAACTGAACTTTACAACAGTCTTAGACAACATATTAACTGAACAAGACATGGACAATAAATTAGCCGGACAACAGTCACAGACGAAATATTAACTGGACAACAGTCACAGACGGCATATCAAATGGACAACAGACATAGAGAACACATTAGTTGGACAACAGTCACAGACGAGATATTAACTGGACAACTGTCACAGACGGCATATCAAATGGACAACAGACATAGAGAACACATTAGTTGGACAACAGTCACAGACGAGATATTAACTGGACAACAGTCACAGACGGCATATTAACTGGACAACAGACATAGAGAACACATTAGCTGGACAACAGTCACAGACGAGATATTAACTGGACAACAGTCACAGACGAGATATTAACTGGACAACAGACATAGAGAACACATTAGTTGGACAACAGTCACAGACGAGATATTAACTGTACAACAGTCACAGACGAGATATTAACTGGACAACAGACATAGAGAACACATTAGCTGGACAACAGTCACAGACGGCATATTAACTGGACAACAGACATAGAGAACACATTAGCTGGACAACAGTCACAGACGAGATATTAACTGGACAACAGACATAGATAACACATTAGCTGGACAACAGTCACAGACGAGATATTAACTGGACAACAGACATAGAGAACTCTTTGATGGGGTAGCTTTTGTGACTCACAATCGACTCACCAATAGGGAGGGAGGAGGGGGAGGGAGAGAGGGGGGAGAGAGGGAGGGAGAGAAAGGGATGGAGAGAAAGGGAGAGAGAGAAAAAGGAGAGAGAGAAAGGGGAGAGGGGGAGGGAGAGAGAGGGAGGAAGAGAGAGAGGGAAGCAGGGAGAGAGGGGGAGGGAGAGAGGGAGGGGGAGGGAGGGGGAGAGAGGGAGAGGGGTAGGAAGAGAAAGGGAGGGAGAGAGAGAGAGGGAGAGAGAGAAAGGGGGAGAGAGGGAGAGAAAGAGAGGGAGGGAGAGAGGGGCTGATTTACCCCCAAATAATGACATTCTACATGTCTAGTGTTCCTACCAGAAACATGTCAAACACAGACACTTGGGTCTACCTACTTGTTGTCACCCCATGTATTTCTCTTCTAAACCAAGAGATACGTTTCCTAAGAAAGAAAAAAAAAACAGCACAGTTGACATCACCAACAAACCACCATTACAGACGCCATATAACAGACTTTAATAACCGGGTGTTATGGAGTTTTTAATACCATACCGTTTAGAGCCGCTGCCAACTTATAAACTCGGTTTAAAGAAAAAAAACGAACTCAACAAACAACCTCTATTAGCCTTATTTTGTGACATCGATTAGTGTGACATTCCTGACACAGTGACACACTCTGATATAATCCCGTGAAATTATTTCTGTCCGCTGAGCGTGGGCCCAGTGTCATTTTTTTTTGTCTGGCTTGCAGGATCTGTCCATTCAAACGTGAAATATGGCAGCTCATTCACTGGCGATTATATCTAACTGTGCGCCCGTGTGTACATTCATGGAAGTAGTGTGTGTGGCTGTGTGTACGAACATTATGTGTATGTGGCTGTGTGTACGTACATTATGTGTATGTGGCTGTATGTACGTACATTATGTGTATGTGGCCGTGTGTACGTACATTATGTGCATGTGGCCGTGTGTACGTATATTATGTGTATGTGGCTGTATGTACATTATGTGTATGTGGCTGTGTGTACGTACATTATATGTATGTGGCTGTGTGTACGTACATTATGTGTATGTGGCTGTATGTACGTATATTATGTGTATGTGGCTGTGTGTACGTACATTATGTGTATGTGGCTGTGTGTACGTACATTATGTGTATGTGGCTGTATGTACGTATATTATGTGTATGTGGCTGTGTGTACGTACATTATGTGTATGTGGCTGTGTGTACGTACATTATGTGTATGTGGCTGTATGAACGTACATTATGTGTATGTGGCTGTATGTACGTATATTATGTGTATGTGGCTGTGTACGTACATTATGTGTATGTGGCTGTGTGTACGAACATTATGTGTATGTGGCTGTGTGTACGAACATTATGTGTGTGTGCCTGTGTGTACGTATATTATGTGCATGTGGCCGTGTGTACGTACATTATGTGTATGTGGCTGTGTGTACGTACATTATGTGTATGTGGCTGTGTGTACGTACATTATGTGTATGTGGCTGTATGTACATATATTATGTGTATGTGGCTGTGTGTACGTACATTATGTGTATGTGGCTGTGTGTACGTACATTATGTGTATGTGGCTGTATGTACGTATATTATGTGTATGTGGCTGTGTGTACGTACATTATGTGTATGTGGCTGTGTGTACGTACATTATGTGTATGTGGCTGTATGAACGTACATTATGTGTATGTGGCTGTATGTACGTATATTATGTGTATGTGGCTGTGTACGTACATTATGTGTATGTGGCTGTGTGTACGAACATTATGTGTATGTGGCTGTGTGTACGAACATTATGTGTGTGTGCCTGTGTGTACGTATATTATGTGCATGTGGCCGTGTGTACGTACATTATGTGTATGTGGCTGTGTGTACGTACATTCACTGGCGGCGGAGCAGGGGGGGCGGCGCCCCCCCCTTGAATTTCCAGTCTGCCCCCCCTAAAATTTTAACCTATTAAACTTTGTAATTCATTTTAGTTTATATGTATCATTTTCATTTTCATAATTCATTTGATTTATTTCTTAAATTTAATATTTGAAAGAAATGATAATTAATTGACATTTTACAGTAATCACATTATTGAGAGTTGTTGTGGCATATTTTAAAATTAGTTGCAAGTACCCGGCTTTGCCCGGGTTTAAAATAATGTTTTCTGTTTATTTAAGAAGCGTAATTTGACGTTTAATTAAGATTTAAAATAAGACGCGTAAAAAAGGTTTTTTTTTGCATGCAAATTGCAATAAAAGGGTACATTTATCTTAAAGCAATGTGCTACACAACATTTTTGGCAGTTCCTCTCTCTCTCCCTCCCCTCCCTCCCTCTTTCCCTCCCTCCCTCTCTCCCTCCCTCCCTCCCCCTTTCTCTCTCCCTCCCTCCCACTCTCCCTCTCTCTCTCTCTCTCTTAGGCATGACTGTATCAAAAGATGACAATTCCTATGGATGAAGGAATGGAATGTAATAATATAGTAAGTAATGTGATATTTGGTTCCCCGTACCGATCATATTTATAGTAAGTTAGCTATGTGGGAGAGAAGCTCGTAAAACCTGAAATCGGGGTAAAAGTTTGCCAATTTTCATGTCTTTGATATCCAAAATAATTAATCACAATTAAAGTACCCATTGAGATGGAACGAAACCTGTTTAAGAACATTCCCCATGCAATTTTGTGTACGTATACCCAGTGGCGCAACCAGCAAAAAATGCTGGGGGTGGGGGGGGGCTCACATATTGAAAAAAGACAGTTTGACAGTCTTTTTTGTAACTTTATAACGTAAATTATGTATTGATGATTTGGCCTGGGGGGCTCAACCCTTCCGGTTGTGCCACTGCGTGTATCACATTTCACGTTATTTGGTTGTCTGGATCTTGAGTTTTAAGAGAACAGACAGACAGATAGCAAATGCGTCTTATAAGTATAGAGAAGTACAGGCCCGTAGCCAGAGGGGGGGGGGGGGGCTGAGCCCCCCCCGTGCATGACCTGAGCCCCCCAGTGCATGATTTGAGCTTTTTGACAAAATTTTAATAATAACGGCTATAAAACATCAATCATTTTGTTCAATAAATCAAAAACAATAAAAACTTAAAAGTTTATATTTTGGCAATCATTCAGGCTATTTTTCTTACATATATAGCTTATCTAATTTTTGGGCATAAAAGATTGAATCTTATTGGTATTTGGGGCTTCAACAGCCGTGTGTGAGAGCAGTTTCTCAACCCTCACACGAATGCTCACCCCATATCGCAAATCAAATTTACAAAAGCGTCTAAATAATCTTTTCCTGCTTACATTTGAAAACAGACAATCTGAATGCTGAAACATTTTTAGGTAAATTCAGTGCTAAACCACGACGTTTGCAAATTTGAAACGTATTATAATATAAGTTCGCAACCAATGCCGACGAGTGTGGGGTCGGGGCAGGGGGAGCCAATGCCCTGGGGCCCGGCGAGTTTTAGGGACCCTGACTGAGCTGGCCAATCAACTTTTTAAAATATTAATATCAGCACTGGGGCCGTGTCACCCCTGCCCAGGGACCCGAAATTTCTGTCGATGGGCCTGTTCGCAACCTTGTAATAGTTTTGGTATATTCTGAGGACAACTAGCAACTTAAATAAGTTAATAAAATAGCATTTACTTCTGACTTCATTTTTATACATATGTATAATAAAATAATAAAGTACAAACTCCGTGATTTCTGATTGATGTTATTTAATTTGCAAATTTACTTTTTAGCAGAATTAATTTTATTTTAAATTGAATAATTGCGACTATTGTTGTTGATAGATCTGTTCTTTGTTTTCAATATTTTATAAGAAATATCACACAAATAGCTAAGCTATATTCGTGCATCTTTGTCGTTCTTCCCGGGTTGTAAGTTAAACTAACAGTATAATAATATAAATCAGGTATCTATTATGTAACAATTGTGTAGTAGAACTATTGGTCAATATATTTATAACAGGAATCAGAAATTGCTCAGCCTTAATACATTTTTATCATTAAATTATTTTTAACAAAACAGCAACATGCCATGCATTATTGAAACGTAGTTTAAATTATATATTTCTAATTAATAGCTAAACAATCGGTACTAAAATGCACCACTCCAGATATGGAACTGCAAAAAATTTCTTGGGGAGGGGACTCACTGAGATCCCCTCCAAAAACCCCTCTTTTCCGTTCGCAAGCTTTCGGCGCTTTGCGCCTCCATTTTCCCCCCCCCCGAACATTTCTTCTACCCCACCAGGGGCGGATTTAGGGGGAGGGGCCGGGGGGACATGCCCCCCCCCCGTTATCGCAAGTTTAGGTAATACATCATTAAATTATCGAAATATTTTTTTGTTCTAAGACCAATTTTCAACAATGAAAACAGTTTTGCCCCCCCCCCCCGGTCAAAGTTGCCTAGATCCGCCCCTGTGCCCTAGGAACATTTCTTCGGCACCCCCCCCCCCCCGAAAATGACTTCGCCCCCCCCCCAATCCAATATTCCTTGCTACGGGCCTGGAGAAGTATTGCCATCTACCGAATGACGGCAAATGTAATTTTTAAAGAAAATACAATTATTTATTATCTTTTCATAAATTACTTTTTGTTTATTGAGTTTCAGGTTTCATATTCATCATCATTCATGATAATTATCAGTAATTTTCTGATCTAATTTCACTATTAAATTTGTAAACAAACTGACATTACGAATCAGTTGACGACAGAAGTGCTCAATGTTCATTTTTATTTTTTTTAATATATTATTTTTTAATAATATCGATTAAATACTTGCTACAGAATTACTATATTCTATTTTAGAATTAAGGGGGTAAAATTTGTCTTTCGGTCATATTTTGTCTCGCCCCTCCTTAAATTTTCAAGGGGGGGCGGCGCCCCCCCTTGAATTTTGGCTTGCCCCCCCTTAAAATATTTCGTTCCGCCGCCGGTGCGTACATTATGTGTATGAACGCCTGCAGTACTTGTTATAGAATCCAGTATGCATGGATGTTTTAATTCAGGTTTTTGTCATATAGTTTTTTTTTTTGATTTATTTAAATCGCTGGCGCCGGAGACAGTGAGTATGTAAGCGTTGCTATGGCAACACGATGCTTCATTTACATTCTGATTTACAGCGTCATCCGAGCAGCTAGGCAACGTTGTTTTAATAATTTATTGAAACAAAATGGGTTTTAGTTTATATGTTGATAGTGTTTTTTTTTTGTTTCAACCTGGGTCTGTCAATTGAAGTGACAGATTATAGAATGTGAAAGAAAAGGTTGAGAGAGACAGACAGGTTGAGAGAGACAGACGGTAGTGATAAACTGTGGCATTGACACGGAGATCAGTGGAAGGTGGAAGTGACGGAAAAAACACACACAAAAAAAAGACGATATAGATGTACAGACATATAGATGTACAATAGAGAGCGATAGATACAGAAAGACATTTTAGATGTAGACACGTGTGAGACCCCCGCATGCCGGGGCCACATGGGACTCTTAAATATGATTGAAAGGCCCCCCCCCGGGGGGCCACGAGCAGACGGATAAACTGTTTAAATATCATCATCATACCCTTAACCGGTGTGGTCTTTGGTGAGAACGCGTGTACACATCAACTGACAGATTTCTCCATAGTTGCCTACCATGAGAGGCTGTCTCCTAGTTCATTCATTGGTAGCCCTCTTGCCCATTATTTTATATTTGTCGAACCATCATTTCCGCTGGTACCATCTGCGACGGCCTCTTTCTACAGTCCCTCGGAGAATAGTTTTTTGGCAGGCCATCATGCCTTGACAACATGTCCGAATCTTGCCATCTTTACGTCGCTTGATTGTTGCCATAAACGTTTCCCGATGGCCCGCGATTGAGGATATTCTTTCCCTGACATATTATAAATAATAAGTTTATAGAGATATAAATGAAATATTAAATACCGTGCTTATGTGAGAGGTTGTGTAAAATTACCTACCAACACGATAGGCCATATAAAATATCCTACCTACATCGGGGAATTATGGAATTCATTTGTTTCTGCAACCTCGGCATAGAAAGGTATCCTGTGGCTAGCACAACAACACACAGTCGCCTGAACTTCCCCATCTAAAGTAGATACCCATTTAAAGCTGGGAGCACTTGGGGGGAGACATTTCAACATCTTTTGCCAGGGAGCCTGGTGAAATTCCCTCGGTGTTCACCCAGGATCGCACCCTGGACTCTCAGGTTGACAGTCAAGCGCACTACACCACTCGGCCACCCGTTCCCTCTACACGGTAGGTTGTTTAAAAACAAATATCAAAACGAGACAAAACTTGCAGCCAATCATAAACGAAATAAAAATGTTTTCCTCAAAACCCGGGGATTTGAAATACAAATTTAAAAAAAAAAACAAGAATAACAAACCAGCATTGCCTCCCCGCCCCTGCCGACCGTGTACTTCATATTGAACTCTCTCACAATCCCATAATGGCCTGGCAATCTCCGCCCAATACTCTCTGATCGATACTGGGGGAATTATTCCACTCAGGGGCAGAGCCTGAGTGACCTTGGCCGACAATTTAAAAATTTCGACTTTAAAACACACACATACACACACACACACACACACACGCGCGCGCGCTGCTGCTGGTCTGTGTTATTTCATTTCTTTTTAAAGCAGTGGTCCCCCAACCTTTGTCTCGCCGCGGACCGGTCGACGTTTGATAATTTTGCTGCGGCCCGCTGAATGAAGGGGGAGGGGGAGGGGTTGATTAGTTATACTTTAGATCGTTTAGATTTACAATACCAAGAAGGAAATACATAAAAAAAAGGAAATAATTTAATGTTTCTTGGGCGGCCCAGTAGCATATGATCCACGGACCGGTACCGGGACCACTGCTCTAAAAGAATAGGTTGTTGCGACACACACAGGAGAATAAAGCCCAACTCTGGAAGAAAAGACTAAAAAAAAAGTTTTTTGAGCATAAACGCCAAAGTTCCTCCTCCTATGTTGTGTATTATATATATAGTGTGTCATCTTTCGTGTGAGTTAAATGTACTTATCTTCAATACGCAGATTATTAAATCAAATATAAGATAATGAATGAACCAATCCAATTCTTAGAATGTTATTGTACAAAAAGAGATGCTGCAAGTACGACTCGGAATACTAAATGTCTTTAATTAATGCCCAACTACAGACCATTTCAATGAACAAGACAACATTTCTCTTCAAAAAAATGTCAATCTTGTGTTAGTTCTTCAATCTTGTGTTAGTTCTTCAATCTTGTGTTAGTTCTTCAATCTTTTGTTAATTCTTCAATCTTTTGTTAGTTCTTAAATATTGTGTTAGTTCTTCAATCTTGTGTTAGTCCTTCAATCTTTTGTTAGTTCTTAAATCTTGTGTTAGTTCTTCAATCTTGTGTTAGTTCGATTGCTTCATGTACGTTTTAATATCAGTTTTATTATTGTTGTTGGTTTTGAGTGTGAGTGAAATAATAACAAATTTAGAACACAGTGCAGAAAAATAAAACCAAACAATCATATTTCAAAATTATTAGCATACAACAATTTCAGGAAAAAAAATGCCCTTGTGTGTTTATTTAGTCGTTTGTAATACATTGCCGCGGATGGAATACATTAGTTCATTGCATTTTAATATGGATTTAGTATAGCAGACGAGACGAGTAGGACGATCCACGTGATTAATTAGGATAGAAGTATTTACATAGGTGATAATTACATAGGAGTGAAGGTAGTATTACCTGGGTGATCATTACACGGGTATGAAGGTAGTATTACCTGGGTGATCATTACACGGGTATGAAGGTAGTATTACCTGGGTTATCATTACACGGGAATGAAGGTAGTATTACCTGGGTGATCATTACACGGGTATGAAGGTAGTATTACCTGGGTGATCATTACACGGGTATGAAGGTAGTATTACCTGGGTGATAATTACACGGGTATGAAGGTAGTATTACATTGGTGATAATTACACAGGTATGAAGGTAGTATTACCTGGGTGATAATTTCATAGGCATAAAAGTAGTATTTCTTGGTGATAATTACACAGGTATGAAGGTAGTATTTCATTAGTGATAATTACATAGGTATGAAGGTAGTATTACCTGGGTGATCGTTACACAGGCTTGAAGGTAGTATTACCTAGATAATCTGTACATAGGTATGAAGGTAGTACAGTGTTAGCTTGGTGATATATTTATGAAGGGGGTGATCTATACATAGGTATGAACTTTATTTCAAAAAGGAAATCTTAAACAAATTAAAAACTAAATAATGCTGTCATAGGCAGCTACGTGGGCTAGAAGAATTGAGGTCATTACAGGTGGAAACAACAACATTAGACTCGCAAATCAAAAGTTCACTTATGAGTACTTAAAAGTACCAATTTCACCTCTGAGATTATCCACACATACACACATTTAAACGCATACGTACATTAACACATACAATAATGTATACCACCATACATAAATACATAATGTATCTAGAGTGGCAGTGTGTTTATAAGATACAGTACCACCACATGGACTGTAATCACTTACTGACCGCTCAAACTCCATTCTCCCCCCTCCCCACACACACCCTTCAAGGTTGTGTATCTCCCACTGGTGTGAGTGAGTGAGCTGATAAGCAGTCAGGTGAAAAGTTCGGTGCGATAGTGAGCTTTGCTGCCGTGCAGTTGTCGGTGAGCGGCTGGGGTTTAGATCCGGGTCGAGAGCAGAGCAGGCACACCACGGGGACACTTGTTATATATGAAGTTAGAAATTTCATTTATTGAAGAGTTCCGCTGCAAACAGCAAAAAACAAAAAACGTCATTGGTGTAAAAACAACAGGCAATATAAACCTGCGGTCAACTCATTCCACGCAGGTTGTTGGGCGATACATGTGGACTCAGTGCTCTACATTTGGAAAGGGGTGGTGGGTGGGGGGGGGGGCTGCCATTAAGCAAAGCAAACAGGATGCTTTAAAAAAAAATATGTAATAACAACAAAGTAAAGGTACAGGTGAAAGAAATACTTAGCTGTATGATAGAACTATTTACAGTATAATTATAGAACTCTTTACTGTATGATCTCAGAACAATTTACTGTATCATTATGAAACAATTTCCTGTTTGATTATAATTATTGAACAATGTATTATATGATTATAGAAATCTTGACTGTATGAAACAGCGTATTTTGGCAACATGTTACGTGAGCCATTGACCACAGACGTGAAAACACGACCGACATACGCAGGATGCACTGTTTATAAACACGACCTTTCACCTTCATACACACTTACGTCACAAGCAGATGCCAACTTTGAGATGATTTTTGCCTTTGTTTTTAAAAAAAAGGTAAAGAGCGCCCATAAAAAAGCTAGCGCCCCTGTCATGGGAACTAGACACTGCCCTCTCGCCTACCCCCCCCCTGCAACCCAAACAGTCTCGGTTAGGTGGACAGTCAGGGATAGTCCGATTTGTTTTCCCTAACTAGAATGTACACAATCTGACTGGGTCAATCAAAAGGTGAGCTCGCCAGCAGTAAAAGTTTAACGGAAAACGTCAAGCAGTTCAAATCTACCGGGCGCTACTAAACGCCTTGGGGGTGACGCTTTGATAGACGCTTTGATAGACAGCCGAATCTTCGTGATGCAGCCCAACCTGCACGCTGTGGGTTGCGGGTTCGACTCCCAAGCGTGTCCAGTCGCCTACCTTTTTGTCTTTCGTGGTGCCCCCCTCCGCCCCATGACCATTGCACTATCGGCCACGAAACAACCGTCCTATTAGTGA